>JAJPUD010000650.1:397657-620925 GCA_023553655.1 Myrmecobius fasciatus
CTCTGTCCGAGTCCGACTAACCTGATATGAAGTTCTCCAGAGAGCCGTGCCCAAATATTTCTGAGTTCGTTGACTTGAAGATCAGTTCAGAGGCTTATTTTATTGTTGATTTGAGAGAAGATCGGAGGAGAGGCAGAAAGTCACCTTTTCACTCCGCCATCTTGGCTCCGCCTCTTTTATATCTTTTTTTCTATTTGGTTTATTCTACTATTTAAGTAGTTAAGTTTTCTTCAGACAAATTTTTCCCTCCCTTTTCCAAATTGTTTACTCTCTCATGCATAACTCATTTCTTTTCTCATTTTTTCTTCTATCTGTTTTATTTGCCTTTTGGAATCTTTTCCGAGCATTTTCAAGAAGCCTCTTTGGACTTGAGATCAGTTTATCTCACTCTTTGTGATGTATGAGTTTGTGTTTTGGTCTGCTCTGTCACCATAGTAGCTTTCTATGGTCAAGATTGTTTTCTGTTTCTTGCTCATTTTCTTTCTTTTTTCTTTTGGTATTTCCTCTTTTTTTACTTTTAAGATGGAACTCTGCTCCTGAGGTAAAGGTGGCACTATCCCAAGCTTCCTGTTCATCTCTGAGCCTTGGCCTTAAGCACAGGGATCTCCTATGTTTATAGGGTTTAGCTTGGCTGCTGTTTCCAAGAAACAATCTGATTTCCCAGAATTTTCCTTTTTAGCTGAGACTGGATGCTGCCTTCCTGGTATGCTCCTCCACTGAGCCAAAACTGAGTGACTTAGTTGCTGATTTGCTGTGATTAAGACTCTCTCACTGCCTTTCCCAGAGTCTATCAGAACCTGGGAAAGTTTTCACCCTTTTCACCCCAGTGAGATTGAACTTTATTGACTTTTTTCAGTCTATCTTGAGCTGGAGAGGTTTCATTCCATTAGATTCTGTTCAGATGCTTAGTTTTATGTAGTTTTTGAAGGAAACTGGAAGAGTTTGAGCAGCTTCCTGACTTTACTCCACCACCTTGGCTATATACTGTTTTTAAGAGTTTCAAAGCTCTTTACAAATATCTCATTTTATCCTTGCAACAATCCTAGGGGTTGGGGATAGATCCTATATTATACCAAATATGCTGGAATTTGATGGAATCAGTTAACTCTATAGTTATGTTTAGAAGATTGGTATTAAGAAGCTGGTGCAATTAGTGGTACAGATAGAATGCTGAACCTGGAGTCAGGAAGAACTAAATCTGACCTCAGATACTAACTGTGTGACCCTAGACAAGTCATTTAGCTTCAGTTTCCTCAACTGTAAAATGGGGATTATAACAACATGTATTCACAGAGTTGTTGAGAGGCTCAAATAAGATAATATTTATAAAATTTTAGCATTGTACCTGGTACTTAGAAAGTGCTGTATAAATGTTTATTTCTGCTACCAATGTGGTGTTCCAGATAAATCCTCCTTATAAAATCATAGATTTAAAGCAGAAAGATTGCCTTAGAAATCAAATCCAATTCTCTCATTTTATAGGTGAGGATGTAAAAATGTAAAGAGTATAAATGAGCTGCCCAGGATCACACAGCTAGTAAGATAGTAATATAGATAATAATGGGTGGAAGCTCCTATATGTAGGAAAGTTGGTTTCTACAGTTGTATTTCTTCATTCTCTCTCTCTATACAAGTGGGGTTCTTTATTCAGCTGGAGCAGAAGTAGGAGGGTCCTTGGTAATTTTGATAATGAGGAAGTACCATACAGATAAAAATCACAGATTCATTGAAGTATTAAATTATAGAAGCATCCCTATAATGACTCTGTGAGGGAGGGCAAGTACTCTTTTCTCCATATTATCGAAAGGCTACATAGGTCAAATGACTTGCTTGAGGTCACAAAGTTTGTGACCTTAGACTCATTTCCTGTCTTTGACTTTTTTTACTAAACCATGTAACGTCAGATTCTTCTATAACCTAAGACACAGGCTGATTCAAAAGATTTTTGAAGATTGTTTCTATATGATGTAAAATATCATGAGTCAAAGAAGCATCATCTAATGCAAATATTTGTCTTCTCTAGAAAAAATGGCCAAATGATTGTAATATATTGTCATGGTATCATGTAGTTATCCCTTTATGGGGTAAAATAAAACACTAGAATTGGTTGTACTAGGAATGATGGCTGAGCAGGTCCTTCTTTATTAAAAAAAACAAATTCTTTATTTAAAAAAATTAAAATTAAAAAATTAAAATTTTAATAAACAGATATAATCAGACTCTTCTTTTTGTATTTTTATAATTATGAATTTGGCCAACATCAAATTGAACTTTTAGTATAAAAAAGATAGAAAAATATTTTATATGAAAGTGTGATCTATTAGATATCCTTTTAAGATTATATATATATATACATATATATACATATATATATCAATGATCTTTTCCTTGATATCACATCATTATTTACCCTTTCTCCTCCCCCAAACAGAACTTTCCTTCCTAAAAAGAAATGAAAGACCTATTTTTGTAAGAAATAAGTATAATGAAACAAAATAAATTTCACATATTGACTGGGTCTTAGTCATTTTGCACCTCCAGACCATTACCTTTCTAACAAAGGATGGAAAATATGTTTCATCATCTGTCTTTTGGAACACTGATTATTCACTGCATTGATCAGGGTTTCAAGTTTTGATAATGTCTTCCTTTACATTGCTGTGATCACTGTATAAATCATTCATCTTGTTTTACTAAATTCACACTGTATCACCATAAAAATATGTCCAATTTTCTTTTTATCTATGTTATTTTATTTTGTAGCACAGCATGAGACCTGGCGTTGTTTGTCCCACTTCCCACTTTCAGTGTCATTTCCCTTGATTCTCTGCCCTTTGTCCTTATTTTCCATTATTGAATCTGTCTGGTCTCTTATAAGAATGTTCTTCAGTGGGACTCTTCTTCTACTACAAAACGGGAATTTCTCTTTCTCCCCTTTTCACTACCTCCCTTTGCCATCTTAACTATTCTCTTTTTCCTAGGGGAGTTATTTTTTCTTCCATTGTTTACCATAGACTTGATTCAGTTATATCACACTTTACTTTTTATCTTCTCCCATTCCATAATTTTATTCTCTCATACAATATGTTAGCTTAATCTCTCCCATCTCCCCACTTCCCTCACCCTAACTCATGGATTCCCTCATAGGCAAATGTTGTTAGATTTCTGCGTGGCATTTCAGATCTTATACTTTTAAGTTCTGATTATCTCCTTGTGCACTTTTAGAATGTAATCTCTTTATGGTACGCCTATTGTTATTTTCTAGATTCCCCCCTACCTTTTGTTCCATGGGATAATTTATTTCATTATTTTAGCCTTTTTTTTTTTGCATTTTGTATTTGTTTACCTTCCCTTTTTTTTCCTTTTGTCTGACATATTGTCTGATGTTTTTTGTAGAATGCTTCAGTTTCTCTTATATTGACTTCATCTTTTCTTCCTTAATGATTAGTTTCATTTTTGTTGGATATGTCATGATGAGTTGAATCTTGAATTTTGTTTTCTTTTTGAAAAGTAGTATTTAAACCCTTTTTGTAGTTTCTGGTGGGTAAAAAGTAATCTTTTGTTATTCAAAATTCCCTTCCTTCATATTTGACTTTTTTTTTCCTGCTGACCCTTGGAAAATTTGCTATTTGTCAAAGGAATGTTCTATTTAATCTTTGTATGTCTTGGAATTTGCAGCATAGAGTATTTTTCTGGAGACGATCTGGAGATTCTATTAGCACTTTGTTTTCTATGCTTGGAAATTCCGAGTAGCTTTCTTAAGTTATTTCTTGCAAGATGGTGTTCAGGCCTTTTTTGACTGATCTTGTTTTTTTAGGGTACCTATAATCTTCAAGTTGTTTCTATACATCTTGCCTTCAAGTTCAACATGTCTTGTCTGTTTAGAGATCATATTCCCTTTTAATATCACTGTTTTTTATTCTTTTTTCTAGATTGTCCTTCATTTACACACATTTTCATTTAGTTTCATTGGTAAGGCTGCCAAAATGACAGTCTGGTGGTACACTGGATAGAGTACTGGAATTGAAATTAGGAAGACTTGAGCTTAAATTTTACCTTAGACACTTAATTCTGTGATACTGGGCAAACAAGTTAACCTCTCTGAGCCTCAGTTTTGTCATTTTTAAAATGCAGATAGCAAAAGTAGTTACTTCCCAGAATGACATGGGATGATATAAGAAAATGTTGTACTTTGCAAACTTTTAAACACTATTTAAATGACAATTATTATTAGTTGTTTCAAATTTCTTTTACTCAGTCAATTACTTCTGCTCTGCAGATATAAGTTCTGTTTTCAAATTCTTATTTCTCTCTTAAATCATTAGGTAAAATTTTCAAAGGTTCCATATTTTCTTGGGATTCCATAGGATTCTCTTTCTCATCAGATGTTGATTTATTTCCTTTGTCTTGAAATACTTGTTTAGACTCATTTAGATGTCCTGCAGTTTATCTATATGTACTCAAAGTTTTTAAATAAGTTCTTCCTCTTGAGATCTTTGGTAATTTCAGTCTTTTTCTTATTCCTCTATTGTTCACTTTTTGATTCCTTTATCTTTTATGGCTATTTCTGAAGAACTTGATATCAAAATTTTCCCAACCTCCACTTATAGTGTACAATTCCCTTTTTACTGTCTTCAATCTCTGCCCCAGGTGACTTTTTGGGGAATGAAAATTCCTTAGCTGGATGCTAGTTCCCCTAGATCTGGTGGACTATAATATAGCTGATATAATATCATATCATTATAAACTAAAATATATCATTATAAAATAAAATAAATGTAACAATTATAACATGACTTGTTAATTTCCTATCTAGTTCAATCTAGCAAAGTATTTTTACAGTACTGCTACCACAAGTAGAGTTTGCTTCTGCTTTCCTATGCTCTTACTTTCTCCACTCAGGATGAGAGGGATAGAGTTCAATTTTGTTGCATATAGCATGGAATGGTTGGGGGAGCACTAAGACAAGAATGTTAATTGGCAGAAACAGGTACTGTAACAGGGGAATTGATGAATAGATACCAAAAAAATAAGCCTGCAAGGATTGTTGCACAGCTTGCCAGAGTACTAGAGCTACCAAGAAAAGGGGTGTTCTCTCATTTTGTGGATTAGCCTTTTCTACAATTGATCAGGCTGTTAGCTCATTTTGGTGTCTTATCTTGTAAATATAATTGCAATTCTGGAGAAGTTTGATAGTTTATGAAGTTTGTAAAAAATGTTTAGCCCATCATCTTTTTGGTCACATGATAAGGGAATCTCTGTTAATATTTTATTCAATATTGTATCAATATTCACTAGGGAAATCAGTTTATAGTTTTATTTTTCTGCTTTGTATTTACTTTATTTGGGAATCAGGATTATATTTCAAGAAAGAATTTGGTAGAGCACTTTATGCATGAAAACAATTTATTTAATATTGGAGTTATTTGTTCTTTGAATGTTTTATATAATTAATTTGTAAATGGATCTGAATTTAGATTTTTTTTTCCATTGAGAATTCATTTACAATGTGTTCAATTTTTTGTTCTCATATTAGGTTACTTAAATTCTTCATCCTCTTCTGTTAATCAAAATAATTTGTATCACAATAAATATTTACTCATTTCAAGTTAAGCAAAGGATATTCTAATAATTTCATTATTTCCTTATCATTTTTTTGTTCATCTCTCCTTTTCTTTTTCTTAAATTCTAGCAATTAGATTTTTCTCTTTTAAAGATTAAAAATAATATACATTTTTTCTATTTTAATTTTTTTTTTCAAGAACCAGTTCCCAGTTTGTTTAATTATTAGTTTTTTTGTTTGTTTGTTTGCTTTTCTGATTGGAATGCAATTGTGATTAAGTGAGTTGCCTAAGGTCACACAGCTAGGAAGTGTTAAGTGTCTGAAGCCAAATTTGAACTCAGGTCCTCCTGACTTCAGGGCTGGTGCTCTATCCACTATGCCACCTAGCTGCTCCCTAATCATTAGTTTTCTAATTTTCAATTTCATTTATGTCTTTTATTTTCAGAATTTCTATTTTTGCATTTATTCTTTTTATTTGATATTCCCTACTTATTTAATGCATGTGTACAATTTTATTAATCTTTTCTTTCTACTTTTGTTGTAAGAAACTATGTAGAGAGGAGAATTATCCCATAATGATGATTTTGATTGCATGGCATTTTGTCTTGTCATTTGATGAAACTACGTATCTTTCTGATTGGCATATTCTTTATGGTTCTATTATTTTTGTCTCCGTTTTATTTTGGATTCTTTTTTCAAATGTTCTTATCATAGCTTGATTAAATCTGCTAAAATAGCATGTAACCTCCCAAAGTGAGATTATTTTACATTTTCCTGTTCATCCTCATTGCTTAGCGCAATATTTTGTATTACATGTTGTTCTCATTTGCAGCAAGAGCCTTGGAGGGCTTAGAGCTTGGTCAGACATCAAAGATGCCAAAGTCACCCATTTCACTCCAGGCCATTGGTAGTCTTCTTCGTTTTTATATTGCGACTGCTCTTTCATGACTGTGGAAAAGGGAATGAAGTTGATGAATTCAACTCTGTCTCACTTCAATAAAATTCATGTGCAAGTCAAGACATCAACTATGATGTTCTGGGTCTTTGAAAATGAAGAATGAAGAATAACAAAAACAACTGTACACAGCAAATACTTAATGTTTGTTGATTTGAATTAAATTAAAATGCTCTGGCCTAGCTATGTTTTTTTTTTTGCTTGTTTATTTGTAAGGATAGGTTCTATTGTCTTATTAACATGGGAAGCAGAGCTTGATGAAATTGTAAAGTAAGTAAAAGCTTGTCTTTCAAGCACTCCCTTTCAGGCTGCCTCCTATCATTTATACTGATGTCATAGTGTTGTGCATTCCTCCTGTCATAGGAAAATGATTTAATAACAATTCACACCAACAAATTAATGACAATGTATTCTTCTTCTTAGGAGGACTTGTATCTTTTTTTTAATTTATTTTTGTTTTGATGTATCATATAAAACACCAATGTAGTTATAATAAAATTACAATATACAACCTTTGAAAATGGTTATATAAGACAACAAGAATGATTGTAATGGGTAATTTTTGCAATCTGATTTTTAAGCATTTTCCTCTTTGCTTAAAGAAAGGTATAAAAAGGGCAACTAGGTGGCACTGTGGATAGAGCATCAGCCTTGAAGGCTGTGTGACGCTGGGCAAATCACTTAACCCCAATTGCGTCAGCAAAAAACAAAACAAAACAAACAACAACAACAACAAAAACAAAGGAAAAAATATAAAAAGTTAATATTAATTTTACCTTAAACTTGTTTTTGTTTATTCTTGAGACTGGAATTCCCCTTCTCACTTAGCCTGTAAATATGGGCTGGAAATGTATTGCCCTACTCACATCCTTTCTCAGTTCTGAGAAGTACAGAAACTATATATAATCTGCTCTGTTTTTCTAACTGGAGCTGCTTCACCACTGCTTAGGCAGATGCCCTCTTCCTACCTTGGGGGTTCATCATATGAGATTTATTGAAGACATTCTAAAACTTTCAGAACTTATAACCCCTAAAATTAAGGATTCTGTCAGTTCCAACTTCTTAACTGAAAGATTATAGTCATGCTACCATGTCAAGCTGTCTCAGTTTTGTGGCTATGTAAGTCATCTTCAGAGCAGGTAGGTGGTGCAGTGGATAGAATGCCAGACCTGGAGTTAAGGAGTTTCAACATCCTGAGCTCAACTCTGACCTCAGACGTTTCCTTGCTGTCTGCTCCTGAGCAAATCACTTAACCCTGTGTGTCTCAGTTTCCTCATTTGTAAAATGAGTTGAAGAAGAAAATGACAAACTAGTATCTCTGCCAAGAAAACCCCAAATGGGATCCCAAAGAGTTGGACATGAAAAAAAAATTGAGTGTACAACAACAAATTCATTTTTATTTGTATAGATGTAATTTGTATAGATGTAAATTTAGTGTGGCATAGTAGTGGCTTTGAAGTCAGAAGGATCTATGTTCAGAGTCTATCTCTGACATGTACTATTATTCTAGTCAAATCATAACCTCTCAGTGCCTCAGAAAATCTCTCTATGACTATAACTTGCAGAGAAAACACCCATCTCCATTGGGGAGGGAATCCCTCATCTCCAATCTCTTATATCAGTGGGGAGAAATGCATGTTATTTTTTATATTCATTTTATATCACTTTATACAGGTCTTCCTATATTTCTTCAGATTCTTCATATTCATTGTCCTGATAGTGAAGAAATATTCTGTTTTATTCTCATTTTCCAATTTGCTCAACCATCCCCTGTTCTTTGAGGATATAATTTATTTTCAACTTTTTCTGTTACAAAGAGTGATGCTATGAATATTTTCACGAGGGGTCTTTTTTGTCATCTTTCTTGGACCATAAACCCAATACTTTATATAATTAGGTCAAAAGTTATGAATAATTTTATAACTTTTTCTGCATATTTCTACATTGTACACTAGTGGTTATACCAATTCACAACTGTTTGTAATGAGTCAGTGTGCTTATTTTCTCATATCTCTATTATATTTGCATTTTTAAAGTGCATATCAGGAAAGGGAAATGAGATGCTCATAGCAATGAATCTGTAATGATATTTCAGGTACCTTGGCACTTTTGTAGGAAAGATGCTTAGGGAAGGGAAGGTTTTCCTGGTGCCCCTCAAATCACCATATTGCTTGATTGCCTGTATGTTAGTTATAACATATAGCACAAAGCACTGCAAAGATCTATGTGCACAGGCAGAGTTTAATTTATCATTTTGGTTTGGTCATATTGCAAACTGTGGAGGAGATGTAGACAATATTGATTACTAAAGAGCAAAAATACTTGATATGCTGATGATTCACTGTGAACTGTCAAAACACAGAAAAAATCCATGATTATAGTACTGATATACTCAAAGTACCAGCTGTTTCAGGACTCATATACAAAAAGCAAATAAACTCAGTGGAGAATAAGTAATGAATTGTAAAGATATTCTAGAATTAGAATTGATAAGATTTGGAAATAGATCAGCTATGGAGAACAAGGTAAAAAAAAATAATTGAGTATCGTGCTATAGTTAAGAACCTCATTGATTAGAAGAATGGTTGACCCTTGACAGAAATAAAGAGATATGGGGAGCGGATGGTTTAGGGGAAAAGATGATATTTTTCATTTTGGACATGTTGAATTGAAATGCTTATGAAGCACCCAGTAGAGATGTCTGGTAGATGTTTGTTGCTGCAGGACTGGAACTCAGGAGATTGATTAGAACTACATATATAGATCTGGGCATTATTGGAAAGGGATGATACTAGAATCTGTAGCTGCTGCTGAGATTATCAAAAGACAGTTTATAGAAAAGGAATAGAAGAGGATAGAGTACAAAACCTTGGGGGGAATCCATGGATGATGGATGAATTAAGCAAAAGCAATTGAGGACTTGTCAGGTAGGAGAACCAGGAGAAAGTGATATCACAAAAATTGAAGGAGACAGTATGCAAGGGGAGGAAGTGGCCAACAGTGGAGAAAACTGAATAAAGATTGCGAAAAATGAGAATTAAAAAAGACCATCGGTGGCAGCTAGGTGGCACAGTGGATAGAACACCAGCCTTGAAGTCAGGAGGACCTGAATTCAAATCTGATCTTAGACACTTAACATTTCCTAGCTGTGTGACCCTGGGCAAGTCACTTAACCCCAATTGCCTCAGGAAAAAGCAAAAAAAAAAAAGCCATCAGATTTAGTATTAGAAAATCACTGATAACCTTGGATAGAGTAATTTGAGTTGAATGGAATCTGAAGTCAGATTGCAAGGAGTTGAGAAAAGTGAATTTCAAATATGGAAATTAGAGAAATGAATATTGACTGTCTTGGCTTATTGAACCCTTAATGGAGATAACTCTTACCTTCATATTTAGTCTTCAGGCCAGGTTTGTCCTTAAAAACCCTTATGTTATAATATTCTTAAGATCTCCCTTTTTCTCAGTAGCTTCAGAATTACTGAATTGCAGAAGTTGAGTTGAGAGAGATCTAAGCAACTGTCTTGTCCAACTGATACCAAGAAAAAATCTAACAGACAATATATTTAAAAAGTTTGTTTGAAGACCTCTAGTGGGGAAAACCAATACCTATTAGACAAATTAAACACAAAATAGTCAGGAACTTTGATCAGGAATTCAACTAGAGACATAAATCCAAACAGATGAAAAGTTTTAAGCAAAGGGAAAATCAGTAGAAAGAGAAGGAAATATTATCTTTGTTAAATTTCTTTCTTTGCTTGTTTATATACTTTGATTATTATCAGTCCTGAAACTAAGGTTGGAAGGAGCTGAATGTAAAATCTAATTCAGAAATGAGATAGAGAATTCAGTATTATCTAGTGTGCTAATGCATTACCTGGCCAACCTTTGCAACCAGTGCTGTTTATAGATCCCTGGCTAATATCCAAAGATGGAGTCTAGACTTGTTCCATTTGCTGTATTTTTTATTTAATCTTTTGGCAAAATGAGAGAAAAATGAAGGAGCTGTTATACACATCAAGAGGATCCACTTGACTATTCAGAGTTTCCCATTCCAGAAGCTATGAAGTGACAATACAAAAAGACAATTTATGTTTTTCAAAATTTCCTTTTGGGGGTGGGGTACAATTCACATGTTCACCTCCTCTTTGTGGTACACAAAGAAGTGACTGTCCCATTTGTCAGTTGTCTGTCTTTTAAAACACACAACTATAGTACTGAAATATGGATTTAAAAAAAACACTTCTGTATACAATTCATTAAAATTAAATGTGTTGCCTTTTACATTTGAAAACACAATTTTCAAATGGAAGATGAAAATGCTTTTTCCTCATATTCTGCTATTATGGTGCCTGCTGTCTCAGAATTGACAGTCTTGACTTTTAAAGGACATTTGGCACCCCTACGCACAGAATTCAAATTCACAAGCTTCAGAGTCAGAGGGTAAAAAAAAAAAGAAAGAAAGAAAATGGATGTTCTGGGAGGAGGCAGGATTATGGAGAGGACTCATGGACTGTCTGAGAAAATGCCACTTTTCTGGATGCCGTGCCTGGCTGAACATTGACTCACTTAAGGGAAGCCGAATCGACCCACAGCAGAGGATTTAATAGGTTTTGTTCTGGATGCCATTATAAATGAAAGCTACTGTGGGCTGCCTTTTCAGGGTGATCTTATTATTGCCCCTCCTTCTTCCACCTGGACACAGAGCTGGAAAGCACTCACTCTGGGCACCATGTTGGTAGTGGCAGGAGGGAGGGCACAGCAAGGGAATGATTCCCTCCTTTCATTCAGATAAGGGAGTAGAGACATGGGAGAACTTCACCTACCTCCCTGGTCCCCAACCCCATTTTCACCTCTGATCATTGCTTCCCAATCCCACATTTCTTCCCTCTATTCATATTCATAGGTACCACAGTAAATACTTAATAGATATTTGTTGAAATGAAATGGAAATGGCATTTCTCTACTACCACTACTCCTCATCTAGACATAGATGAAGTAAACAATTGAAGAAAATCATTGTGGGGAAGGAAATAATAAAACAACCATCCTTTTCTATTTTGAAGTCTTGGCAAAACTCCATAACTTATAGTAACGTGCATCTGAGAGAGGGTTTATGACAGAGCTTATAGCATACTGCTCTTCAAGTTAAAAAGACCTATATTCAAATCACATCTATTTGTGACAGTGAGCAAATCATTTCCCCTTCCTCAGCCTGTTTCCTTATAACAGCATCTACCTCAAAAGACTGTTGTGAGATAAAGGGGGTATAGTGGAGAGACCTCTCTGGGTGTCAGGTTATTTACTTGAAAATAAAACAAAAATTTTCTTTAAAATAAAATACTTCATTTATTTATTTATTTTTAAATTTTATTTTATTTGCAAAACATATGTATGGGTAATTCTTCAACATTAACTCTTACATAGCTTTCTGTTACAGATTTTTCCCCCCAACTCCCCACCCCTCCCCTGGATGGCAAGATATCCACTATGTGTTAATTATGTTAAAATAAAATAAAATACTTAAAAAAATCTTTAAGATAAAATTGTTTTAAATGGATTAGATAGATTCTAATCCCAGTTGGTTCTACAATGTGTGAAACCTTTGCAAAGTCAAAGTGCTATCTATATGAATATCAGTTATCATTATCAGTGACTTTTAGTTTGCTTTTTACCAAAAACTCCTAAAAGATGGGATTGTGTCATTCTGCATGATCTCTAAAGTATTCATCTTAATTTTCACCATTAACAACTGTTTATTAAGTGCTTAACTAGGTGCACCTACTGTGTTCAGTAAGCACATAGTCAGTGTTGCATATAAATGAGTCTAATTCTTCTCCATGAGTTGTAGTATGGGAAGTGGGGAAGAGTGCAATATGATTTGGGGATGAGACTTCTGGTACACCTTAGGAGGGATATCTTTGGTATTTATCTCTTGGCTTTACAAGGTAGCTCTGACTATATTTTTTTGATTGGAGATAGGTCGAATCAGTGTGAATAAGGGGCAGAGTCTAGGATCTAGGCAAGTAATAATTACTTTCATGTTTGTTTACATTGTAAGGCTGCTTCTAGTCTTTTATGAATAAGATTGGTATCATGAATTTCCACTTGTTCAGGGTAGTTATGAGAGCAATTGAAAAACTTCATTTCACTGACTCCCGGTTCCCCCATTTTCAAAACAACAACAATAGCCAACAACCTTTATCACCGGCCTAAAATTCACCTTTTAGTTAAGGTGCTGGTCACTGTTAAAATACAAATATGTTATTTGTAGCAGACACACATTGTCCTTATCATCCATTAACATCTAAACTCAAAAGACTTTATCACATCAGCAAAAAGAGAGCAGGGTCCTACGGTAATTAGACTCAGAGCAAGGGGTTTCAAATGATAGAAGGAGGAAGCAAATGTCCAGAACATGGGACAGTTGGGGAGTAGACAGACCTGAACAAGGGCCAGAGCAGGAGCACTTGGGCAGCCCCTGGCGCAGTGTGAGAGTACTGAGTGTTTATCAGCCAAGTGGTGATAGGAGGGGCATGGGTCACAGATTCCCCAGTGCTGGTATTTAACTGTGTTCATGACATTGCTCTGAGCATTGGACCGAACAGATTAAAAATTGCTATACACCACCCAGTAGTAATAATCTCAACAATAATAGTGATAATAACATTTATATGATATGTTAAAATTTCCAGTGCACTTTATATTATCTTATTTGTTCCTCACAATAACCTTATGTGACAGCTATTAATATAATTTCCATTCTAAGAAAAGAGGAAATTGAGGATAGGTAATATTAAATGTTTTGCCCAAGGTCACTTTACTCGTCCTACTGAGAATTTCCTGACTCCAAATTCAGCATTCTATTCATGATGCTATATTGCCTCATGAAATGTATTCAAAAGAATTTTAAGGTAAAAAAACCCAGAGTGAAAATATAACATACAATAGTAAAATTCATTTATTCAATTCAATGTTAATAATGTATTACTGCTGCTCTTACTGCTACTACTACTACCCACTACTGCTACCAGCAAACACCTTTATAGTATCCTTCTATATGTCAAACACTTTACAAATATTGTATCATTTCACAACCCTATGAAGTAGGTGCTCTTATTACTCCCATATTTTCACAAAATGAGATGCATTCAAGGATATACACAGCCAGCAAATATCTTAGACTGGATTAGAACTCAAGTCGTCCTGATGCTTCCTGATTCTGTACTCTGTGTACCGTGGCACCACTTAGCTGCCTACACACACACACATTACACACACACACACACACACACATACAAACAAACATATGTATGTATATGTATAAATATTGTAAGATAATATAAAGTGCATTGGAAACCTTAATATATCATATAAATCTTATTGTTATTATTGTTGAGTTATTATTGTTGGGTGGTATATAACAGTTTTTCATCTATATTATATATATGTATGTTTTATGCATATTCCTCTATGTTTTACAAAATTCTTTCCTCACAGTACCTCTCAAGGTAGAAAGAGTAAGGATTATTATTCCCATGTTACAGATGAGAAAAATGAGGCTCAGAGAAATTAAATGTTTTGCTCATAATCGGATACTTAGTAAGTATAAAAACTGGAATTCAAATCTTTCTGGGCACTGTAATATAATATTTAAAAATTATTATTTGCCAGGAGTGATAATTTTATTTCCTCATTGTCTATTATAATTCCTTTAATTTTTTTTTCCTTTCCTTATTGTTAAAGCTAATATCTCTAATACAATGTTAAATAATAGCACTCTACTATTTGCCTCTGTTTTGTGGGAGAGTTCATCCCATTCACATTCACATGACTATCAGCTCTGTTTTTTCTTCTATCCCATTTTCCCCTATATATATACTTTTGTTCTCTTTTTCCACTTAGTCCTTAGTAGTGTTTTTCTTTGACCCATCCCACCTACTACTTTTTCTTCTGTCACCCCTCTCCCATTCTCTTATCTTTTTTCCTCAGTGTTTCTGCTCTCCCTTCTAGATAGCTTCTTCTTTTTTTTCTTTTTCTTTCTTTTTTTTTTTTTTTTTGCTGAGGCAATTGGGGTTAAGTGACTTGCCCAGGGTCACACAGCTAGGAGAGTGTTAGGTGTCTGAGACCAGATTTGAACTCAGGTCCTCCTGACTTCAGGGCTGGTGCTCTATCCACTGTGCTGCCTAGCTGCCCCCTAGCTCCTTCCTTTTTTCCCCTTTTTCTCCTCCTACTTCTTTACCTGGTTAGATAAATTCCCATACTCAACTGAATGATTAAGTTATTTCTTCTTTGAGCCAAAACTGATGAGATCAAGTTCATCCCTCCTCCTTTCTTTCTCTTGATTTTAAGAGGTATTTTGTGCCTCTTCATGTGATTTAATTTGTCCTATTCTACCTCCTCTTTCCTCTTCTTCCAGTACAAACTTTTTCTTACCCCTTAATGTTCTTTTCTTTGATATCATCACATCAGACTCCATTCACAACCACACCCTCCATCCATGTGATGCTCCCCCCTCTGTCTGTCCCAGTAACTGATACAGTTCTCAAGAGTTACATATCATCTTCCCATCTAGGAATGTAAACAGTTTAACCATTAAAGAATATCCCCCCCCCCGTTTATCTTTTGATGTTTCTCTTGAGTCCTGTGATTTATGATTAAAATTTATGTTTAATTCTGTTTTTTTTTTTCAATAAAAATGATTAAAAGTATCTTACTTCATTGAAGATCCATCACTTCCCTGAGAGATGATGCTCATTCTTGCTGGTAGTTAAATTTTGGTTGCAACTGCCAGTCTTTTGCCTTCCACAGTATAGAATTCCAAGACCTCTGATCCTTTGTTGTAGAAACTGCCAGATCCTAGGTAATTTTAACTGTTGCTCATTGATATTTGAATTGTTTTTCTCTGTCAGCTTGTAGTATTTTTTCCCTTAAGATTGTAGTCCTGAGCTTTGCAACAATGTTCCTTGGGGTTTTTCTTATGGGATCTCTTTTCAAAGATGATTAATGGATTCTTTCAGTGACTATTTCTCCCTCTATTTCTAGAATATGGGGGAAGTTTTCCTTTATGATCTCTTGAAGAATGCTATTCAGGTTCTTTTTTTGGTCATAGACTTCAGGTAGACCAATAATTTTTAAATTGTCTCTTTTCGATCTATTTTCCATGTCAACTGTTTTTCCAATGAGGTATTTTACATTTTTGTCCATTTTTTCATTCTTTTTAGTTTGTTTGACTGATTCTTGATGTCTCATAGAGTCATTAACCTCCTTTTGTCCTATTCTAGTTTTTAATGTGTGATTTTCTTCAATTAGATTTTGTATCTCCTTTTCCATTTAGTTAATTCTACTTTTGAAAGTATCATTTTCTTCAGTGGATTTTTTTTGGCATTTGGCCAGTTGTATTTTTTAAGACAGTTAAGGCCAATTGTCTCCCTTTTCCAAGCTGCTGACTCTTTCTAATATACCTCTCATTTCTTTTCTTATTTTTTCTTCTATCTTTCTTATTTACTTATTTATTTATTTTTTTGCTGAGACAATTGGAGTTAAGTTACTTGCCCAGGGTCACATAGCCAGTTCAAATCTGAGGCCAGATTTGAACTCAGGGCCTCCTGGCTTCAGGGCTGGTGCTCTGTCCACTACACCAACTGGCTGCCCCCACTTATTTGCTTTTTAAAGCATTTTATGAGCATGTCTAAGAAGCCTCTTTGGGCTTGAGACCAAGTCATATCACTCTTTGGACATATCACTCTGTAGACATTCTGTCCTTGTCTGAGTTGGTGTTTTGGTCTGCCCTGTCACCATAGTAGTTTTCTATGGTCAAAGTTCTTTTCTGTTTCTTGCTCATTTTCTTTCTTTTTCTTTTGTTATTTCCTCTTTTTTTGCTTTTATGATTGAAGGACACTGTCCCAAACTTCCTGGGCAGCTCTGAGGCATGGCTTTGAGCACAGGAAACCCTTGTGTTTGCAGGGGGAAGCTTTATCTGCTCTTTCCAGGAAACAGCTGCTTTCCCAGAATTTGCCTTCTGAGGTGGGACTAGAGGTTGTTCCACTGACTTGCTTCACTACTGAACCAGGTCAAGGGTCTTAGTTGCTGATTTATTCTGATTAAGATCCTCTCACTAGTTTTTTTCCAGAATCTGTCTGAGTTGGACTGAACACCCTTTTCACCACAGTGAGACTGACCGTTCTTGAAGTTTTTCCAATCTACCTTGAACTGAAGAATGGTTTCATTCTTAGTCAGACTCTGTTTGGAGGCTAAGTTTCATGTGGTTTTTTGAGGGAAATAGAATAAAGTAGAGCAGCTTCCTGGCTCCAATGCCATCTTTGTTCCACTCCCTCAAAATATTAAAAGTTCTAATAGTTTGGCTAATTCAGTTTTATTTATTTATACAAGAAAGAAAGTTACTTGAAAACAGGGAAAGGTCTTTTCAATTTTTTTCCTTTATTCATTCAGCAAACATTTAATAAGTTCTGTTCCTAGTACCTAGAATTGTAAACTATAAACTAAACTGTAAACTTCTTGAGAGCAGGGGCTGAGTCTAACGTCAAGCTTATAACATTGTTAGTCAGTTGTAACAGAACTTATTTCCTCAGAATTTTTATAGACTAGCAATGTCTAACACCTTAATTTCCACACAGTAAACTCTTAATAAATTTGTTGAATTGAGTTGAAATAAGATTGTAGAAATCATTTAAAAAAATGACTGTGGAGTTTGGATTTTATCCCAAGGACAATGAGAAACTACCAAAGATTTTGAGCTGGGGAGAGGTTTGACAGAAATGACATTCAAGGAAGGGTAATCTGACAGTATTATAGGGGATAAATTGGAAAAGGGAAAGCAGGGAGAAGAATTCAGACTTGTAATAATCCAGATGTGAGATGATAAGATCCTGCAGTGAGGTAGAGATGGGTAGAACAGAAAGGAACAGATACAAGATATGCCTGGAAAGTAGAAATGTGACAGAAAGACTTTTCTCTTATCTCTGTAGGAATTTCCTTTGTTAGGTGAAAGCTATTTTTCTATGGTAAAATTGTAATGAAACCTCCTTGCAGTAGTGGGAAGAGTCCCAAACTTTTAATAGAAAACTGGTTTGCATCTAGGCTCTGAAACTTTCCACCCATTGGACAAATCTCTTCCCCTTTTAAAGTTGTTTATTCATCTGTAAAATGTTATTAATATCATTTACATTGCTTCAGAGGATTATTTTGAGGATTAAATTTAGTTGAATTGATAACTGCCCATCTTAGTCCTCAGAGAGGATTGTTAAATGAATACTGGCTTGAAAGCCTGACTGATGGTATTGTCTCTATGGGGCATAATGGCCTAATGGACTAGGCCATATGCTAACAAAAATGACTACAATCTAAGCTTCTTGAGAGTAGAAATGCTTCATTATTTTGTCTTTGTATCTGCAGTGTTTTGTCTTTGTATCTTCGTACACTTTTTATGCACAATATTAGCAATCATATTAGCTTCTTTCTAGTCTTTCTGTACTTTCAGGAATCTGAAGAGAATCTGGAAACTATATTTTCTTTTTCAAAGGACTTGCCAACTTCATCCCTCATGTAGGTAAGGGATATTTAAATAACCAATTTCCACAAATAAGAAATGTCTTAGGCACACAGACTGGGTTAAACATTTAGTTTATGTTCATTGAGTTGAATTGAACAAGTGAAAGAACTATACTTTATAATGAGGGGGGAAGCAGCTAAATAATTGGTTAGACAGAGAAATGGGTCAAAGGTGTATTAGGATTTCCAAGAAACAGATCTGTAGAAATTTCTAAGAAGATGAAGAGAATAAGTATAAGATTGTGTAGGGGAAAAACCTTTGGGACCAAACAGAAAAATGTCTTTCTCAAGTAGGTGCTCTACACCCAATGAAAAAATTGGGAAATATGTATTCCAACCAACTGACAAGTCTAAAAGCAGAGGTGTAACTAAGAATTTTTGTTCTTGGGACAAGAGTAAGAAATGATACATAGCAGTTACTGTGTGCATGGGAGGTGGGAGGGAAAGCTTGGGAAGAAGCTCATCTTGTAGATTTTCTGGGAGTTTCCAATTCAATCCATACAGCCTATATAATAAATAGGCATTGTGCTAATACTAAGTACACAGTAAAGGCTAAAACAGCTACCTACTCTTAGGGGAGAAGACATGAGCAACATACATACAAAATAGAAGGAAATTAATCTTAGGGAGTTATTTCTAGTAGCTTAGGCCCCTAAAAATGCCTCTCTCTGCCGAAGATAGTATTTGAACTGAATCTTAAAGGAAGCCAAGGACTCTCAGCAAAAGATGCAATCTGAAAGAACATTTCAGGTATGAGGAAAAGCAATGCGAAAGTATGTAGGCAACAGAATATAATATCTTTCTCTACCATCCTCCTTTTCTCTACTCTACCTTGCATTATCTGCATACATCTTGACCTGAGCTCCCATCTCTCCTTCCAAATCTAAAATCAGTGTCAGGTTGTCAAAATGAGATTACTTTCCAAAATGATCTTCAAAGAGTAGATGAAAAGTTTTACTCTCACTTTATATGTAGAGGAGGAATCCGAAGAGTGCATTATTTAGGTTCTCCTAGTATCAATTTAGAACTTTCTCTGTCTCTCTCTGTCTCTGTCTCTGTCTCTCTCTCTTTTACTGCCAATGGAAAAACTGGTGCTTAATTCGAATTTCCTCTGGCCCTAGAGGAAGGACAGAGTTTGGAGAATGGACTAGCCTATCTCTTCTCTGTATCCTCTCAATTTGGGAACATAGAAGACATTAGCTGTTCTCCAAATAGAGAAACTCATGTTAATATGCTCTTTCAACTAGGCATACTCTCTGTCCCTTGTCACTAACACAAGACTGTCACTATCTGTGTCCTGGTGTCACAGCTCCTATTGTTCCCAATTCCAGATTCAGCTAAAGTCTTCTTCATCAGAAGAGTATAAATGAGCAATGTAGACATTCCTTTACATTTCTTTCCCTGAGGAAAAGACCCAGTGACCAGGATTCTGTCTCATACTTTTTGTTGTTTATTTTACTTTTTTGTCAGATTTAAATAAAAAAAAAACCTGAACTTAACAAACAAAAAATAAAATGAACATTTTCCAACATAAGGTAAAACAGAGAAAGCAGTTTGCACATGAAACTACATGCCTCTTATGAAATACAGCATGCTTTCCTTTTTATGAAAATACCAGAACTTGATTGAAGTTTTGAAATGTAAACATGGGAGTCGAGAAAATTATAAAAGTAAATACACTGAATCACTTAGAAGGATTTAGCCAATGACCAAAACTTACATCTAACAAAGGAAGAAGAAACAAATTTCCCTTTTGCCAAGCATTCTTGACAAGAGAAGTCTTTGAGTTAAGAGTCTGAGAGCTTGCCTTTACAGCTGAACTCATGAAAATTATGATCAGCTGACTGTGAATAAAGAACTAAATGATTAAATCACTGAAAAATGAGTGGAACTACCAAGAACAGGTGTAATGGTACTTGTATTTTTCTTATGCATGTAGATTATTTTCTAAAACAGTTTATAATTTTGCAGCTTTCTCACATTTTTGTTCGAAGAATGAAGTTATTTTAACACTCTTGTCCTTCAAGAAGTGTTACCTTGCCCACATCAAAGCATGAAGGTAACTCTAGGCTTTTGAAATTCTTGCCAACAAATCATAAACACCAAGCAAATTTGGAAAATTGAGTATGTGATGAGTGGGGGACTGACATTGTTTTTGGCCTAAACAGCCACCTGGCTAAGATTAGAGGAGTACATCTTCAAAAGATTGTGCACTACTAAACCATGAAAGAGTTTCCATCTTGCATAGATGGACAATATACAACATGGATGATTTAAATATTTAAATAAATGCCTCCCTATAGTAACAAATTTAAAAAAAAACACACATATAACCTAAAGTAATATTGCAAGCACATTTTATAACCAGAAGGGCTCAGAAAAACCTTCCAAATTTTGTGTTGTTCTATGACACCATTATACTTAAATTGTCCCTTTCAGTATATGTGCAATATTTCCTCCTTGACCTGGAAGCTCTGGAATTTGGCCACAATATTTCTTGGACTTTTTATTTTGAGATTTCTTTCAGGATTGTTTTACTTTGTATTTTATTCTCTGGTTCTAGGATATCAGGGTAATTTTCCTTGATAATTTCTTGAAACATATATAAGCTCTTTTCTTGATCATGGCTTTCAGTCATCCAATAATTCTTAATTTTTCTCTCAGATCTATTTTCCATATCTTCCAAAGATATATTTCAAATTTTCTTCTTTTTTTTCCATTCTTTTGATCTTATTTTATTGTTTCTTGATATCTTAGTAAGTCATTAGCTTCTACTTGACCAGTTTCAATTTTTAAGGAATTGTGAGCTTTTGTATCTCCTTTTCCATTTCAGCCAATTTTACTTTATAGGGACTTCTTTTCTTCACTGATTTTTGTGCCACTTTTACCATTAGGGTTAGTCTGTTTTTTAAAGTATTATTTTCTTCAGTATTTTTTTCATGTGTACCTCCTTTATTAAGCTGTTGATTCTTTTTTCATGATTTCTTGTACTGCTCTCATTTCTTTGCCCGATTTTTCCTCCACCTCTAAGAATTTTTTAGGGAGAGAGCTGAGATCCATTTACATTTTTCTTTGAGGCTTTGCATGTAACTGTTTTGACTTTGTTGTCTCCTGAGTTTGTTTTGCTCTTTAGTATCACCGTAATAATTTTCTATGTTCATATTCTTTTCTGTTGTTTGATCATTTTTCCAAGATATTTTTTGACTTATAACTCTGTGTTACAAGTTGTACTTTGCTCTTGGAGTGTAAGGGGCACTGTCCAAAGCTGAAGTTTGTATGTATGTGTGTGTATACATGTGTTTATAGAGTTAGCTTTCTTTTGGGGGGTTAGTCTCTAAGTTTTCAGATCTTTTATGGGGATGTGATCTAACAAGAGGTGTGGTCATTGCTCTCCTGACCTATTCTTTGCTCTGTGAGTGACCAAAGATACTCTCCTTGCTGCTGCAGTGTCCTAGTGTTCCTCCCAGCCTTGAGGCTGCATATTGGAACTGTGTATGGGCAATGTAACAGAGTCCTATTGTAATCTCAATTTGATCAGTGGTCTTACCTGTTAGTGAGCTCTGGAAACTGCTGCTGCTAATTCAGTTGCCCTGAAGGTCTGCTATTGGGTTGTTGATGTATGGCCTGTGCTGAAGTACTCTCCATTCTCACTCCCCAGTGAAACAGATATTTTTCTTCCAATCTTCTAAATTATCTTGGATTAACCTTTTGTTGATTCTGATACTCCAGCATTCATTTTGAGATATTATTTTAGAGCCACTTGGAGGGAAATTTAGGAGAATTCTGCCAAGTCCCTGCCTATACTCTTCCATCTTGGCTCTGCCATCCCCCTCAAATTGGAAATCTTCTGCAACATTGAGCCAGATAAAAGGAGCCATCTGGGACAAGGACATGTTGCCAACTATATGTAGGGGAGCAAGTAAGTAAGGCCTTGGCATTTCAAATGAATGGGCCAGTGGGGAGCATTCCTAGAATCAAGTTGAATTACTGGGAGGATTTAACAATAGAAAACCCTAAATACCATTACACAAAAAGATGCAGACTTGGTAACAGATTAGATATAAGTAGTGAAGAATAGGGAAGGCTGTTTTTTTTTTTGTTGTTGTTGTTGTTTGTTTGTTTTGTTTTTTAGTGACTGCAAGGTTTTGAATCTAGTACAGGGAAAATTAAGGAAAGGAAAGGAAAATTAAATTAAATTCAAGAATTTAGAAACTCATAGAATTTAGGGATTGCAGCAAACATCAGGTCTAACCCATAAGCCAATTTAATCCCTACTATACCATACTCAACAAATGATTATCCCTTCTCAACTTAAAGATGACCAATGAGGGAAATCCATGACTTCTTGAGACAATATATTTCACTTTTGGAGAGCTCTGATAGTTGCCAAGTTTTTTCTGTATAGTAAACCTAAATTTGCCTCTTTGTGACTTTCATGTATTTATCTTGATTTTACTCCCTGGAGTCAAGGCATATCTCACCCCTTTAAGTCCTTCAGATACTTGAAGAAAGATAATTTGCCTCCCCTGCCGATTTTCTTCTCACTATAGGGAAGCATTTATTTAAATGCTCAAATCATTCATGATTTCATCTGTAGTCACAAAAATGGAATGCAATTGGCCAGGTATTACTTGTTCTTGTTGAAGTCATGCTGGTTCTTTATAAACATTGCTAACTTTCTTAGTTCTTCACTAACAATCTCTTTCATGATTACTCCATTATAAACATGTATAGTGAAGAAAAACAGATTTCCTAGTTGGCCATGTCTAAAATAAAGTTTCAATCTGGACTCTGAGTCTATCACATCTCGTCAAGAAGTAGAATTTTCCCTAGAGTTGGAATCAATCTTTCACCTATAGTTTGTATGCCTTATTCTCTTCCACTTTTTAAATTTGGATATTTGCCATTATCTAATTTCTTTCCAAGATCACAGATCATCGCTCAGCAGCCGCATCTGCCAGCTCTTTCAGAACCTGAGGATGAAATCTGTCTGGGCCAAGTAACTTGTTTTCATTGAACATAGATAAGTGCTCTCTTACCATCTTCATTTTTTAGGTATCAACTGCCTGTTAGTTATTTTCTGGTGTAAAGTTCATTCCCCTTTGTAGAGAAACCAGGCACAAAGGAAAACATGGATAATTGCCTTCCCTCTCTTTTCACTTTTCATCATTCTATTTACCAGAATTTGATTGGGCAAGTGGAGTAAAGAGAGTTGGACACTTCTCTGGGAATTAGGAATGGGCAGAGGCTTGAGAGGAGTGTAGTCTGCTGTCATAAATTCTAGAAAGGCAGGAGAATGAAAATTGAGGATGAGATATTAAATTTGTTAAATTGTTCATTGGACATGGTAGTCATTCATAAAAGGCCCTGTCTCCTTAAATAATTGCTTTATGTAACAGTGACTACTCTACAATCTATAATTTTTCTTTTCTCTGAATAAAGCAGATCTTTCTTCCTTTACCCTTGTAGGAATTTTCTCTTATAATTTGCTGAAAGGCACTATGGGGTAGTGAATAGTGAGTCAGTAAAATCTGTATTTGAATGCTTCCTCTTATACATATTATCTGGCTGACCCTGGGACTTGCTGAAAGTTCTTGATTTTGATTATTTGGTGCACATTAAAAAAGGCCACATTTTTTTTTTTTTAGAAAATTGGTGTGTTTGTCATTTCAAGTCACTTGACGTCTCAGTATCCCAGACCCTTAAGACTCTAAACTTCAGAGGAGGGGCCAATCTGTAGGGCTGGAAGATTTTTCCTCACTTGGAGATCCCTTCAAAGATGGAATGACAGAGCTATATAAAAACAAACACAATTCCTTTTATTTCTATAGAAACTTAAGCTTTTCAAATCATACTTCCAGAAGGGAGGTTCAGAAAGATTGGTCTTCACAACAGCCCTTTGAAGCTTATAAAATAGTTTTCATTCTTGTAGCTTTTATAAATAATAAGTTTAGAACCAGAAAAGTGGGGTCAGCTGTCCAAAGTCACCCAGTGGGGGATTGAGGACTAAAATCCCAGCCCCTTTGTATTTTAGCCAGAACTCTTTGTGTGGCCCCATGCATGCTACTGGGCACATTCATGTATTTCCTACAGGTAACAGGAGACTTTTTTAAGTCATCAGGAATTTCTCTTCTGTTTGGTAGTCTGCACATCGCCTTTCATTTTCTGCTGAATTGGATATTGATGTTGGCCACTCCGCTAGGGAGGGCTGCGTTTCATTTTCCCAATGTCTCAATTTTATTCACTTAGCTGGTATCTGTGCTCTTCTTATCCATATTTTATTCACATTAGCACCATCTTGTAAGACTGAAGCATCATTTAATATGCACCAGCAGGTGTGGTCTGCATGCTGATGTCTCTCAGGATGTCTTGCTTGTAGCTTCTTCCCTTCTCAGCTCCCCATTTCATAGATCCTTTGTGCTGGTCAGGTAGCAGGGCTCTGTCCTGTCAATGTACTTCAGGTGCTGTCCTATATACTGTGTGCAAATGTGACCTTTGCAATGCTTTAAATTGGCCCCTTTTACTAATGAAGCGAGATGTCCCCTGTGTCTAGAGCAGCTTGAAAATAGAAAGTTTTGGAGACAGAGCCACGGGCAGTGTCAGGCCTTGGAGGCCTTTGATCTTAAGACAGGGGTCACAGTGTTAGGAAATGCAACTTTTGAAAATAGAGAAAAGACTGGGCTTGGTCTGCACTTGGGAGGTCAGCTGGAGAACGGACACTGGACTTTGTGGTTTTTCACACAGATTTTGGCAAATTTAGTGACAAAATATTAAAGCCAGAGGAGTTCTTAAGGGTCAATTGAGTTCAATTCTCTCATTTTACAGATGAGGAGACTAAGACTCAAAGAGGTTAATGACTTCCCCAGATTTCATGGTTCAGAAGTGATGTAACTAGGTATAAAGCACGGATCCTTTGATTCCTCATGTAGTATTAATTCTACTATACTATTCTCCATCTGAGATAGTGTTGCAAAGCTCCATGACTCCTAGGTTAGTGTCTTTTTCCACTAGATAGCTTCCCTTAATAATATTAACGATGTGTGTGTAGTAGGGTGTTAGGTGCAGATTGACAAAATTGATTGTGAGATTCTTAGCATGAACATTTATATTACAGAAATAGGAAATTGCTACAAATAAGTACTATAGTCATTGTTTTATTGATTTTCTAGATTTAAGGAGTGATGAGAAAATGTTAATAATGCAGGTTAAACTTAACAGCATATCCTCTGCATTTTTTAATACTGGGAGAAAATTTACCAGCACAATATGAATTATTAGTATTAATTGACTTTGAAATGCCATATATATTTTTCCAGAGTTTCCTAGATGATGACTGAATTGTCAGCGACAGTATGGCATAGTGGATAGAGTGTGGGGAAAAGATTAAAAATTCTTATCTTGAAACTTATGAGTTGTGAACCTTTGGCAAGTTGTTTGAGCTCCCTGCACTTCAGTTTTCTTATCTGAAAAAGGAAGTTGAACTGGATGACCTTTGAGATCCTTTTTAGCTCTAAGTCTATGATCCTATAAATCAGTAGGACTGATTTTTAGCACTTTAGCAGACCTGATCTCATCAGGGTATAAACTTCCTTCAATGATGTATCCATTGAGGACTGTATTTCCTGTTACTCTTGTCTATGTTCTTCCATATATCAAAAAATAGGATCCACTCAGTGCTTTAGGAGGCTTTCCTCTCATCCTCTTGACATTAAATATAAATGGCATAGCAGTACAACGCATGTACTTGTACAACATTTCTCCTGAAAAATTACTTCATTATAAGTTCTATGTTACTTATGGACGCCAAGTGCCTTTCCATTGACTTTTAGGTAATCATCAACATTATTATTATTAATATATCATTCCATGCAATATTACTAGTAGAATATTGCTTCATTAGCTACAATCTAAGAGAGCAATAAAATAATTCAAAATGTATCTGAACTCTTATTGTTCTGAGAAACTCACATTTGGAAGAAACGGCTCCTCTAGAACTGTTTAGTTGAGCATTATTTTCTGTCTGCAATAGCTGAATCTCAATAGAACTCCTTGAAGCCACTGAGGCAGTGCTCAGAAATTGCCTGATGACAATCAGGCTATAATAGGGTCATGGATTAAAATTGCAATAGACTTTAGGGACTTGCTAATTCAATCAACTCATTTTACAGATAAGGAAAGTAAGACTCAAGGAGATGGTAGTAAAAGTGAAGTAAGGAAATAGCATTTAGTTTAGAGAGGTGATCTAATTTTTGGAGGATAGGTACAATACAATGAGTGTAGGTCAGTGTCAAGCATTGTTGGTTTGGGAAACCATTAAACTGGGATGAGGGCAACATTGAAAGAATCCTACAATCTCCTTCAGAATTTCTGGGGAGGTATCTAATACTGCTTGGAAGGTTCAGGAGAGAGAACAATTCAGATTCTAACCTGAGTGTTTTCTGAGGCAACAAGACCTTCCACATAAATCCCAAGAGTACCTAGGGATGGAAGCATTTGAAAAGTCCCCTTAGATACTGACTTTTTAAAGGGACTGACCCCTTAGGGGAGAGTGCATGATCAGCCTTTTCAATGGATATGTTACAAGAATTATGGGCATAAGTCTTTAACAAGACATTAGACAGAAATTATAATTGTACCTTGAGTAAAGACAATGCAAGAAGTTTCCATTACTTTTAAGAGATGCTGCTTTCCCTAGCAAGAGAGATGTAATTCAAACCATGGCTGGCATGTTACTAATGTGCTTTAAGAGTGGCAGGTGTCAGACACAGAAAAGCAAAGATGATTTGCTAGAGAGACTCAGAGGACTTGCATTCATTGTATTGTGTATGTTAAAAATGGAAAACCCATCTGTTCCTTTGCATAAATGCTTGAGGGCACTGACTAATCACTTTGTGGGGAAGGATATAGAGAGTGCTGAGGAATGGTCAAGTCAAATTCCTAAGTTCCACTCAAGAAGAGAAAGAAATAAGCTTCCAGCTACATACAGAGGTTAAAAAAGACACTGCAGAAAGTGGTTATTAGTCACAGTGACCTTAGAGAGTATGGTGACAGATTCACTCCAGTCTCCAGAAAAATCCTACAAGGTTAGCTGCTGAGAGTGTAGTCAAGAAGGTAAAGTAAAAGGGAGGGGGGGAGACTAGCCTGAGCTCTCCCCCAAACCCCTTTCCATAATGACTTTAAACAAATTCTAGAGTGGCAGAACACACAAAAGGATGGAGTGAGACAATTTTTCACCTCAAGACAACTTAGAAAGTTAAAAGAAAGGTCTGTTACAGCAGGGTGAGAGAAGAGCACAATCCAGCACAGGTTGTGCCAGTGCAGTTGGGATCCAAGCAAGCCAGGAACAGGTGACTGAATCAGGAGTAGCAGAGGCAGTTTCCAGCCCTCTTAGTCTACCGATAATTGGACAACAGATCAGAAAGTGTTACAGGGATGCCTTAGCTGACATCAGGGCAGGACTCTGTAGTATTGTCTATTCTTGGATCTGGGTCACAGTCCCGGGTCTTAGTCCAAGTGCAATGAGGAGCATTAGCACAGACTTGTGACTACAAGGCAGTTTGGATCCTGGTCACAGTTCCAGGGCTGAAATGAGTGCGTTTTGGTGACTCATAAAACACTCACAAACTACTGCACTGTGCAGAAAAGTAATAAACACAGCTCTCCCTAGATCCTACTACCTTAGAAGAGTCAAAAATTCTTCAGAATTACCTCTGAAAACCAGCTGCACAAAAGCCCTAAAACTTGTGATAGTATTCCTTCCCACTTGGGAAGCAAAGTCCCACTTCATTATAGTTAAATATCAAGAAATAGGTTAAAAAAATGAGAAAATAACACAAAATTCTAGCCATAGAAAGTTACTATAGTAACAAGAAAGATCAAAACCACTCAGAAGGAACAAAGTTAAAAATATGAATTGTTCTCAGGCCATAGAAGGACTCAAAAAGGATTTTAAAAATCAAGTAAGAAGCAGAGGAAAAATTGGGAAGACAAAGGAGAGTGATGCTGGAAAATCTTGAAAAATGAGCCAATAACTTGGTAAAGGAGGCACACAAAAAATAATAAGTGAAATAACACTTAAAAAACTGAATAGGTCAAATGATAAAAGAAGCACAAAAGTCCAATGAAGAAAATAACTTAAAAAACAGAATTGGCCAAATGGAAAAGGAAGTACAAAAGTTCACTGAAAAAATAATTCCTTAAAGATTAGAATTGTGAAACTGAAAGCTAATGAGTCCATGAGACATCAAGTAACAAACAAAATCCAAAAAAAAAAAAAAATTAAAAAAAAGAAGACTGAAATAGCTCATTGTAAAAACAAGTGACCTGGAAATCCAGGAGAAATAATTTAAGAATTATTGGGCTACTTAAAAGTCAAGATAAAAAAGGGTTTAATTATCACTTTTCAAGAAAGTATCATGGAAAACTTGCCCTGATATTATAGAATCACAGGCAGAAGAAAAATAGAAAGAATCCACTTAAAATCTTCTGAAAGAGATCCCAAAACAAAAATTCTTGGGAATATTAAAGGTAAATTCCAGACCTACTAGATCAAAGAGAAAATACCGCAAGCAGTCAAAAAGAAACAATTCAAATATCATTAATCCACAGTCAGGATAACATAAGATTGAGCAGCTTCTACATTAAGCAATAGAAGGGCTTAAAATATGATATTCTGTCAGGCAAAAGATCTAGGATTATAACCTCAAATCATCTACCTAGCAAAACTGAGTATAATTCTTCAGGGGAAAAAAGGGATATTCAATGAAATAGAGAAACTTAAAGTATTCCTGATGAAAGGATCAAAGCTGAATAGCAAATTTCATTTTCAAAAACAAGATGCAAAAGAAGCATAACCAGGTAATAAGAAGGGATTCCATAAGGTTAAACTGTTTACATTCCTACATGGAAAAGTGATATTTATAACTCTTAAAACCTTTTTCATTATTAGGGCAAAAAGAAGTAGACATATACAGAAAACACTGGTATAAGTTGAATGTGATGATATGATTACCTAAAAAATAAAATTAAGGGATGAAAAAATAGAATGCACTGGGAGAGGGGAAAAAAAGGGATAGAATGGGAAAAATTATCTGTCATGAAAGAGCCCTCAAAGAGATTTTGCAATGGAGGGAAAAATGGGTGAAGCAAGGAAGGGATTACATGAAACTGTTTTCATTGAATTTGGCTCAAAAAGCAAATAATATGCACATTCAGTTTGGTGTAAAAATCTATCTTACCATGTAGGAAAATAGGAAGAGGTGGGCATAAGAGAAGGTGAGTGAGTTGATAGTAGGGAGAGCAATTTAGAGGAGGTAAAAGTCAGAAGCAAACACTTTTTAGAATGAACAGAGTAAAAGGACAGAGAGAAGAGGATGAATAGGGAAAATAGGATGGAGGAAATACATAGTTGGTAACTATTACTGTGAAAAAATTGTTTGTAGTTAGTTTCTCTAATAAAGACTTTATTTCTCAAACATATAGAAAACTGAGTCAAATTTATAGAAATAAGAGCCATTTTTAATCGATAAATGGTCAAAGGATATGAACTGGCAATTTTCAGACAAAATAATCAAAGCCATCTATAGTCATATAAAAATATTCTAATATACTATTGATGAGAGAAATGCAAATTAAACCAACTGAAGTACTACTTCACATCTGTCAGATTGATTAATATGACAGAAAAGGAAAATGACAAATGTTGGAGAGGATATAGGAAAATGTAAGCACTAATGTACTATTAGTGAAGTTGCATATTAATCCAATCATTCTATAAAGCAATTCAGAACTATGCCCAAATTGATCAAGCAATACTACTACTAAGTATATATCACAAAGAGATAAAAAAAGTAAAAGGACTTATGTATTAAAAAATATTTATAGCTGCTCTTTTACTGGTGGCAAAGAATTGAAAATTGAGGTGTCCATCAATTGGTGAATGGTTGAACAAGTTGCTGCATATGACTGTAATGGAATATTATTGTGTTTTAAGAAATGATGAGCAGGATGCTCTCAGAAAAACCTGTAAAACTTGCATGAACTGTTGCAAATTGGAATGAACAGAACTAGGAGATTATTGTACATGGTAACAGTAATACTGTTAGATGATCTACTATAGAAAAAGGTGGGGAGCTGATAGAAGGGAAAGCAATTTGGGGGAGGTAAAAGTCAGAAGCAAAACTCTTTTGAGAGTGGTCACAGTAAAAGGAGAGAGAAAATAGAATAAATGAGGAAAATAGGCTGGAGGGAAATACATAGTTGGTAATCATTACTGTGACAAAATAAAGTAACTATTATCAGCAATACAATGCTCTAAAACAATTCTTTAGGACTTATAATGGCAAGTGCTGTCTATCTCCAGAGAAAGAACTGATAGAACTTGAATATAGATCAAAAATCTTTTTCTTTACTTTCTTTCTCTTTTTTGGGGGAGGAGAGGGGGTCAATTTTCTTTCACAGAATGACCTACATGGAAATGTGTTTTGTACATATATAACCCATGTCAAATTGCTTGCCTTCTCAAAATTTGAAAAAAAAGAAAAAAATGCTAAAATTGTTCTAAGTGTAATTGGAAAAAATAATATTAAATAAGAAAAAAAAGGTGAGCTGCTGCTATTGAGGCAAATGAAGAGTTACAAACTTGCACATACACATATATATGTATGTACATAAACATATATGCATGCATACATACATATATATACACATGTGTACCCATTGTGTATATATATATATATATAGAGAGAGAGAGAGAGAGAGAGAGAGAGAGAGAGAGAGAGAGAGAGAGAAACAGGACGGGCCTTCTAGTTACCCATAATTAATAGTCAGAAAAGAAGAAAGATAAGCCAGTAAAGGACATTATGTGAAAAAAATGACAGATGGAATATGGTTTCTAGGGAAGACAGCAATAATTTAAGGTTCCCCTGACCTTAAAGGACTTCTGTTCTAACAGTCTGTCAGTGATTCTAAATCTCCTAGCTTTGAAATCTATGATCCCGAAGTCCTCTGATCTAAGAATGCTATTGTTCTGTCAATGATTGTAAAAGTCCTCTGGCCTAGGAATGTAATAACATTTTTTCCTTTAAGCTCTAGGGAAGATATATTAGTGATTCTGAGATTCCTTTACTTCACAGTGCTATTGTTCTGACAATCTGTCAATGATTCTAAAGTCTTCTGGCTTTAGGATAGTCTAGGTCTGCTGGTCAGTAATAACCAAATTCCTGAGACCACTTGAGTTCTACCTCTAGGCCATAAAATTAGCATTTCCAAAGAATTAACATAGACTGAAAACATTTCTGGGTTTTGATGGTTATTATGGGAAACTTATGAAAAACTAGGCCATTATCATAAAACCCCCCTGTAGATCCACTTGTTAAAGGAATCACAAACAGAAGGATAGAAGGCAATTTGAAAAATGGCATCCCAGTCAAAAGGATCAATATAGACTAAATTTTCTAGGTATATTTTGGAGAATACTGGAATGAGAAATGGGACCAAGTCTTCCAGGGCTTAACTAAGTGCTTTATAATGCATTCGTATTGCTTTTCACAAAGTAAGTATAGCCTTTTGGTTACACATGGGTACTAGCCTCCATGTCTTGAGAGCAGTTTTGTGCCAGAAAATGACTATCAGAGAAGCCTACTACTCCTCATATTGCTAGTCTAGACTAAGAGTTCTTAAGAAGGCTATCAATGAAATGTTTTAGTATGTGACACAATTTATAGAATCATAGATTAAGATTTGAAAGAAACCATTGAGTCAAAACTCATTTTAAAATGGGAAAACAGAGGGCAGAGAGATCAAGTGGTTTGTTTAGGGTCACAGAGCTAGTAAGTTTCTGAGGCAGAATATGAATGAGGTCCTCCTGACCTCACTTAGTGCTCTACCCATTCCATCATGCTATTTCTTCCAAATATGGATGGACAACAATCCATTGATCCTATATCCTAATGAATAATGAAATAGATACTATTAGTTTTTGCTCAGTATGAGTTCAATCAATGACATAGATCAGGATAGGTGGCTCTCTGCATAGAATCCTGGACCTGGAGTTAGGAAGACTCAAGTTCAAATCTTAACTCACTTAGTAACTATATGATCCTGGGCAAGTCACTGCTTTAATACACTAGATGCCTTAATGTAGTGGAGAAGGAAATGCCAAATCACTCCAGTATTTTTAACAAGAAAACCCCATAATGGGGTCATGAAGAGTTAGACACAAGTGAATGACTAAGTAACAAATAGATAAGGAAAAGACTATTTGGAAATACATGCTGATGGTACAGTGACTAGAGTCCTTGACTGGAGTCAGAAAGGTCTGCATTCAAATCCAGCCTTATTAGGTGTGTGATCCTAGTCAAGTCACTTAATTTCTCTCTGCCTCACTTTTCTCATCTATAAAATAGGGACAATAATAGGAACTACTCCCAAGGTTGTTGTGAAGATAAAATGAAGTAATATTTATAAAACATTTTTACAAACCTTGAAGTTCTATGTATATGACATTATTGTTGTTTTTGTTGTTGTTATATTTTCAGAACAGGTAAATCTAGCACCAATATGGTGGGTCCTCAGGAAGCAGTGGTAATGGAGGAAGAAATAATGGGGCCACCAAGCTGTAGGGCTGAATCAAAACTTCTGTGCCTTTAGGCCCAATGAATGGCCTCTACTTGACAAATGATCTATGTAAATTAAGGAGACTCAGTCTCAAAAAATAAAACAAAACAAAATAAAATGAGGGAGTTGGATTAGATGAGGTCTGAGTTTTCTTCTGGTCCTAAATCTCTGATTCTATGAAATCAAAGGATTTATTGGTAGGGTTTTACTTTCCAAAAAATGAGCACTTTTCATTGAAAGTTATCACCACAATGAGATGATTCAAGCCAATTCCAATGGTCTTGTGACGGAGAGCCATCTGCAATCAGAGAGAGGACTGTGGGAACTGAGTGGATCACAACATAGAATTTTCACTCTTTTTGTTGTCATTTGCTTGCATTTTGTTTTCTTTCTCATTTTTTCCTTTTTTGATCTGATTTTTCATGTGCAACATGATATTTGTGGAAATATGTATGGAAGAATTGCACTTGTTTATAAAACATTGGATTAATTGCCATCTAGGAGAGGGTGGGAAAAAGAGAAACAAAAAATTTGGAATACAAGGTTTTGCAAGGGTAAATGTTGAAAATTATCCATACATATGTTTTGAAAATAAAAAAGCTTTAATTTAAAAAATAAAGAAACTAACTTTTAATTCTTATTCACTGAGAAGGACAAAGTCCACAAGGAACCTAAAGTCAGCCTCCACTTCTTCACCAAAAAAAAAATTAGTTTCAAAGAAGTTTTTGAAAGCCAGAACAGAAGCAAGGATGTATAACAAAGGAGCTGTAGCAGAAAATCAAAGAAGGGATAGGATTTTTGTTTGGAGTGAAAGGAATGAAGACAGATGAAACAAAGAAAGCAGAACTACTTAACTGATTTTTGCCTCTTTTTTCCTCTGTCTAGGAGCATAAGTAATTTGAAGACTTGAGCAAGAATAGTTACTGGGGAAGTGAAACCAAAATGGAAAGATAACAAAAGAGCATCTAACTACCTTGAGTCACTAGGATCAGATAAATTATACTCCAGGGTACTGAAAAAATTGTTATATGTGATTACTGTCCATGATCTTTGAAAGGTCATATTGAGAAAGAGACTTGGGGGAGGGCAAAAGTTAGCTATTTTTTTTTAAAAAAGAGAAGAGAGTGGTATCTGAAAAAGACCATTGAATGAAAAATTACTAGAAAACTCAATGAAAATTTTTGAAAAAATTCTGGAGTATTATTAAAGGGATTCTAAGTGGACATTTTAAAAAAGGAAGCAATGATCACAAAACTTTGATATAGTTTAATCAACAATAGTGTATACTTCAGCAATATAACTTCTTTTTGATGTATTTACTAGATGGATAGATCAAAGAAATCCTGAAAGTATAATTATCTAAATATTAGCAAATAATTTGACAAAGTCTCTCATGATATCTTTGTGAAAAATATGGAGAGCTATCAACTAGACAATAGTAAGTAATGTTGATTTGGAACTAAAGAGATGGCTAGGCTCAGAGAATAGTCATTAATGACTCAATGTCAAGTTGGAACAAGGTCTTCAATGAAAGGCCCTGAGAGAATATTCTTAGATTTATGTTATTTAACATTTTTATCAGACTTAGACAAAGGTACCTGCTTATCATATGTGCAGATGATAGGGAAATGGAAAGATTAGCTATCAGATTGGTTTAAAGTACCAATATCCAAAAGTGATCTTGGCCAACTAGAAAACAATGGACTCAATCTAATTTAATAGGGACAAATATAAAAATCTACAATGGTTCCAAAAATCAATTTCAAAAGGGCAGGACAGGGAAAAACCTAAGTAACTATTTGCCTGAAAAATATCTGTGGAGTTTTAGTGGATTAGTAGACACTCCTTATAAGTCAGGAGTATAATACAGCATCCAAAAAGGCAAATCTTAGACTGTATTGAGAAAGCCACACCATTTAGGCAGACTTGATGTATTCAGTTCCAGACATTACATTTTAGTAGTACACTGATAGTTTAGCAAAAGATTAGAAGGTGAATGGTGATGGTGATCAATCCTGAGATTGTGCTACAGTTATTTAAAAAATATATTGATACCTTTTGTTTTTACATTAGTCATTCTGTTATGTCCTCTTCTCATCTTCCAATCGATGAACCTTCCTATGTAACAAAGAAAAGCAGTTAAGTAAAAACCAATACTGCTAACATTTTATGTAATATTCTTAGCCATAATACACTAATACATGGAAAAAAGAGAAAGACATTTATGCCTTGTTTAATTTCACTTTATAAGTCTAAATTGTTTAAGCTACCTAGTCCTGTTTTATGTACTTTATATTTTTATAAAGTGATCACAGTCAGCAACATTTGTAAAGCACCTACTATGTGCAAAGGCTGTGCTGAGATCTCAGGATACAATGATAAACATGGGTCAAGTTCTTGATGCACAGCAGCCTGCATTTTCCTAGAAGTATTCAGTAAAAATATAGATTTACAAGACATACATTCTAAGTAAGACAGTGACAGAACCTGAGATTTCTTCCCCTTACCAATACAAATCTGCATCATCTCTACAGTTTATTTGTTAGAGAATGAGCATATAGAACAGCGAGAGGTTGTGTGAAGGAAATAATGAGCATTGATTAAGCTCCTATTGTGTAACAGACATTGTGCTAAGCATTTTACAAATATCTCACTTGATCCTTACAAGAACTCTAGGAGGTAGGTGCTATTATTATTCCCATTTTGCAGTTGTAGAAACTGAGGCAGTCAGAGGTTAAGGGACAGAATAACAAAGTTAGTTAGTGTCTGAGTTTAAATTTGGACTCAGATCTTGCTGACTCCAGAGCCAGCTCTTTCTCCATAATAATATTTAGATCTCTAAGTTTAAGTGACTTGCTTGGGGTCCCATAGCCAATGTGTGTAAGAAGCAAGTACTTGAATCCAGGTCTTCTTGCCTTTAAATTCAGTTCTCTTCAGGTGCCTTTATTTTCTCCACATGATCTGTTTTTCAACTTTTCTTTTGCGTATTATCTTCGCCATTAGAATGTAAGCAGAGATTTTGGAATAGTTTGTCATTCCCTTCTCCACTTCATTTTTACAGATGAGGAAACTGAGGCAAACGGGTTTCACAGCTGGTGAGTATCAGACCAGATTTGAACTCAGGAAGATGAGTCTTTGACTTGCGGCCTGGAATTCTATCAATTATGCCACATATTTGTCTCTATTCAGAGTAATAATGAATAATTTCAAATGGGAAAGAACATTTACAGCTGGGTAGGATCAGAAAAAATCTTTACATAGGAGATGGTGCCTGAGCTGGAACTGGAAAGAAATAAAGAAATTCAAAGACAAAGTGAAGAGGCAATCATTAAAAAATGGACTGAGGGATGAACTTTTTTTGGTCCAAGAATCACCATAGATGATTTTTGGATAGGCTCATTACCAGTAGTATGGTCTGCAAGTGATTTTTTTCAGCCTTAGCAGATGAAGAAGTCTCTTTCCTCAGGCACAGAAAGGTTGTGATACATATTATCAGGAGTGCAGTGATGAAACCACAGATCCTTGAAATGTTCAAGCATTGAAGTAACTTAACCTTATTGCTTCTCTCTATCACTTTTAGGGTTACTTGTGATGGTAACAATTAGAATTTTCAAAGCTCTATTGGAAGAGCCGTCAGCCACAGAGAAAGCAGGAGAAATAGCTCTACTCTGGGATTGATCACCAGATACTTGGGGCAGTGTCTTCAGTTAGCCCCTAAGAGGTTTTCCTTTTTCTTTTCTCATAATTCTCTTCATTCCACCCCCTGTTAACCCTACTTCCCTGATTCACTTACTACAGCAGTATAATAACTCTCCATGACTACCAAGCCAACAGTGAGCAAATATTCCTTTGCTGAACTGGACTAAGTCAAGGATCCAAGGCTCAGAAGTCCCAGGACTTTTCAGGACTAAACCCAATGATGAGATCTCCTCTATGATCAAGGCACTAATCTACCTTTGTTATGGTCTGGCTTCCACATTCAGCCCAGCAGTGACGGTCCTTCCACAGATCCCTAAGTCTTTGGTTGGTGAAATTTTGTAATTTCTAGCCCAACACAGAATGCTGCTTATCTTCATCTATAGTCTTGCCATGCTTCTGCTCTCCTATGTCCTTTCTCTTTCCGTCTATATCTCTGGGAACAATAATCAAACCAGCACTAGAAGTGAGGTGTCAGTCAGTTTCTCTATGGCTTTCCTCATCCTCCTTGTGACTTTGCTATTCAAAACAATCTTTGGCCATTACCCTCCCATAAGTGTTGTCTTCCTCTATTAGAAAGTAAGTTTCTTGAGAGCATAGACTACCTTACTTTTTCTATTTGTGTTCCCAGCACTTAACATAATGACTGACACATTGTAAGTGCTTAATAAATTTTTTCTCATTTATTTATTCATTCTTCCTTACTTCTGGAGAACTGATCTGATAATCACAGAATTCTTGACATTTAGAACCCTAGCCAAAAGGTATTTCACATCCTTTTTATGGTTAGCAAATTCCTATCTCTTTCTTTTGAAATCCTTGATAAAACACAAATGGCAGTTGCTAGAGTGAAAATTATTCCTTTCCCTTGTCACTGCTCTGTTCTCTCACCCCTATCCACCTCAGCCCTTCTTCTTTATCTGACTTCAGTTTTATCCTCGTCTTCCATTATGGCCTCTGGGACTCCTTACACATTGCCGACAAGCTTTCTTACATCCTAAATGTTTTCTTCTTATCTTCCTTCATGCAGTCAGAGAGACCTGACTCTTTTAGAAAGATAAAGCATCTTTGGTCATTCTCTCTAGAATATTTTTTCATGCCCCTTGGTACAATAGGCATATTCGTTGCTTCCTATTTTCACTGTCATATCCTTCTCTGCCTCTTATTCATAGTTTCCTCCTTTTTGAAGTTTGTTCTATCCAGATTTATGGACCTATTTAAATTTTTGTGGTAGTTATTTCCCAATTCATAAGTCATTTTCCTTTCTTAAAGAGTTGTGTCTGCCTCATAGACTTCTCCATCATAATCTCTGCCCTTTTATTTGAAGACTTCATATATATGCAGAAGTCTCCTCAAATATCTTATATTTGAGAGACCTTAGTCTCCCAGATGAGTATTATTTTCAATGCATAGAATATTAGATTTGGAGTCAAGATGACCTGAATTCAAATTAGAGCTGTGCTCCTTGGTGAAAAAATATTTAACTTCTCTCAGGCTCAGTTTCCTTATCTGTGAAATGGGGACAATGATTTGTTGATAATAAAACCCTTCCTTTTAGGGTTGTTGTGAAGATCAAATGCGATCACATAAAATGCTTTGAAAATCTTAACAGTGCTATATAAATGCTAGTGGTTATTGTTTTTTTTTTCTTGCTGTTACACCTTTATTATATTTCAGTCCTATACAGAGCTGTTCAAATTCTTACTTTATATTTTTCCATATTCATGAACTCAATTCCTTTATGAATCCTTATCTAGAAGCAGCTAGGTAACACAGTAGTACTATTACACCTAAATTGAAATCCTGCTTCAGATTCTAGGTATGTGATATTGGACAAATCATTTAACCTTTTTCAGCCTCAGTTTTCTCATCTATCAAATGGAGATAATAATAGCACACCTACCTCAAAGAATTGCTGTGAGAATGGAATTATCTATATTATATATATTTACACACATATAATACATACATGCATATTTGTAAAGCACTTTGTAAACCTTAAAAGCACTATGTAAGTGCTATTTTTGTCATAATTATGGTTGTAATTATGATTGTCATTTCATGTCTTTTTGTCTAAATCTATTCTTCCTCACTGAGACCTCTGAGCCTTCTATGCCTCTATGCTCTTTTAGGCCATTACTACTGATCTCAATTAATTTTCCTTCTTTCCTAATTTTAACCTTTTTGTTAGCCAGTTCAACTAAACCTTGTTTTCTGTATTTGAATCTTTGTCCTAATCCCACTCTTGCCTTGATAAATCCCAATCCTGGTTTGTCTTTACCATCTGCCCTCCTTATTCTTATTGATGAAATATTATTCTATTCTAGAAGAAGTCATACAACCATTTTGAGTGGATCTTCTATAAGAATATGTCCCTAATATCCTCAAGTTACAAGTACCCTTCCCCTAGAAATTTTTGTATTTATAAACTCTGTCTCTGTCTCTCTATCTCTGTCTCTGTCTTTCTTTGTCTCTCTTTATGTGTGTGTATGCTTATCTATGGAATTGTTGCTTCTCCTTAGTAGTATACAAGGTCACTGAGGGTAGATACCTTTTTTTGACTTTGTATGCCATGTACTTTGCACAAGTTTTGACACATACTAGGCACTGAATAAATGTGAATGAATGAATCAATATTGGAGCTGAGAGTGGCTGAAGATAGAAAAATGAAGGAATCATCCTTACTTTTTTTCTAAATTAATGAAAGCAATTGGTATATCTCTTCTTGAAATAGGTTGATGATACTATGAATCCAACATGTATTGTTTTAGGAGATAATTTGTTTTATTCCAAATCCAAATAACTCTTATCTGAGGTCTGTTGGGATCTCTGGATAGAGAGAGGTAGATTTTTGTCACTGAATTCTATCCTAAGATTTTTCCCTGTTGAGTTCAAGAATATAGGTAGGTTTTCTAAGTATAGCTCTGATCTTAAAACTTTTGCTGATTCAGTGATCATAGGTGAAGCTATTTGACTAAAATGGTTAGCTATTATCTTTAATTGTTGATAATTTATATTTAATTAATATTTTATTGTGATACGTGTCAAAATGCACAGTTCATGAAAACTATACATGTACATTCTTGGAGAGAAGATAACTTAGGCCCAGAGCTTTAATGATTTTTTATAGTTTTACAGTAAATAAATCCTTTTAAATAGAAATTTATATTTACATTAGGACTATAACTTCCTAATGTGTATTTTCCAACATGTTACCACAATACCTGTTTGAGAAAGTAATCAGAGTGGGGAGAAAAAATGACAATAAAAACAGCCAAAATGACTGATGAAAACATAAAAATAAGTACCAAAGAAATAATGCCAATCCAAGTATTCATAGCTGACTTACTCAAGACTGAAGCATTTGTTTGATTTTTCTGAAATAGAGTTTCTTCTTTTTTTGCCATCTTTATTTTTTTCCAATGCCATGTAAAATATTTAACATTTATTTCTTCAAATTTTGAGTTCTAAATTCTCCCTCTTTTTCTCCCTTCTCTCACCTTCCATTGAGAAGGCAAGCAATTTCATATGGGTCATTCACATGCAAAAAAAGCTTTGTGAAGCACATCCTAATAATTTATTTACTGTAAAGGATTGCCCTTAGGATAATGATGACTGGGAACCTTTTTGATAAGTCTGAAGTCCTGGCAGAGTTGATCAGAATTTGATTAGACCTCATAGTTGCTACTATACCCTTCCCCAGAATCAAGACAAAAGATGACACCTGGATGTCTACAGGAATGATTGAAAAATGTTTCCTGAAATCCTTTTTTAAAAATACTAATAATTGCTATAGTTGTGTCAGAAGAAGAAATTTTAAGCTTTTTTTGAGAAGAGAGACAAAGGAGGTACAATGATAGGAGACCATAAAAAGAAGGCAGAAATGCTCAACTATTTTGTTTCTGCTTTCTCTACTAAGGAGAATAATCATAAATTTGAAACAACAAGTAGGTAAATGAGTGTACCTAGCAGCAATTGTTGAAATGTCAAAATTAGGGCCAGACAAATTTTGTCTGAGGGAAGTATGGAAAGAATTGGCAGATGTGGTCACTGAATTACTACCACTGAAAAGTCTGATAGATCTATTATTGGTTATGCTGTAGAAAGAATTCTTGTTCAAGAACAGACTGGAGTAGACGGCATGTGAGGTTTCCTTCAATTCTGAGATGCTATGATTCTGTGGAGTCCCTTAAAAATAATCATGCCTCTTTCCCTTAAATCCTTAAATGAACAGTTCCATACCAGTGATGAGGATAAGAATGAAAGATAAATTTCATTGACTCATTGGTACTGAAAGAGACTGGAGAAAGGGCAGTCTCTTTATGTCATTTTAGCAATGACAGACACAAGCAGGGCAGAATCAGGGAGATTTTGACATAGAGAATAAGGGAATGGAGAAGAGAGGTTGACAAAAACAGCAGTAGGCTCTCAGTATGAATAATCCTTCTTTCCCCACAGGCCATTAACCAGATTAGACAGCAGTCACAGAGAGCTGATAAGAGGAATGAGCTGCAGGGGATCTAAAAGAGGTAGTCTAGCAAAGGAGAGGGAAAAGAGACTCCTACTTTGGGGTCATACCTTAAAGTCACCTAATTGAAATGCTAAGGGAAAGGAACTATGAAAAGATAACATTGTCTCTCCATCCTAACTCTGAGTATAATGTTTTAGGGTGAGGGGGAAAATGAAGGAAGAGAGAAAGAATTCAGGAAAAAGTGTAATCATACTTAGGTAATGTTACAGAATCTTATGTGAATCCAAAAAATTTATTTCTTTATATTTTATTTTATTCTGAGGGACCTAACATTGCCACCCAAACAAGTGACCAATTTAACAACTTTCAGGATTCAGTATTAAATTTGTATGGGGAAATAACCAGATTCATATATTCATGTTCCTCTCATCTGTATAAATATTTGTGTACTAGTCTATCAGGATTACTTTGGCTTGGGAAAAGTGCCATGTCTCTCTCTAATTGAAGGAAAATGCCAGAGAATTCTTAAAAATCCTATAAAGGGGAGTCAGAAATACATTTTTTTCTAATGAAAAAAAAGATGGAGAAAAGTATAATAAGACTCTAGCAGGCTGGAATAAAATATGAGAATTAATCTTCTGGAGTTGAAAGTTTTCTTTTTTCTGGTCAGGTAAGTCCAACTCTTTGTGACTCCATTTCGGTTTTCCTGGCAAAAATACTGGAGTGCTTTGCCATTTTACTTTCCTCCCTTCCTTCCTTCCTTACTACCCTTACTTACTAATTTTATGAATGAGGAAACTGAGGCAAGCAGGGCAAGTGACTTCCCCAAGATCACTAAGATCAGATTTGAATTCAGGACTGTCTGACTCTAGACGGGGTAGGATTCTACCCACTGCTCCATCGAGATTCTCAGGAGTTGGAATTTAGAGAATTATTATTATTGTTTCAATAGACCTACCTTTTTACAGAAAGAGGATAAGTTTAAATTTCTAAATAAATTTTTGGTAAAAAGCTATATGAATATGGTACTTGTCAGTTAGTCAACAAAGCACCTATGAGCCAGGCACTGTGCTAAGCATTGGGGAAACAAAACAAATCAAAACCAGTCTTTGCCCTCAAAGAACTCATGTTTTAATGGAGGAGAAAATATACAAATGTTTATAAGAACAAGATATATACAGACTAGATGGAAAGTAATCTCAAAAGGAAGGCACGATTTGTATTTTGCTTAATTTTCATTCTTTTACAGGCACAATCGTATCCAATATAATTTAATGCACTGAAAATTACAATAGGACGGAATAGAGTTTGGATATGATTCTTAATATCATTTCGGAATTAAATTATATATCAATAGTATATTGGATAGGCTATTGTTGACAGAGGAACTGAGTTCCATATATGCAAAAATAGTATATGCTATTTTCAGAGTTGATTTCTGGATATATTTGGGGTATTAAATTGGGGAAAAATTTAGGCATGGAGTAAATGAGTTCAATGTTGTAATTTAATGGAATTTAATTTAAAAAGGAATAAGGTAGGAAAAAAAATTATAAGTGTTTCAGAGAGATGAGGCCAGAAAGAAACAAATGGAGAGTCTTTATTATAATAAATTGAAAGTATGAAATAGTGAGGTAGAATTTCCTGGAATAAAACTGAGGCTACTCCATTTGGACCCAGAAGAATTTTAAAATGAGACTATATCTAGGGAAAAAAAAAAAGCAATAAAAAAGCAAATACTAATGTGACTGTCAAGTACTTCTGCTGAAAGATTCCATTGCTGGTAGGTCGGGAGCAGGGTGAGAAAAGCAATACTCATATGGTCTTCTAGCTTTCATTTCTCTGGGAGTCTGAACTACCCATCTAATGAAACAGTCTATCAATTGAACAGTCAGCCTTTCTATGTCATCATCCTGTTAGCTGGCTATATGATTAAGAGGAATGGAGGGGTGGGAATCAAGAAATAGATGTAGGAGGTTGAAATAATTATTCAGGCAATAGTCTTGCATACTTCTTCAAGCCAAAATAAAGGATATAGCATTTATTAAGTATTTTGTGTTTTGGCTTGCTATGTACCAAGCATTTTTCCATGTTAAGGGGATATAAATACAAAAAAAGAAAATAGTCCTTCTCCTCAAGGAGCTTACATTCTAATAGGATCAGCCCTTTAAAAAAAAGATAGAAAGGGAATGGATTGTACCTATGAACTGTATGATTTGGAAATATTAACAATGGAATGAGGACTTGAATCCATTAACCCTTATTTTTTGATTCTTGCCTAGTATGGTGGCTGATGAAACAATAGGACTTTAATACTTCCCAACTAGGAGACAGAGTATCTAAGACTAAAGGAATATTCTTATACAGGTTGGGGATTCACTGTCTCAATTGAGTATTATTTACAAAGTATGAGTAAGCCAGGTTTAGTAGTTCAAGGGAATGTTTCCTTGGGAAGTTATTTGTCGAGACTATGCAATAGTAATTCCTTGAAATCTATGAGTTATCCAATTTGAATAAAAGGAAAGGGATGGAAATGATCAACTACTATGTTTCAAAGCCCTTTTGCTGAATAAAGTGATTTGTTATCCAAACCAGGATCCAGGAAAGGAGGAAATTTTGGTGAAGTAAGCCTTTGTTACACTGAATTGATGGTAGAAAGGAGAAAGGTAAATTTGTAATTTATTTTACATTAATTTAAAATAGTTAGCCATTAAATCCTTCTTCTCAGATACTTGGGAGTTTCACCTTTAGAATACACCTACTCTTCTCCATGGGAGACTTTTAGACCAAGGAAATTGGTACCAGAGAGTCATCACTCTGTTCCTCTCAGAATGTATATTGAGTTAGAATCATATTTATAGTCTCCCTATCCTCCACCAATATTATTAGTCTAGGAGAAATGCTTTTTAGGTTCAAGCTAAGCTCTTGATCACAATTATTAACAAGGAAATAATATCAGATAGTATATATTTAAGGCTTGGTTCCCTACCAGCAAATTCTAGTTCCACAAAGACCATGCATAACAAATAGCAAATTAATTTTTAAACCAAAAGGAAACAAGAATCAGAGGTAAAAAGATAAGAACATACCCAACAATAAAAAAGTGAATGATTTTTCTACTGGGAGTGAGATATATTAGCTCAAGCAAGAGAGAAAATCCCAGATCTACATCTAAGGGAAATTTCCTAGGGTCTCTAATGTAGTGAGCAAAGGATGAAAACATGATTTAGTTAGTTCCTCTATATGTTGGTTTTTTCTCAGACTTTCTTTCCCTTTAGAAACTTCTCTTAGAAGAAAATCTGGAGTTATGAGTACCCTCTCTTAAAGTTGCAAGTCAGAAGACCATAATCTCTCTTTTTTTTTTTTTCTTCAAGTTTACACCTACTTCACTCTTCATGGAAAGAAATCTCCTAGACTTTGAGCTGTGGGTTATATTAAAATGACCCAGAAAACAAAAAGCATTTAAGTATAGCTGTAAAAACCTTTATCTTAACATCATAAAGTAAATGTAAATTTTTATTTCAAACAGCACACAAACAAAATACCATATTTGATACATGGCTTGGAAAATGATCACACACACAAAATCAGAAATGCTGAGTTGTGGGAGTCAAATTGCAAGATCTCAGTTGTAATATAGCATGTAACCAGTTCCAGATTGTCTGAACAGCTGATGTCTTCATATCTGCTGCAGGCTGATCAAAACTGCTCCTCTATAGCAGGTTAAGGCTAATTTGGATCTATTTTACTTAGTAAAGTAGATTAAAGACAAGAACTCTTTCCTTTTTTTTTAATTAAAATTGTATTTTTTCACAATTACATATACAAACTTTATATTTTTAAAACAAATTTTGAGTTCTAAAATCTCTCCCTCTCATTTGGTATACCCCCCCACAATTGCTTGAAAAAGCAAACAATTTTATACAGGTTATACATGTACAGTCATGCAAAACATGTCTATGTGCTAGGCATATTGTGAAAGAAAGCACAAAAAAAAGAAAGAAAAAAGAAAGTAAAGAAAAAAGGATGTTTTAGCGTACATTCAGACTCCATTAGTTCTTTATCTGGAGGTGGATAATATTTTTCATCATAAGCCTTTCAGAATTGTCTTAAATCATTGTATTGCTGAGAATAGTTAAGCCACTCACAGTTGAACATAGTACAATACTGCTCTTATAGTATATGATGTTCTTCTAGTTTTGCTCATTTCAATTTGTATCAGTTTATGCAAATATTTTTGGGTTTTTCTGAGAGCATTCTGTTCATTATTCCTTATAGAACAAGACAATACCATCCCAATCAAATGCCATAACTTCTTCAGCAATTCTCTGATTCATGGCCATCCTCTCAATTTTTGAGGGCTATAGACTGCCAAGGGGTTTTATGACACAAGGAAGATTATGAACAACTATTCTAGGAGGTATTCCTAATTAGGAGATTAAAATGTAATTATGCAGAGGTTGGAGGTGAGACTAGTAAAGACCAAACAATCCTGTGTGTTCCCTGGAAGTATGATAATGATGATCTCCATGACAACAGATAATAAAAATAGTAACAATAACTAGTAGCATTTGCATAGTGCTTTAGCGTTTGCAAATTACTTTACAAATACTATTTCATTTTTATCCTCCTAACAGTCATTGGAGGTAAGTACTATTATTTATGCTGACTTTCAGGAGAGGAAACTGACCCAGGTTACATAACTGATGAGTGTCTGAGTCAGAATTTGAACTCAGGGCTTCCTAACTATGTCCAACAGTCTAGCCACAGCTGCTCCTAAGTTATGAGAAAAGACGGGTCACTGATAAATTCATATCAGTTATCACTGAGCACAGAAAAATTTGTGGCAACCAAATATCCTCTTTATTGGCTTTACTCATCATTGCTTTACGTGTAAAATAAATTTTTAGCTTATTTTCTCTAGAGTACAGTATTTTCCTTTCACATTATAGTTATGCTGATCTCTCAACATAGTTATCTTCATCACTACTTTATCACTAATAATTACTGGAATTATTATACCCTCTACTAGATCATGTGTGATCCCATTATTTTGAAATAATTTGTTTCCTTTATAATTGTATGCATTTTATTTTGAGTATTCAAGAACATTATTTTGAGAACAGATTCATAGGTTTAACCAGGCTACCAAAGGAGTCCATTACACACATAAAAAGGTTAAGAACCTCTGCTTTTGAGTATAAGCAAATGTGTTTCCAGAGGGACTATAGATCACTGATGGTCAGTATGTAGTCCCAGAAGAGCTCTTCAGATCCTGATTGGACCTAACATAATAATTAACCTTGAGTAGGATACAAAGGTAAGATTTAGGTGACTATGGGACAGATTAATACATGGCCCTGCGATGTAGACTTTTGGTGAGCACAAGATGGCACAAATGGTTAGAGAACAAGACCTGGAATCAGAAAATTTTACTTTCCTGAGTTTAAATCTGCCCTCAGTACCTGTGTGATCCTGGGCAAGCCTCAGTTTTCACTGGAAAAAGAAATGGCAAACAATGCTAGCATCATTTCCAACAAAATCCTAAATAGAGTCACAAAGAGTTGACATGACTGCAAATGACTAAACAACAAATTTTAGTTTATAATAGCATGGTACAAAGAGCATCTCATTATCAACAAGACTTGGATTTAAATCCTACCTTGAAGATATATTGCTGTATGACCCTCGGTAGGCATTTTTAGCCCCAGGAAATGTTCCCAGCTAGCTTTCAGAAGTTGTGAGTTTGAAGAGAAATAACACTCTCTAAACCCCTCTGAGCACATTAAGGTATCTTCCCTCATCTCTAAGGTCAATGGCTACGTTCAGCTTGGCAAGTCATTCTCTGTTGCATAGCTATTTAATGGGTGTAAAGAAGATAGTTTTGCAGAAGTACCTAAGCAGTTTGTAAAACTGTGCCTCATTATTCATGTTACGCCACAAGACTCCTTGACCCAATTAATGAGAAAACAATGCAATTTCAATCCGAAAGATCCTATAGAAAATAATGTGTCTGAAACACATCACAGACAATGTAAGCACTGAGTTGGTTTTTCTCCATCTCTACTCTATCTATGAATGAGAGAAAGGAAAAGAGAGACATCTTTCAAATGAAAGTTGAAAAATTCCATTGTTGAATATGCGTTATGAAGGAGGAAATATTATATATAATTTTGTCTTTGGATTTGCATAGACACCAGATATGTTTGAAATTATAGCCTCAACACATTATTCAAGATGTTTTTATCTGGATTCTTGAAGTCCTATTTTTTTTTAATATAAAGTCATCATTTACAAGGATAAAAATCTCCCTTCTTAATAACAACATACTACATAGAATTGTATTTGTCCAGGTATAGTAAGAAAGCAATAGGAGAAGCTTTTTAAAATCCATGCATTATATGAACCTATGGCATTTAGATAAATACATGTCCATATAAATGTGTATTTGTGAATTGCTATAATTTATTTTAAATAAATTGAGGCATGTTTAAAAACATATATAAATCCTGATAATGAAAAATCAGACTATTTTGTGGGTAATTATGTAGGATTCCAAACTCTTGTATGGTTTGGGAATTTTAAAGAACAGATATCTATTTGTACCCATCATTAAATCAGCTAAAATATTGGTATAATATACTATAGTAATTATTGGGTTAATAAAATGCAAACCACTAGTAGAAACTGACTAAATAAAAGAGTTTGGCAGCAGAAATGTGCTTCTGCCTCATTGCCAGTCTTAAGTCCCAATTTTGTTCTTACTGGTTCTAGGTATGGCAACTAAACTTGTATTCATAACTGCAGCCCAGTCAATGAGCTCTCACAGGGCAAATCTGTTCCTGTCACACTCCACTCCTTAAGAAAATTGCCTAGAAGGTTCTGAATAGCACTTTCCATCTCTAACTTCATGCTCTCATGGTTTCTCCCTGATATCAGCTTTGCTTGGGGATGCCCATAATTCTGGATCATTGAATAGATGATCCTGAGTAGACTTGAAGGATATTATTTCATTTGATCTTCACAACAGCCTTATGAAATAAGTGTCATTATTATCCTCATTTGAAAAATGAGGCTGATAGAGCTTAAATGACTTGTCCAGGGCCACACACTAGTATGTGACTGAAACCAGATTGTAATTCAGGTTTTCCTGATTCCAGACTCCTGCCATCTAGCTGCCTCTAAGGGGAGAATTACTTTTGTTTTCTAACATCTGAGGGGGGATGTAGCCTGACTCACATGCTTTCATCTGCAGCATAGTTACCCAGGGCCTCAAGTCCCCTAATCCCCCTTTCCTTTCTGACAATGGACCAGAATACTAAACAATAACTAGCTGATTGTGCAATTGTAACCTTAATTTTAAGAGATGGATATTTTTTTCAGGTCTGAAAGTTTAAATGGTGCTGAGGTTTGCTGCATGGTCATGGTAATAAACTCATTAAGTGAAGACATGATCATCCCTGGAGTACAGGTCAATGAACTGCATAGTCAAGGTGTAACAAGTCAAGGTCATCAAAATGGATGCTGAAAGTACTGAAGATGATGGTAAAGGTGGAACACTTGAGTCAGAGTCAAGTGTTGACCCCCGAAGAAGATGGAATTCAGCATGAGACAGATGGATAGAAAGATAAATAGAGCAGCATTAGGCATTTACTACACATCAAATACTGTACTAAGCACTGAGGATATGAATACAAGAAAGCAAAAAAGTTTCAGCCCACAAGGAACTTTTATTTTAATCGAGGAAGATAATACATAAAAGGGATTTATTCTGGGTGAGATAAAGTGAAAACTCACCTATCACAGCCTATTTCCAAGGGGAAAGAGTTCAAGATTTCATTGTGGAGACAAGATGTAAACTCAAGACTCACCTGTTCAACCTATACTCTTTGGGCCTTAGTTTCTTTATCTAGAATTTGAGGGGGTTGGACTAAATGTATTTCAATTTACATCAAGGTTTAATATTCCATGTTCCTAGGACCTGAAGGAAGAAGGAGAGTAAACAATACAGAGCCAAGGTACTAGTGACAAGGAAAGTCTTGGATGAAAGGCCATTTTGGGAGGGGTTGTTTAGATACTTTATATGTTATTGTATTGTATGGATTGACTCACAGAAATAATCTATAGTGTATGCATATACTGTATATATTGAATATGCATGTATTATATGTATTGTGGATGTGTATATTGTTCATGTATGTATTGACACACTGAAATAATCTATTGTGGTTCATAGAGGTAAAAAGCTACAATCAAAAGGTAGATAGATTACACAAATAATTTCCTGTTCTCATTCAATGACTTCTTTACAACCTATTTCATGATCAGTATATTAGAATAAACAATAATGCTCTATGCTCCAGAACTGTTTAAAATATTAAAATGCTACTCTTATATATGTATATATATATATTTTTTTGGCATTGAGAAAAGGGAAAGACATTTCTGAGAGAGTCAAAGTTAGACATGTATGGATCTAGAACTAGGACTATGGAGTTTACTCTTCCATAGTCTTTGATTTATCTTATAAAAAATAAATTAATATTTTATTTCCCCCTAATTGCATGTAAAAACAATTTTTAAAATTGGTTTAAAAAAACCTGTGAGTTCCAAATTCTTTCCCTCCCTTCCTCTCTCCCCACTCAGAGGACAAGCAATTGGATATAGGTTATACATGTGCAATCAAGTAAAACATTTCTATGTTATGCATGCTGTGAAGGAAAATACAGACAAAAAATTTGATTTATCCTATGGGAAATAATTGATGAAACATTTAGTTCATTAAATAATCAACCAAATCCAATTTTAGCAAGAGAACAGTAAGGAAAGAAGAAATGAGAGAATGAGCTCGTTGGAAAATAGACCAGAAGTACATGGTGAAATATAGCACAATTCTATAAAAATTACTTGGTGAAAAGGTGGACATAAAATGTGCATGTTTCAGTCTTATCTGAAGTCTATATCACACTTAAAAATTAAGGAACTTTAAAAATTTATTTTTATTTAATAGCTAAATATTTATAAGGCAATAGAAAAAATTTCTTAAACTGAAATATACTGACTTTCTCCCTTTTCCATTCCCTGTCATTTTATACTAGCCAGTTTTTTTGGATGATGTTCATTTCTTTTCTAAGGCCAATGTGGAGTTCTATAGAATATGCCATCCTTAGACATTTCATTTTATAACTTAGAATAGGCATTGTTTTGTAATCTATTTCTAAATGGCAATAATGAATCTTCTGGAATTTTTAACTAAGCATTTAATAGTAGACTTACCTTAAGCTCTTAACTCCTCTAGACAGTCATTAATTGATCCATAAAACTACTGGAAGATTCATTATTGCTGATAATAACTCTCTCATCCCCCGGACTCCATGATTCAGTTGGCTTAAAACATTTGCCTGCCTTACAAATGAGACTGAATAAATAAAAGAATATAGTACTAAATTAATGATCATCAAATTCTAGTCAACCAGAACCTTCCATTTTCATTAAAGTGGGGTAAAATATTAACGTGAGTTGATTTAGTACTTCTGTCACCAAGAAAAGAGAAAAAACAGGAACAAAGGTTAAGGAATTCTAGAAAGACCACTTCAAGTGAATGTGATCTCCCACTATAAAAAACTTTAACAAGAAGACAAGTTAGGGACTTAGGGAACCTTGATACATGGAAGGTTTCTTCCTGGCTAGAAAATTTAAATATTTCTTAGGGTCTTATATGTTTTTGTCTCATTCACTTCCATCAAGTTAACTCTGGGAACTTGTGTCTTGATATCCTCACTCATATGACTATCAACTCTCTATGTAAATATTCAACACACTAAAGAATGGACAAGTTTATTTACAGGACACTGAAAACAAACCTAACCCATCTTAAATTGAACAGCTCTTTCCCTGGTATCATGTATAAACTCAGCTATTTACAAGACATAATTAATAGACTTCCTATTGTAGTTCTAATATGAAATTTCTCAGTTCATGCTTCCAATCAACACTTTTTGGGTCTCTTCTCAATTATTTTCCTCAAATTCCAGCAGACAACATTAAGAATCATAGAATTTTGTTAGAAGGGACTTCAATGTCCATCAAGCTAACCAGTAACAATCATGTAGCTAACTAGCCTTTGCTTTGAAGGAGGATCTGCTGCCTCTAAGGCTGTCCATTCTACTTTTGGATAGCTCTTTTTGTTAGGAAGTTTTTACTCACATCCAATACTTAGCACAGTTTCTAACACATAATAGGTCTTAATAAATGTTTATGGATCCATGGATCAATGAAGCAAAAATATGTCCTCTTTGTAACTTCCCCCCATGGATTCTTGGACCAAATGTAAATCTGAGACCTGGCCCACATGACAATCTTTCAAGTACTTAAAATCAGCTATCATATCTTCTCTTCTTCAAATCTAAATGTTCCCAGTTCCTTTAATTGAATGTCATATGGGATGAGTTCAAAATTCTGCAGCATTTAGAATACACTTTTCTGTTTATTCTCTTATTTATCATTGTTCTTTCCAAAATGTAGAATTCAGAAGTGAATGCAATATTTCAGATGTGTTCTGTTTATATTAGAATTCAGTGGGACTTTCACCTTCTTATTCTTGGAAGCTTTTCTTTTCTTAATGAAACCAAGGTCATGTTAATTTTTTTTGGGGGGGGGGAATTTTGTCATACTATTGAATCATTGAATCTATCTCTAATAAAACTCAGATACTTTCCCAGATAAATTACTCTCAATATCTTCTTTCCCTATTTTGTCCTTTTGAAGATATTTCACTAAACCAAATGTAGATTTTCTATTTTTCCCTATTAAATTTAATTTTACTAGATCCTGTTATCAGTTGGTCAATACACATTTATCAAGTGCCTGTGTGTACCAAGCAATGTGTTAAACATGTAGTCACAAAACAAAAATAAAACAAAGACAAAGCAGTGGTTTTCAGGAGCTCACATTCTAATGGGGCAGACACATGCAAATAACTATGTACAAGTAAGTTATATACAAAATAAATTAGAGGTAATCAAAAAAGGGGAGACACTATTATCAAGGAAGATAAGCAAAAACTTCTCATAGAAAGCTGAGTTTAAAAGGGACTTGAATAAAGTCAGGAGGTGAAGATGATGAATGACAGTTATTTCTTCTATTACTGTGTTATTTGAAGATTTTGTACATACCTTTATTCAAATATTTGATAAAATATATTGACCATTACAGGACTAAGCATAAACCCTTGCAGGATCCCTAGGTGGAGTAGTGGATAGAATACAGATCTGGAGACAAGAAGAGGAGAGTTCCTGAGTTCAAATATGGTTTCAGACACTTACTGACTGTATGACCCTGAGCAAGTCACTTAAATCTGTTTGCTTTAGTTTCCTCAAATGTAAAATGAACTGGAAAAGGAAATGGTGAACTACTATAATATCTCTGCCAAGAAAACTCATGTAAAGTCAGACATAACTGAACAATTAAACAACAAAATAGATCCAGAAGATCCCTACTGGAGATGTCTTTCTAAGATGACAAAGAGCCATTAATGACTATTTTTTGAAACCAGCTATATTCATACCCAAAATGATGTAAGAGATCTGTCTCACTTTCTCCTGTAGAACCCTATATTCTCCATATACTTTGTTTCCCAAAGGCAATTGGGGTTAAGTGACTTGCCGAAAGTCACACAGTTAGGAAGTGTTAAGTGTCTAAGGCCAAATTTGAACTCAGGTCCTCCTGACTTCAGGGCTGGTGCTCTATCCACTGCACCACCTAACTGCTCCTCTCCATATACTCTTTGCATCTCATAATAGGATTATCCTTTCTCCTCATTTATACACAGACATTAGAATTTTGCATAGTCCAGAATCCCAAAATTCAAACTACCCTCCCATAAATTAAAGTATTTTTCCTCTTTCAAATTTTCTCATAGACTCTTGCGAAAGGATGACTACAAGCAGAGTCATAATTGGCATGGCTCCTGGGCATTGACCTGCTAAGGGTCCCATCTCTTTCTGCCTCTCTTCCTGGGCTTGCCTCCCTGTCACTATTTTCACTAGGATGGAATCAGCCAACATGGTTTACATCTGGAACTCCAAACTATATAAGCTAGTATTTAAGGTTGCTTGTCTAAGAGTGGTCCATGGTCCCTTGCTTATTCCCCTTTCAACAGAATTGGTCCAGTATCTGAATTCTCAATTACAGCCCTAACTGGAGGAAAAGATAGCTAATTCTATGTATCTTCCTGTAGTATCTATGGCTGTGGGTGGGTAGAGAAAGTCGACCATTCCCCGTCCCTTATCCCTTAAATTTTGGATTCTATGCTATACACGGGAAAGGATGAGGTTTACATACAGGAAAAGAAAAGACACTAATCTTCAAGTCCCTTTCAAATTTAGTTAGACTATGTCTACCTAAATCAATTGGGTAAAAATAAGCTTAAATAATTAATTCAGTGAAAAAAGTCTGTATAGTCTATGATGTTTTCTAGCTAAAATAATCACTCATTTCAGTAAATTTTATTAATGGCATTTAGTTCAAATTGAATTTCTAACCTATCTTAGGCAATCTTTCCATGTGGCTTACCCTCAGGCATATTGTGAAGACAGAGAAGCTTTCCTTCAGTTCCTCAAAACTCCTTATTCTGTGCTCTGTAACATCAGTCCCACTTTCATATTCAGTTGCTCCAAACTTCTATAATGTTTCCCCTTCTTACTGTCAGAGTTGATTTCATTTTTCAAGATGTTAATGAAGGATCACCTTTCTCAAGAGATAGCTAAATTTGAAAAAGGGATGAAGCAATTCTGTACAAAGCTAGTGTGGGTGTGGAAGGATGATTTAGGGTATTAGGGCCCTCCGGAAAACCCTGAAATTCCACCACACACCTAATCTGCCTACATGAAAGATCAATCTCACTTATTCTCCTATTTGGGAAATAGCTCTTTTGCCCAGTACATAGGAACAGTTTTGATAAATAAAATAGAAAGAAGGACATTAAGCAAATCGGAATAAAATCATCATGATGTCATTATTTTAGGATTCTTTTTTATTGATCTATTTCTTTAGGATAAGCCTTCTTTTTAATATATCACATTTATCTGAATATCCTTGCTGACAGAGATAATCACATACACTATAAACTCAAGGGAAACACATTTGAGCTTGCACTGGAGAGTTATTCATTTTCATTCTGTGCATTATCTTTTGCCCTCTTTGTTATGATTTCATAGTCATCCCTTGATTATCTGCACTGTGGATTGTTTGTGGTCTCCTTGGCTTCCCTGTTCAACAATCTGGTTTCAGCCTGCTGACAATGAAGCTAGTTATGAGAGGTGGTTAACTGATTACAGAATCAGTGAGTGTGAGAGGGTCTGGGTGAGGCAGCCTCCTGTAGTAAAAAGACCAATGAAATTTTCATCAAAATACCTGATTTTTGAACTAGATTTGGCAATTTTACTGTCTAGTGATCTCTGGCAAGTCATGTAACACAGGTAATATTTCTAAAGCACAAGTCATTCCTTTCCTTTGAAAATTTTGGTGGCTCCCTATTATCTCTCTGTTTCCAGGTTGATTTCACATTAATCTCTCTCACAAACTCTATAATTCAATCAAGTTGACCTACTTGTTATTTTTCTGTACATACTATCAAATTCCTAGGGGATGAAGAGGAAGAAGATTCTCCCTCCTTTCTTTATCTGCTCACAATGCATCCAGGCACAGGAGATTCTCATAGAGAATGTTTAAGATATACAAAGAATAAACTGAAAAATAATCAGCAGAGGAAAGACAATAGAATTAAGAGGAACCAGGAAAATATTCTTATTGAAGATAGGATTTTAGCTGGAACTTGAAGGAAGCCAAGAGGCTCTTATAAGGAGAGGACAAATTTCAGGCATGGAGGGTAGCCAATAAAAATGTTTGAATTTAGGATATAGAGTGACTGTGGAGTTGATAGGGAGCCAGTGGAGTAAATTAATTAGGAATGTAATTTGATCAGACCTCAGAAGGGTGAAACATGAACTGGAATAAAGAGATGCTTGTGTCAGACCAACCAACCAAAAGCTATTGAAATGGTTCAGAAGTGGATCAATAAGGGTATGGTGGCAGTAAGTAGCAAAGGACAGAAAGGGGTACATGGGAAAGATGTCATGAGGGTTAAAAAACCAATAAGTCTTAGAAATAATTGGATATCATCAAGTGCAATATCATAGTGGAAGAAGAGAATAACATAAAGGGTCCTGGAAAGAGTTCTGAATGATACCCACTGTTGGGTATTATGCTGATGAAGATCTATCAAAAGAGAAGATGAAGGAGTGTTCAGACGGGTATAAGGAGATCCAGGATATAGTAAGGTAACAAAAATATAGGGAGAAGACAGGAAGGATCAAGATGAAGAGGATGGTTTGGTAGTCAAAGGCTGCAAAATGGTCACTAATGACAAAGATTGAGAAGAGACTTTTGGATTTAGTAAGAGATCAAAAATAACTTTAGAGAGAGCAGTTTTAGTTGAATAATGAGGTTGGTGGCTAGTGTAAAATTAGGTTGAGTAAGTGGAAAGGAAAGTAGAAATACCCATTGTAGATTCCATTGTAGATTCCTCAAGAATTTGACTACAAGAAGAAAGATATGTGGAGATGGTGGTATATCTTGGCACTCCAAGAATGGACTCAAGATCTCAAAATCTCACCTCCTACAAAAGGCCTTTCCTGATTCTTTTAGTTGTTAGTGACTCCCCCTCCCCATGTAATTCACTGAAATTATTTCATATGTATCCAGTGTGATCTCTGAAAATGTTTATTTTTTTCTTTCAGAAGAATGCAAACTACTCGAGGACAAGAACACTTATTTTTGTATTTATATCCCTAGCACTTGGCATGTAATTGGTATTTAATAAATAAATAAATAGATTGATTTCTGAGTCCAGTTTTTTATATATAAAATGGTGACAATAATACCAACAGAAATCTAGTAAAGATTATACATGCACAATCACATAAATTATGTTTCCATATTAGTCATTTTGTGGAATAAAACTCAAACAAAAGGAAATTAAAGAAGGAAAGAAAATGAAAAAAAATGCTTTGACATAAATTAGGATCCCATCAGTTCTTTGTCTGGAGGTGGATAGAATTTTTCATCTTAGATAAAAAAGATAAAATCTTTCATCTTGGAATTATCTTGAATCATAATATTGCTAAGATTAGCTAAGTCATTCATAATCGATCACTGTAGTTTTTCTTATTGTATGCAATGTTTCCCTGGTTCCACTAACTTTATTCTTTATCAATTCAGGTAAATCTTTCCAGGTTTTTCTGAAATCATCATGCTCATTATTTCTTATGGCACAATAATATTCCATTACAATCATAAACTATAGCTTCTCCAGCCAGTTTCTAAATGAAAGATATCCCTACAATTTCCAATTTTTGGCTACCACAAAAAGAGCTACTAGAAATATTTTTATACAGATAGGTTGTATCCTGCCTCCTTTTTTATCTCTTTCGGATACAAACCTAACTAGTGTTATTGCTGGATCTAAGGTTATGAACAGTTTTATGGACTTTTTGGCATAATTCCAAATTGTTCTTCAGAGTGGTTGAATCAGTTCACAACTCCATCCACAATGCATTAGTGTCCCGGTTTTCCCATATCTCATCTGGACATTTATCATTTTCCTTTTCTGTTATATTAAACAATATGATAGGTGTGATGTGATTGCTCAGAGTTGTTTTATTTAATTTCTATTTCTCTGATCAATAGTGACTTAGAGCATGTTTTCATTTGACTATAGATAACTTTGACTTTTTTTTGGCCAGGAAACTGCCTAATTATAGGCTTTGCTCATTTGTCAATTGAGGAGGCACTTGTATTCTTATAAATTCGACTCAGTTCTCATTATGTTTGAGAAATGAGACCTTTATCAGAAATTCTTGCTCCTCTTCACAGTTTTCTGCTTTTCTTCTAGTTTTGGTTGCATTTTTTTGTTTGTACAAAATCTTTTTGATTTAATATAATCAATATTATCCATTTTGCATTTTGTAAAACTCTTTCTAATTTGTGTTACCTAGAATTGTGTTATTAGTATAATATCTGAATTTTGTGGATGAGTAAACTAAGGCTGAGAGAGATTAGGTGCTTTGTCCAAGATTATATATAGGATTTAAACCCAGACTATTTTTTCTGACTTCAAGTTTGGCATTTTGTCTACTATATTACACTGGCTACTTGAATAGATTTCAGAAATTATTCATGCAAAAGTGTTTTGTAAACTGTAAAATTTTTGTAATTGTCAGATATCATTATTGTTATTGTTGTTGTTGCTACATGAAGTTATGGACCAAGACTTGCTGGAAATTTTTTTGGTGCCTATCTACATATCAGCAATTAAAAAAAAATACTTTTAGGACCAAATAAACATTTTAGTGGCTAGAACTGTCTATGTGCCAAAAAAATTGACTCTAGTATATTTCCCTAGGATCTGCCTCCCAGTGAGCAACAATAAGGAACATTTGGAAAATGCACAAACCCTTTCAGGGTAGTACAATATCAGTTAGGCTAAATTTTCATGATTAACAAAATAACCTAGTGAATAGAATCAATTATATTTGGTTGCACCGTATGGTGTGACCAATATTTCCACGAAAATTCTGTTGGATAGATACATTCTTGGGGCAGGGAGGTTTCTCTGGGCCCTCAATGACTATGTCAGCACATTACAAGCTTAAGTAATTTACATCAAGTTGGAAAAGACTTTCAGTAGGTCCCCAGTGATGGACTAAATGTTTACCATCCAAAGATAAGTACTCTCAAGTTCAGGAAGGTTCCCACAAATTTGGTTGCAAAGTGATGAATTTTTCAGTCATATAATAACTCTTAAAGACATTTTAAGTCAGAAAGGAGTTGTAATTTGAATGCATTGAAGAAATACCAACACTGTTGAAATCACAGGTTGCAGAAATATTGAATAAAAAACAAATAAGTATATAATTGGTTAAACTAAGTTAGTTGCTTGGGAAGTTCATAGCTTTGGTGCAATGAGATAATTTAGCCATTAGTGTCCCAGTGATATGAGTGAGTTAAATTAAATATTGAGTGCTTACTACATTCAAAACTATGTGGTACAGAAAAAATTAATAGCAATCTCTGTCCTTAATGATGGAAGGAAAGATGACGGTAATAAACTTTTATATAGCATGTACTATGTGCTAAGAAGTTTCGCAATTATTACTTAATTTGAGCCTCATAACAACTCTGGCACAACAAACAAAACAGCCCCTCAGAACAAAGAAGGAAATAACATAAAAGGAAGAGCAATGCTGTGTGAACAGAGGAACGATGGAGGAGAGCAAACACATGAATGAGAGCTTCCACTAATGATCCTCTACACTAGTTATTACTATCAGTGACTGGTGTTCTACATACCTCTAAGTGGGGTTGCTCACTATTAAAACTTATTTTCTATGGACTTTGAAATATGCTAATTCTCGAGAAGCTATTATTATTAAGTCCTAATTAAGTATTGCCTTTGGATCAACCAATTAAAAGAGCTTTCCAAAATATCTGCACAATCAGGCATTTGGTTCAATGAATACTCTTTATTGATGATGTTGTTGATGTGATTCTTTGACTGAAAAATTCATTTGGTCTCCGTCAGTCCCCAGGTCCCTAGTTAATAATTCAAGCTTTCTAACAGATCGTACAAACAACCAAACTAATTTTTAAGACATAGAAAAATGGCAACAAAGAGGTCAACCCATTTAGCAAGTGTCAGCATTGCTGAGAAGATAAACTTTCATGAATGGGAAAGAAATAGAAATGTGGAGAAAGAAATATAGTTTAGAACCCAAATTGAAAGACTTTTTTTTCAAACTTCTGGTTTATGTAAACCAAAATATACGCCCTGATTTCTGAAAACATTTCTAAAGTAATTTGTCCTTACATGATGGAAGTCCTGAAATTTTCCTTTATTATTGTTCCTTCAGTCATCTTAGTCAAGGGAATCAAATAAAAGAAATCTAACATAAGGAAAGAGAAAATCCATTAAAATGTTTTCAGTTTTGACTTCTTGAAAGATTACCAAACTCTATTTCTGAACAATTTCTAATGACAAAACCTTATTCTTCAAAATATTAGTGACTCCTATCTTAAAAAAAAAAGTCTTTGCAAAGTTCTTTTTTCTGCTAAAGTCTAAAAAACTTAGATGCGGGGCAGCTAGGTGGCGCAGTGGATGGAGCACCAGCCCTGAAGTCAGGAGGACCTGAGTTCAAATCTGGTCTCAGACACGTAACAGCTGTGTGACCCTGGGCAAGTCACTTAACCCCAATTGCCTCAGCAAAAAGAGACTAAAAAAGAAAAAAAAAAAAAAACTTAGATGCCCAATTGATTGTTGTGGAGATTCTGAAAGAATTCAACTTCATCATACTGTGACTGACTTCATTGTTTTATTCTATTGACAATTTTTTCCTGATTTTTAAAAAATTAACTTGTATTCCTGATATCTCCTGTCTTTGTTAGAAAATAATACTGAAATTTTCAGTTTCGTGGAACAGTTTTCTTGTAATGCATCATTTAGCTAAGTCATATAAGTAACATGACTTATTTATAGAATATTTTGATTTGAAAGATGATGTCCAATATTGTAAGTTCTCTCCTTCATCTGGTTCAAGGTTCTTAAACTTTTTTCCATTCATAATTCCTTCTCACCTGAGAAATTTTTATGCAACTCTGTTTTGAATCTAAGCTGAAGTGTTTCTAGCAGCATTTGTGCACGTATACTGCAAAGTGTACATAATGTGTTTTCAGAATCAAGGCTTCAGGGAAGTCATGTGATGCAAAATGAGTAAGCACTGCCAGAGATACCTTAGAGCCACTACACATTTGATTTCAATTATTTTTTGATCGTTGTGTTCAGACGCCTTTTAGTGTTGCCAAATTTTTCACAATCTTCACATTCAGTTACGTGACCCCATAAAGAGCTGTGAACCACAGATTTAGAAGTGTGGTTAGGGATTTCCTTTAGAAGCATATTGATACTCTGAAAAACTTTGTTTCCTGCATCTGTAGGCACATATAAGCTTTCTTGCCAAATATGCTTTGAAGATGATTGTGGCCTTGCTTCAAATAAATCATAGTAATCTTACCAAGAATTAAAATCCACACTTCTCTGAATTCTTTAATTTATTGTTTCTCTCTTTTCATGAAATCAGTTTCTCATATGTCATTGTTCTGTGAAGAAATAATGACTGTTGAAAAGTACTTTTTAAAATTTCATGACTTCAACATTATAAGAATTTCTGCCATTGACACAGATGGCACCAAACTCATGTTTTCCTTAGCAGACAGTCTCCATGAATTGCTATGATCCTCTGTGTTCATCATCTGATAACTGATCTTTTAATTATGAATCTTTTTTTAATTTGGCTGCATTAATCATTAGTGAACCACAAGGGGGGAAAAATAAATGATCCCTTGTCACTCAGTTTTTCAATTTTGATTAGACTTGCCAGAGGTTAGGATTAACTGGAGTAGATTCCATGATCCTGAAGTCACTTCTTGTCATGAGGAAGCCCTGGAAAATGACTCTCATGGACCCAAAAAAAGTATGCATGAAAATGACTTGTTTCTTAGTATAAAGTAGAGTCAGATTATGACATGCATTCAGATCCTATCTTTGATACTTATTGCATGGTCTTGGGCAAATTAACCTCTTGGTTTCAATTTTCCCATGTGAAAATTAGGGGTGGGATCAGATGGTCTCTGAGGTCCCTATCATATTTCAATCTATGATTTTATAAACATGAAACTTTAATGGGCAAAAGTATAGAATCAGTTTTATGTCTGGGAAGGGGAGAAATATTGGAGAAGACTCCACATACTTAAGTTCTTTTAGTTAACTAGGATTATGTCTGGCCCAAGAGAAAAACTTTAAGTTTATTGTTGCCTTAAAAGAAAGGTGAACAAAGAGGAAAATCTTGTTCTTAGTTTTCTGATTCTCTGATGAATAGGAACAGTGGAAGTAACATTATAGAGTAATTGTGCACTCTATGAAGTGTTTCTTGGTTTTCTGAAGTTGCTAATTCTTGGATTTCTAAGAGAGAGAGAGAGCAAGAAAGTAAGAGACAAACAGACTGACACAGAGACAGAGATAGACACAGAGAGGCAGAGAGAAAGAGACTGGAGAGAGCCAGTAAGGACACAACCATGTTCTTGCACAGATTTTGCCAAATCTCAGAGGAAGAAGGCATTCCATAGAAGCATCCAGAATATACACAAATATACTTTGTGCATCATGAAAAAACTTATTGAATGTCTAAAAGTGCCTAATATGATATTCAATATATTTCAACATAAGAGAAATATTAGACCTCATCCTTTCTTTCTGGATAATTACAGTCTTGGAGAAACATGATTTATTTATACTAAATAATTAGAAAACAAGTTTCAACCTAAAAGTATTGTAGGAGCTCAGAGGAAGAAGAATTCAATGTGTGGAACTGAATATAAAGGGAAAACTTCATAAAGGAGAGGAGATTTGATCAGTATCTGAAATTTGGGGCTTGCATAATTTGCAGATTTGAGCAATTGGAAGAGTGGGGGAAGTTGCATGAGCAAAAAAAGCATATAGTTAGAAATTTACATGGTATGTTCAGGGAACAGCACTGAGTTGTCCTGCCATGAAGGCAGTATAGTATAGCAGAATGAATGCTTTCTTTGGTATATAGAGGATTCTAGCTCTCCCACTTTCCTACCTATGTGGTAGTACAAATCACATTACCTTTTTGAGCCTCAGTTTAGTAATGTGTAAAATGAGGTTCATGTATTAGATGACCCCTGAGGTCTCTTTCACCACTAAATCTACAAACCTCTCAACTATAGGTTCATGTTAAAAAGCAACAATAGGTAGGGATGGATTGGAAGAATGGTGTGAGATTATGGATGGTCATAAATGCCAGGGTGAAGAGTCCAGACTCGTTCAGGTAGACAATAATCTTGGGAAGTCTTTCTAGCAACTTTGTTGTGCAGTTATTCACTTGTGTCTCACTCTCCATGACCCTGTGGACCATACACATGACAGGCCATTCTGTCCTGACAGGCTCTTATCTCCTGAAGTCTATGTAAGCTCATATTACTGGCCATGGGATTTTTTTTTTTTTTTGACAAAAATACTAGAATGGTTTGTCATGTCCTTCTGCAGTGTTTTACCTTTTGTCAAAACCTTTTACTGCGACCATTGATCTTGGATAAACTTCCATAGCATATCTCATGGTTTCATTGAACTATACAAGTCCCATGCCATGATAAGACAGTGATCCCACAGGTAGACTCTAGAAACCACAATTCATTAACCTTTCATATATCTTTGAGATTAATGATCAAATTTATTATTTCATTGCTTTATTTCACTGTGAGAACAAGTAGGTACTTATGAATCCTGATGATAACAACAATAACAATATTAAAGGAGGGAGAATTAAATTTGACATAATTTAGACTCCTCCTTAGAGGCAATTGTAATAGCTACAAGAATACAGTCTTAGAACAACAAGAGTTTAATGAGATGATATATTTGGGGCCGAAGGCATAATGTGTCAAGCAATAAGCTCTTGCGGCATCAGACAGGCTCTGTTCATGAGAGGGTGATATTTTAATTTGTCTGTCACTTTGTCAGTTTTTCTTTCCACAACAGGCAAGTGAAAATTAAAATGGGAACTTCCAAGAGCCAGGTGATGTGTTTTAACTTATTAAATATTTTTCCATACAGCCAGATAGTGGAATATGTGGATATAACTATGTATTGGTAATTCCCTTAAGCATACCATGGTCATGCCTGAATATGTAAAGACATCCACATCCTCTCCAACCTGAGGATTGTTCTTGTTTGTCCCTTGTTCTCAAAAGGGACAGTGACTTTGGGGAAGTGATGCCATGACATGCAAATGACTTGGTTTAAGTGAGGGAGGACTGTGCAAAGTCACCAGCTTCCCTTTCTCCCAAGGAGTCCTGGATCCAGTGGCCAGATATATATAGATCATGATGACTGGAGATGGCCCTGGCTGCAGTGGGAGACTTTGGCCTTTTTAAGCTAAGGTCTTTAATAGGTCTCAGTTTGACAGAGATAAGGCCCAATTGTGATTAAACTAGATAAAGAAATGAAGCTGAGAATGATCTCTTTAGTCAAAACAAAACAAAACAAAAAATTAATCTGGGAGGGAAAGACCTTCAGGGTTTCTGACCAAAACAGAAACAATTGCTGTTTATATTCATTCTGAGTCAACCCGAGCCCACACAAGGTCCAAGGTGGGCTTGCCTGGGAACTTATTGTTGGCCAAAGATAGCCATAGTATTTTGTATTTAAGGCTTGATCCCTAAAAAGAAAATCTGACCTATAAATCCCATGATATGTTGTGAGGTTTTCCTGATCAAAATTTATATTCTTTTTTGGTTGAGGCAATTGAGGTTAAGTGACTTGCCCAGGGTCACACAGCTAGGGAATGTTAAGTGTCTGAGACCAGATTTGAACCCAGGTCCTCCTGACTTCAGGGCTGGTGCTCTATCCACTGCACCACCTAGTTGCCCTTAAAATTTATATTCTTATACAGAGCATCTACAAGTAAAGGTATGATACTCAATGTGAACAGAAAGAAGGGAATGGAAAGAGGAAAGAAAATTAAAGAAAATGGAAAAAAAGAAGAAGCTGTATTGCCCAACTGCAACTGCAGTTTCATTTGGGTCCTTGATGGAGCAGTTCCTATTATACTTATAGAAGTTGTTATTTGTTCTTTATTTGAGAAGGTGATACTGTGACATGCAAGTGAATTGGATTTAATTGAGTAAGAGCCATGTTTCACTTTCTCCTCTAGAGCCATCTAGGTCCAGTGGCAAGATATAGGTCAGGATGGCTGGAGACGGCATTGGATGCATGGAAGATCTTAACTACTTTAAGTTAAGATCTTTAACAAGTTTCAGTTTGACTGAGACAAAACCTAGTCAGTGATTAAGACTAGGTAAGAAATGAAGCAGAGAATGGCCTCTTTTAACTAGTCAAAAAAAAAAAATCAATCTGAGGAAATGAGTTGTTGAAGGATTTGTCTTTTTTTCATGGTGATTATCTACTGGAAAGTAGCTGACTTGCTTTTTGAGTGAGATCTGGAGATATGGTTCTTCAATCCTTATCACCTCCTTGAGTCCAAAGAAAGATCAGTATCCTGCAAAAACATTCAGCCTGACAAGTTCTGAGAAGGTGTATAAAAGACTTCAATTTCAAATGTGTGTGATAGCTGTGAGGTGAAGAGACAAGGTGGTTCAGTAGGTAGTGTTGAGCCTGAAGTCAGAAAAACTAGAGTTAAAATCCAACCTTAGACTAGATGTGTGACCCCAGGCAAGTCACTTAATTTCTCCTATTCTAAGTTTCTTTACTGATAAAATGAAGATAATATTAAAATCTATTCTCTAGAATTGCTGAGAGGATAAAATGACAATATTTGCAAACTGCTCTCAAAACCTTAAAATGTTATATAAATACTTGCCTTCAATTCATTTATTTGATCATTCCTTCATTCATTTGCCTATTTCCCTTTCCATGTCTGAAATGAATTCTTTTTTTTCAGTTCCCTCTCTTATTTTCTTTAAAGGTTCCACTTAGGTATTCTCTCTTTCATGAAATCTTCCCTGCTTCTCAACTAATCTCTTATTTACTTATATAGCAACCCATATTGTCAACTGCACCCTGGACAGAGCATTTTCTTTGGTCTTTACCTTTCCCCTAAGGGAGAGGATCAACACGAATGCTCCCCTAATAAGTGTCTACACACCTGACCTATTCTTTAGGCACATGTATGTCCTGTATACCTATCATATCCTTTAAGAATATCTCCTGTGAACAAAATACTCTTTCAAAATTTTATGCACATAAGCTGGAACTATAGAAAATCTTGACTACATGAATACTGTAGCCGTTTTTAAAAATGTTTTGTTTTCAGAATAAAAAGCCATAGTTAGAGCTAGAAGATAAAGATTGTCTAGAGAAGTATCTTAGTAAGTGGAAAACTTCAAATTTGAACACAGATCCTCTGATCCCAATTTCCTCATTGCCTTCCCTGTACCACCAAAAAGCTGGAACTATTTAAGAGGATTGGTTGAAATGTCAGATGTCAGAAGCAATACTTCCATAAGTAACCAGATAGTAAAACACTACCAACATCTAATTGCTTTGCAAAGCTCTCCAAATTGTGAATGCAATGTTTGGATTGGCAGAGAATTCCCTGGTTTTTCCCAGGGTTTGATTTTTAGAAGAGACTATAATAGAATGAAATTAAAAACAAAAGATTAGAACAGAACACAAAGTAAAAAACACTTTTACCCTAACAGGAAGTTGCCTAGTGTAATACACAATGCCACAAACTGGATGAGGGCATTGAGCATCAGTACTTTATGGAACCATTCTGGGTTTTAGCATCATATCTATGTTGAGCTATGAGTATTGGATGAAGTCTGCACAAGTTGACTCCAGCCAAAGAAAGGTCATCTTCATTTGTTTTTTCTTGCCAAATATTGCTAATATTGATTATTTTCTGCTTTATTGAAGATTATAGTTTAGGATCATAAATCACAGATTTAGAGCTGAGGAAAACAAAACAAACCTTAGAAGTCCTTTAGTTTAAGAGATCAGGAACTGAAATTGAATGAAGTTAATAACTTTCCCAGTATCATAAAGAGTGTAAATAGAAGAACCCATATTTGAACACATGGCTTCTGGTTTCTGCTGATTCCAAATCCAATATTCTTTCCATTCTACATGGTTCCATGATATAATATTTGTAAAAGGCTTAGCATAATACCTGGAACATAGTAGGTGCTTAATAAATCCCTGTTACTTTCCTCCCTTCCCCATGCAATAAGACGACTAGCTTTCATACTGATTGCACTCTTTCTGTTCCTGGCTTTGGAATGAAAAATCTGTTATCTGGATTATCAAGGCTTGTAAAGTACATTGTTCTGCCCCAAAAAGAATTTACAAGAATCAACCTGGGCCTATGAATTGAGATTTGCTCTGCTTTTAGGGATATTTAAAATGTCTATGAGGGAACATCTACTTCTGAGAAGAGAGCTATGTACTTAAGACAATATGGTTTGGTGGAAAGAGTTCTGGAATCTGGAAAGAGCCACATGCCACCTCTGATACTTACAAACTCTGCATAATTCATTTATCTTCTCTGAACCACATTTGTAATATAAGGGTGTCAATGTGTGTAGTAGCTGTCACACAAAAATCGTGAAAGTCAAATTAGAGAATTTATGTAGAATACATTGCAAATCTTGAGACATTTAAATAGCAAGTATTATATGACATCTCAATCTTAACTGAGCTCAGAAAACAAAGAGGAGTCCAGTGAAATTAATGATGAGATGACAATCTAAGCAAAGATGGAATGATGATGGAACTGATTGGGGAAAAAAAGGTCAGCTTGGATGACCAAAATGGGAAAAGATTCAAGTCTCTTTCAGAATCACATAGAAGCCACCAGCATGATCAAAACCAGTCATTTTCATGATTGGCATCTTGTTCAGATGTCCTGGCAATGCTGGCAGCAAGGCTGGTGTTGGGATACCTGGTGGCTTCTTTTGTTTGAATGGTGAAAGTAAATAACTATTTGGTTCTACAGCAATAATAACATAAGGGAAAAACTATAATCTGGAAACAGGTGCCATAAAAGAAAACATTTGGAGATAATGAATTCACATGGGACAAATCTTCATTTTACCAATGCTAGTTCTTCCCCTTTGTAGTGTGTGCTGAGATTCTCTTTCTTCCTGTCTTTTAGATTTGCCAAGCCAATGACCTCTGATTTACATTATGATCACAACTTAGACCATACCTATTAATTTAGGAAGGTTCTCACTTCAGATCCTATTGGTTGTTCTTAATCACTGGCACAGATTGGGTGCCAGTACAAATCCACTTAGGTAGATTTGTACTAGCACAGAATTGCTTAACTTGTTAAAATGTCATGCCTTTGGCAGTTTGATGAACTTCTGGATTACTTTTCAGAATAATGTTTTTAAAAGCATAAAATAAGATATATAAGATTACTAATTAGGGGAAACAAATGATGTTAGTGAAAATAAAGGTGTTATTTTTTCCTATGTCCAAGTTCATAGAGTCCCAGAAAGCTTATCTGTAGAAACCCTAAGTATTCATGGATCCTAAGATAATAACTCCTTAATTAAGCTTTTCCTTTGAGTGGATTTGCAATATTGTTGAAGAGAGAAAGGCAGGAAGAAAGGGAGGGAAAGAAAGAAAGTAGCATTTATTAAGTATTTATAAATATTGTTAATATTTGTAAGCAACAACTCTGGGAGGTAGGTGTTATTATGTCCATTTTAAAATTGAAGCTGAGGCAGATAGAGCTTAAGTGACTTATGCAGTAACTTTCTGAGTCTGAACTTTTACTTAGATCTTCTTGATTCCAGATCCAGTGCTCTATCACTGTTATGTAACATAGGAAAAAAGGCAAACTTTTTTTCAGATTTCTTTCTTATCATCATATGTTCTAATGGGTTGTGAATACTGGGAAATTAATGTACCTATTTTTAAGGAGCACAAGAGCTTTTAAAAAACTTTCAGTTTATTGCCCTACTAGGCAAATCCTAGAGGAGAAAAAAACTAGTAGGTTAAGGATATTGATTAAACACATGATGGATCTGTGGATGCCATAAACTTCAGTTGATTCCCAGTTAAGTGTTTCTTCTTGATTCAGAAGGAATCTGAAGGAGGGAATGGGAAGCTAGAGAAACATGTTTGTTCTTTGCCCAGTCACACTTTGGCATTTATTTTGTTATAATTACAGAACCTTCACTGCTCTGGTTAAAGTTGTGTCAGCACTTCCATTATAAACTTTTGTTTGCAAGATTTTATAACTCAGCAGCAAATATTCACTTGGGCAAGAAATTGGAGCACAAAATAACTAGCTGGGAAGAATTTTCTCCCCAAATTGATTTTTAAAAGAAAAGAAGTAATTTTTCTTCCTGGTTCTACAAACATTTCCACTAATAGTAGTAATAATGAACTCCCCCTAAATAATTTTACATTTTAACACTATTTCTGGAATCTATAAATTGAAATGAATTTTCTAGTAACTCTTTGAATATTCCTTTTTCCTCCTCTAAAATCTAATTCAGTTTAGATGGGGCCAATAGGTTTACAAAAAGACCTTTCATACTTCTTCCAGAAACCTACTTTCTCTGGCATTTATATGTAGCAACCCATTGTCACATCTAGGTTCTTATCTCTTGCTTAGAAACATCATCTATATAAAAATTATTGCATATGACCCCTTATTTTCTTTTTTTAATCAAAACATCTTATTGATGTATTTTGTTTTATGTTATGTATATATATATATATATACAGTTACTCCCACTTTGTGAGAAGTCTCTTGTAACAAAGTAAAATAGTTAAATAAAACTAAAAACATAGTGATCTGAAAGCCCATACAGTGTATCCCAAATATTGCTTTATTTAAAAAAAAGAAATCTATTTTTCTTCCTTTTACCTTCACCATATTAAAAAAATATCAAATTTCTTGCAAGAAATATGCAGTCAAGCAAAACAAAATAGCTATAAACAAATATATATGTATATATGCACACATGTGAATGTCTGCACACATGCATGCAAGCACATACATATGCAAACGCATGTAATGAACACATGGATTTTTGTGCATAAAGAGATATGTATACATATGAAAGAATATATCATTCTGTTCCCTAAATCCCCTGCTTTATCACTGGTCTGCTGGAATTTTGAATGCATTATATTGGTCAAAAGATCTTACAGCTTTCAAAGGTCATTTTGCAGTGTTGTCATTATATGAATTGTTCCCCTGTTTTTGCTCATTTCATTCTTTATCACTGTGTAAAAATCCTCAAAATGGTTCATTTAAAAAATATTGATGCAATAGTATAATTATTCTTCTGGTTCCATCTACTCTACTGTGCATCAATTCATATATCTTCTTACATCTTTTTGAAGTCATCAATTTGCTCATTTTTTATAGCACAATAATATTCCAATCACATCCATGTATCACAGCTAATTTACCCATTCTTTAATTGTGGACATCCTCTTAGTTTTCAGTTTTTTCTTCTTAATTTTCTTGTGAATATCTGCTCCATACCAGTCAGAAAAAGTCATATAACATTACTTACTCAAAACGAAAAAAAAAAAGGGAAACAAGAGTATATTAAATCAATACAGAAAGATTCATACCTCCAAGAATGACTGCTAGCTTCTTCTGGCTTCAAGGGAGCATTCTTGTTTAAAGACTTTCTCATCAGGTTCACTCAAATATTGGTTTAAGACATTTGGATCACCTCCCCTTGATTTTTCTCCTGGCAAGGTAGAGAGTAATTTGGCTATCTTTTGGTCTCCCCAACAGCTGTTCCTCTAGTCTCTTTTCTCCACTCCTCTATTTTCATAGCAGGCTATTATTAGATGGGTACCCACAAACTGCTGTGCTGTTCAGGGTCCCTTTACTTACAGTCTTGATGCTACAGTAGTAGAAATGATAAAGTTCCAGTTGTTCTTAAAAGTGATGTGTTTAATCCTTTGAGCCTAATTTGCCTGGAAGGTATTTCTGCTGAAGCACTGCCTGATTAAGAGGCTTAAATAGTGTGAAAACTTTGGAAAGAAACATTATTTTTGCTTCTTGCTTTGAGTGGGTACATATATGTTTCAAGACTTTTCAGGAAAAGACTAAGAGAGGGAGAGAACAGGCCTATAGATATGTAGGGGAAAACAGTCTCCTTAACAATTCCATAATGTGTAATTCTTCTATACATATTTCCACAAATATGCTGCACAGATTAAAAAGGAGAAAAAAATGAGAAAGAAAACAAAAAACAAGCAAGCAACAATAAAAAGATGAAAATGATATGTTCCACATTCAGTCCCCACAGTCTTCTCTCTGAGTGCAGATGTCTCTCTCCATCACAAGACCATTGAACTGGCCTTATTGTTAATCACCTTATTGTTAAAAAGAACCATATACATCAGAACTGATCATCACATAATCTTGTTGCTGGGTGCAATGTTTACTTCACTTAGCATCAGTTCATGTAAGTCTTTCCAGGCCTTTCTGAAATCATCTTGCTGATAGTTTATTATAGAAAAATAAAATTTCATAGCTTTCATATATCATAACTTTTTCAGCCATTCCCCAACTGATGGGCATCTACTCAGTTTCTACTTCTTTGTCACTACAAAAAGGGCTTCTACAAACATTTTTGCACATATAGGTTCTTTTCCCTTTTTTATGATCTCTTTGAGATACAAGCCCAGTAGAGACACTGATGGATCAAAGGATATGGACATTTGATAACCCTTTGAGCATAGCTCCAGATTATTCTCCAGAATGATTGGATCAGTTCACAATTCTACCAGCAATGTGTTAGTGTCCCAGTTTTCCCACATTCCCACCAACATTTATCATTATCTTTTCCTGCCATATTAGCCTGAGAGGTGTGTAGTGGTACCTCAAAGTTGTCTTAATTTGCATTTCTCTGATCAATAGTGATTTAGAACATTTTTTCATAATTCCTTTGAAAATTGTCTGTTCATATCTTTTGATCATTTATCAATTGGAGAATGGCTTGTATGAATAAAAGTCTTTCTATCATGTTTTATACGCTTGTTTTTTCACATAGAGATTTCTTAATAGTATCTAACCTTTTCTGGATGATTCAGTTATCACTGTGAACATCAGTTGTGTTATGCTCTTATATGGCACTGACTTTAGGGGTTATTCAGTTGTAGAGGACTATTTCTTTCTATATTTGCTGACCCCAGAATACCATGCTGTTTGAGATTTTTGTGCCGGTTTTTTATACTGTTTCTACTTCTTCACTGTCTTCCTTACCCATCAGCTATTATTGTTTGTTAGGATGCTTTTTTGTAGCAACTCTTCAGTCCCTTGCTAATTTACTATTTTTAATCTATCTGAACGTGAGAAATGCAATCACCAAGATTCTTAGAATTATGTTTAAAACAAGAGCACATGGTTCTGAATAAGGAAATGAAAACTTTCCTAAGTAAACACATTTTGATGCATGCTGTCTCTGTGATAACAGTTTTGGGTACTAAGAAGTCTTTCCAGACTGGAATATTTTCTTGTTTGCCTTCAGGCTGGTAGATAACAAGCACATTATCAAGATTCTACCCACCCCTCAAGGCAGAGCTTGGGAAGAAGCCTCAAAGTAGAATATAAAAGCAAATTTTCACATTAGCATGTGGAGATAGGGATTCAAATCCTGGCTCTACTTCCTATATAATTTTAAGGTTCAATTCTCTGAGTCTTATTTTCTTATATATAGGATGAAGTGACATCAAAGGTCCCTTCCAATTCTAAATCTGTGATTATATAATAAGCATTACAAAAATTAAGAATACATATCTTTTAACAGCATTTTGCTATAAAAGAGCTATGCTTATTACTTTTGCTTCTTTGTATTATTAGTTTTTTATTTGTGAAAATCATGTACATATGTATGTTCTTATATAAATATATACATATGTACATAAATGTATTTATACACACAAATATGTATATATGTATGTGTGTGTGTGTGTGTGTGTGTGTGTGTGTGTGTGTGTGTTTATTAGGCCAGTCTGTGAACAAATATTTCTCCAGTCCTCCTCCCTACCCTGGCAGGGACTCAGTGCCCTCATGTGTCATGATCCCCTCATCTCCAGCTGACTAGCCTCCAGTTTCAATGATGTAGCCAGACCTTTCCTCCCTAGTTTAATGCCCATTCTCCTCTCTCCCTTCCTTCCTTATCAAAGCTAAATTTATACCTCCAACAGGTGCAAAGACACAGAGACTTCTCATATGTTGGCTGTCATATTTTAAAAAGACAAAGTGAGAAGACACTGAGAAAAAATCTTTGCCATTGCTATATGAATTCTGGTAGGCCCTAGACTTTGCCTTGGGACCTTGAACAAAATGAATTTTTAAAAATCACATTTTTTAAGCATTTACTATGTGCCAAGTACTCTGCTAAGTATTCAAGATACAAGGAGAAAAGAACATTTCTGTTTAAGACTGAGCTCTTGGGAGTACCCATTCCAATAAGAGAGACAATAGGTTATAGGTTTTAGGAATAAGTCAGATAGAAAGATCCCATAGTTCTTAGAGCATAGATGGAACATTTTTAATGTTATTTTCATAATATAATAATAATAATAAAAATCATATCTGCTTCAAATGTTGAATCATTTCACTTTGCCAAGGACCATGGAAGTAAGAGCTTTGTTTCCTGAGTTTTTAGTTAGGAGTGCCTTAACATTTGTCATGTCTCTACAAGTCTTCCTGGGAAGGTTTCTTCAGGGGTTGGGCTGGAAGTAGGATGATCTGGAGATTGCTGCCATTCCCTATCTGTTGGTAGTAGTTGATCACAGTTGGGGTGCTAGAAGTGATGAAGGTAGATTCCTACATCATAGTAATTTCTCCACTCTATAGTAGCTGCAGGACCCAAGTTTCCATGGACTTAGTAATTTGTCCTTCTCCTTTTTGTTTGTTGTCCATAGGACAAAATGGCTGATTGTCCTTTTTTTTTTTTTTTTTTTTTTTTTTTTTTAGTGACCAACCTTATTTTGATACTACCTTATTTCTACCCACCCTTCAAGGCAGAGCTCAGGGAAGAGGCAGCAGAGTAGAATATAAAAGAATTTTCACATTAGCATCTGAAGATAAGGATTAAAATCCTGGCACTGACACTACCTACATAATTTTAAGGTTCATTTCTGATAACCTTATTTTTGATACTAATAGTTTAATATGCTGTCCTTCTGAGGTCAAATATATACTTTTCATGGGACCTTTCTGGAGACCATACCTCAGGACAAAGGAATGCCTAAAATTTTGTGAAAATCAGGTGCTATGGTATTCCAGGGAAGAAGAGGATTTAAATAATAAATTTAACTAATAAAATACAAGAAGCTCATCTATTTTTCCATTTTTCCTGTCCCTGGGAATCCCTCAATTTGGCTGAATATAGGCAGAATTCATTAACAGAGAACAGAAACATAATAGTGTACAGAACACTTGGTTTGGAGTACAAGGACCTGGATTTAAATCCTAATTTTATTGTTTTTTAGCTGTGTGCCCATGTACAATTCACTTAATTTCTGTTGGCTTTAATTTTTTCATCTATAAAATTAGTGGACTAGATGATTTCTAAGGTCTTTTCCAGATTCTAAATCTAGTTGGCTTACAAATCAAGTTAGCCTTGAGCAGCCTTTCATCTATTATCTATGGGTATAGAGAGTTTTTTGGTGTAGCTTTCCCCCCAAACATTTACCCAACTAGCACAAGTCATCAGAAATCAGGCCTGTTCCAGAAAAACTCTAATTCTTCCTGCTTGAGCTGTGCTTGATGCAAAACAGATTAGGCCTTAGTTGGCTGTCAAGTATACAGTTTTCATTTAGATAAGGCACAGGAAATGAAAGAGTTAAAAAAAAATTTGTATAAGTCATGAATAGGTAATACAATCAGACCATTTGGAGCACTGCAAAAGGACTTTATTGAATATAGCCAAGTTACTGAGGCTTAAAATTTGATTACTGAGTGCTTGGCTACTTTTTCTTCAACAAAAATGTAGAAAAGGTAATGTACCTTGAAGGCTGATAGGCTTGATGTGGAAAATCTTTGGCAGTCTAAAATAGTGAAAGGTGAGAAAGGTCAGAAATTCTGACTTTACATCTGAAATCAAAATTTCCTTTGTTATATACTAGAAAACCTCCTTTGCTTTCCCTCTAAGAATTGATTGTTCAATTTCAAACAGAGCATTTGGTGTCTGGGAACATGAAGAGAAGGTACTGTTTTTGCCTTCTGGATATGGAGAATGTTAATGTAGACCTCTATTTGAAAAGATGATAACATGGTATCAAGTTATTCATTCAAGTTCTTTTCTTTTTCTTGCTTTTCTGTTTTACCCTCATTTCCTTTTCCTGCCTTTCCATCCCTTCCTCATTGAGCTTTTTATCTCTTATAGAATCCTCTTAGATTGGCCTTCAGTTGCCTCATGAAATAAACTACTTTTCAGGAGATATTTGAAGAAAAAAAAAGTACTTCATCTTTCAAAACACCCATTTGTGATTTTGCTTCTTTCTTTTGATGGCAGAGGGTGGTAAAGCCCAATGGATGACAGCACTAAAATCAGCCAGTTTTTGAATCTATAAAAATCCAAGAGTCACTGCTTAAAGCAATTTATATTTTCACAAATAAGGTATTTCTCCCATATAAATATGTATAAATATGCATCTATCAAACTTGTCCTTTGAAGGCTTTTTTTTAATCTTTATTTGAAATGTTAAGTGATTATGTTCACAAATTCCTTCTAAGTATATTATGCATTTCTACTCCTACAATGGCATTTGCAAAAACTTGAAAGACTGTGCTTACCTGAGAAGCTAAATTTGTTCCCAAAGGGTATCTTTCTGAGTTAGGTGGTAAGATAGTCTGACCTCTTCTCTTGTGATTTAGTAGAGTAGGCTGAATGACAACAATCAACAGCTTTTATTAGGCAGTACCCAACTCTATTTGTATGTTATAGTTGTCAGCAGGGTGGTGGGGTAGGCTAGGACTGGGAAGGAATATAAAAAGTCTGATTGCTGCCTTTGAAGAATATACCATTTAGTTGAGGACATGAGCTTTCTCTTGAAGAAACTACTTCAATCATTAGCTAGTTTTCTTTTACTATGTAGAAAGTGGATTAAAAATTTTGTTTCACAATGTTGTCAAATGTCAAATGGAATGAAGAATGATATGTACACTTCAGTTTCACTCTAGATCCCTGGTACCAGATAGTCAAATTAGAAGGGATCAATTAGTATCCTTTGAGACTAGTTGAAAGTATCTTTTCATTTCATTCAGTATTTCTTCAGTGGATCCATGCCTAATTATCCCACAAGACACTCTTTCATGTTCTACAATCAGTCTTCCTTAGGAGTCTACTCATTGATATTTTGGAGATGGTTAGTGGACTCTGCATTGATTAGCTTTTAATCCTGCTGCAAGATTGGCTTTTCTTTTCTTTTTTTTTGGGGGGGGGGATAAATTTCTTTAATGATAGATCTTGTGTACCACTGCATAATTATTCATCTGTGATCCCCTTATGTACTACTCCATTATACTTTTGGGTGATTTAAGTATAATGCTTTAGAGGCTAAGTATATTACTGCATAATATACTGAGAAGGAATTTGGAGCCTCAGAATTGTAAAGCATCTCTCAAAGCTTGTTGTTAAAGATAGGCCTTTGTTTCATTTAAAAACTGCATAATTTCCCAAAAGCAAGTCAATTCATTTTCTCTTCACAGTTCAATTCTGAACCCAACTCATTGCCAATCTGTAATTTCTGTCCAATATACAAGGAGAGGACTAACTCTGTGGGTTTTCCATTCAAGTGCATATCATGACATCTTTACTCATTTGTTTTTTCTCCAGTTTCAATAGCTAGGTCACATTCTTTTAAATTCATTTAAGAGACCCTGAAATGTTCTACAATTTGATCCAATCAGCAGAATGCCATCTTCAAATTATAGAACTTGGAAGACCTCACTGTGTATAACCTATGCTGAACATCTTCCAGGACAGTGGCAAACATTTTTGGCAAGCATACATCTTCCAATTTTATGCTACCTTTGTTATGATTAATAAGCAGGAGATAGAACAAACCACTCTGTTGTTACATCTTTCAAAGAATATTACATGGTCTTGAGATATGCATGGGAGATACCTTGTTGGAAGAAGGTTCTTAAAGTACATTTTGGACTACCAATGCTTTGAAACAAACAATAAGCACTATGGGTTGCTACATTTGCTATGCCTTTCAGTCAGTTGTGTGATTGAAAAAAGGACATGGAAATTGAGAAGATCTGAGTTCAAATCAACCTCAATCAATTCTGAGTTCTATGATCATGGGGACATTTCTTAACTTCAGTCTGCCTCAATTTTCTCATCTATAAAATGGAGATTAAAAACAATACTTATCTCTTAAAGTTGTGAGAATTGAATGAAATAATAATTGAAAAGCACTTTGCAAACCTTTAAGTACTATATTAGTATTAGCTATTATTATTAGTGTTATTATCATAGATGTACTCTGCTATAGAACATATTTTGAAACTATCTTTTTTTTTTCCTTTTGAAGACTTCATTGAGCTTACCATTTTTCTCACCAAAATGTAATGAGAAAGTTGACATTGTTAGGTAATTTTTGATAGCCTTTTGATCTTACTTTGGGAGAGGTGGTCAATAATAAGATTCAAGACTTTTTTTCAAACCTATGATATTCCTTCCCTTTCATATATCTTTAAAAACCAATTTCTTATCCACAATGAGAATTTTATCACCTCCACTTTGGATCTCTCCTTTGTATATTTAATTTAGTCTAATTGCTTTTCTAATCTATATTTTTCTAGTGGCTTTTAATTTCTTCATACAGGGTCTGTTGAATGCTAGAGTCCATACAATGACTCTATTATTCTTTTTTTTTTAAATGGCTCTATTATTCTTACTTAATATTTTGTTTTGGCCAAATTATATGTAAAAACAATTTGGCTCCATCATTTCTGATGAAAAGAGTTTCTTATAAAAATCTTTAAGTATTTCCATTTTTTTTTTATCTGTTGTGTCTTTCATATGAGGAAATTGAGGCTGGGAGAGGAAGTATTGCCTACACTTAAGTTGTAAAGCTAAAGGTCTTCCTGGGATGAGAATCCCAATTTCTGAGTCCTTAGCATTCTTCCCATTGCTCTGGGCTACATAGTATGATATAAAGGAGTGATGTTTACCTTACTAACTTAGGTATTAAACCATATTTAGGAAAGGGCATGAGACAGTGATAGAAGCTTACTACTCCATATCCAGATCTTCATACATTTGGAAAACAAATTCAGGAAAATCAAAAGGTCATTTCCTTTAGAATTGATCTATATTTCTGTTTCTCTATAAAATAAAAATGCATGCTCCAGTTTAGATCTTTTGGTCAAACTGTGTGCATTCTTCCAGATAAATGCTGTGCAACACTGCACATAGAGAACTTTGTAAAGAGGCTACAAATATGTATGTAGAAGCTCTTTTGTCAATAAGCCACACAAGCATTAAAAAAAAAAAAAAGTTAAAGCAAAAACCAAACATCAGAGAATCTCATCTCTTCTAAAGGGCAGCCTCCAAATGACTTCCAGCCTGCCATTTGGGCAGAAATAGGATATTTATTAAATGAGATTTTTTTTTCCTCTTTGGAACAAGTTTTTCTGACTGATTTTTTAATGACAAAATGACCAAACTAGACAAGAGGGATATGGCCACTTGGCCTAGATCATTGATGATTCTGCATTAAATACTAACTGATCAGTTTGGCTAAGGGAAATATAGGTGGGATAAGTGACATGACTATAGTAACATGAATCTGTGGATTTTGTAGGCTGGTACCCAAGCTTCAACTTCTTCCTAGGATCTTCTACTTTGTCTGCAATTCTCTTCTCAGCTTCAATCAGAAAAAGAGATTTTTTTTCCCTTTCTTCCTCTCCTCTCTCTCTTCTCAAGCTCACATTGGCTTTGAGGAATGAGGGATCTTTTATACAGATTGCTAAATTTAATTTTAAACATTTCACATACTCTTTTGCTATTGGATCATAAATCTGAGGTACCCAAATCTCAATCATCTATGACTGGATAATAACACTTAAAAAATTAAGAATAATATCTTTAATAGTTGTTTCTATAATGAAAATTCATAACCTTCAAAGTCTGTGGAATGAAAAGCTTTCAGAAAATAGCAACCAAACTAAAGAGATCAAATCTATGAACAGAAAGAAGTACCTATCATTCTGTTGTACTACTATAACCGGTAAAATTATGCTACTAAAACGAGAAAGTTCAATTATGTCTGACTCTTCATGAACCTATTTAGGGTTTTCTTGGCAAAGTTCAGTTCATTTCACACATGAGGAAACTGAGGCAAAAAAGGTTAAGTGATTTGCCCAGGGTCACACAGCTAGTAAGTATCTGAGGCCAGATTTGAACTTAGGAAGATGATTCTTTCTGACTCCAGGTCTTGCATTATATCCACTGCACTAGCTAGCTACCCAGAAGTTGGATGAGATGACGTCTAAAACAAGACAGCATTTACGTGATTCAGTGGATGGAGTGCAGGGCCTGGAGTCAGGAGGACTTATCTTTCTGACTTCAAATCTGCCCTCAGACACTTTGTGTGACCCTGGGCAAGTCACTCAATCCTGTTTGCCTCAGTTTCCTCATCTGTGAAATGGGCTGAAGAAGTAAATGGCAAATCACTCCAGTATCTTTGTCAAGAAAACCCCAAATAGCATCATGAAGAATTGGACACAGCTCAAAAACAAGAAGGCATTTCTAAATGTTAGTAACTACCAATATAGTTCTCCTCCATTTGAAATGTGAAGAAACTGAAGTTCACAATTTTGTTCAAGGTTATGCATCTCATTAGGGAGTGTCCTTTCTACTCTACCATAGCTGCCTCAGTTATTCCTTATAGATATTTCTTAAGGTGAATGTACAAGAAAGTTAGCTATAGTCTTTAAGCTTCCAGAAAAAGTAGAATCAGAGAGTAGAAACCCACCCTAATGTAACATTCTGTTCAACCTGCCACCAAGCAAATGCATATCAAAACTAATCAAGAAAGAAAATGATGCATTCAGTTCCCTGTTATTGATGGATGAATTTTATAAATTGTTGATTAACCACATAACTCTTTCAGTCCATTGTCATTCCAGTTTGTATAACATGACCTCTTTAGCTTCTCCAGCAACCTCCCCCCCATCAACCAGTTCTCATAATAACTTATAACCATTTTTGGAATCTCCCGCCCCCCCCCCCATTCTACCTCTACCTAAGAACCTCTTAAAATACCTAGAAGCAAACAAAAAAATCTGGTGCTTCTCCTTCCATGTCAAGTTATAACCATCCTTCCCCTCCCAAATAGGGACAATGCTACAGACTTAGAGTGCTGGTCCAGACTTTTAAGTGTAACCCTTTGTCAGAGATTCTCACAATATACCAGGCCTACACAGATATACTTTGGGAGCAATTCTCATTTCTCTGACACTTTTCAGGATCCTGACATCAAGTCTTCTTGTAAACATGCAGTTCACAATATTAAAGAATAAGGTAAATTTAATTGAAAGACCAGAGAACAAAAGACCCTTTAGAAAAGAAATGGAAACATTCCAGTGAACAATCTTTTCTCCCCGATCTATATCAATTCCCCGGCACTTTCTGGCCTGAAAATGCAGATACTTGTCAATGTTGCCTGAACAGTTGTTACCTGCGGTTGTGTTCTTTTGTTCTGTCAAAATGCCCTATGCAATAATAATCTGTTGCTCAAGGTCACATAAGAAATGACATACAGAGCTGGGGTTAGAATCCAGATTCTTGGGTTTCTAATCCAGCTGTTTTGCTGTGTGAAGCCTGGGACCTTGTCACCTAGAATGTGCTTTTTCCATGTTGATCCTTTTTTCTCATCAGTGAATGGGAAATATATATTATCTCAGTATATTCCAGGTCAATATTCATTACTTTATTTTTTGTGCTTCTGACTTTCCTAACTTTTAAATACCATACCTTGTTTGTGATTACTTGTTATTTTAATCCTTATTTTGTATATTGTCTTTCTCCCATTTAAATGTAAGTTCTTTGGAGGCAGGAATTGTCTTTCTTTTAGTTTGTATTTTTATAAATTGCTTATACTGTTTACATTACATAATTAGTAATGAATAAATGCTTATTGCCTACCTACCAGTATCATGTCCTATGGTGGATACCACTCACTCCCATATTGGTGGTGTGTGTATGTGTGTGTGTGTGTGTGTGTGTGATTTCATAGCACTTATTACAGGAATTTAGCTTCTCCTTAGAGCAATCAATGCTAAAACATCCTTGGTGGCTCTAATGAAATGTTGATTGTATGTGGTACATTTCTTTGCTAGTTCTTGCTTTTTCTCCCTTCTATTTTTGTGCTACTGTTTTCAGTGAGAACTATGAAGGATTGTCCAGAGGACTAATTACTCTTTTCACTGGGTGGTTACCTGACTTCATCAAGTCTCCTTATCTTAATATCATCATTGACTTGGATATTTGCCATTTTAAAAATCACCTTTAAAAGTAGAGATTAAAAGAATTAAAATATTCAGTGTCACTGAATTCTAGGAAGTTTCTTCAGTCAAGAAAAGATTTATTCCATAATCTTTATTAATAATATAATCTTGTTAATAAAAAATAGGAAATGACTAGATGAACAGTTTTTAGATGTTGGGCGACTCCCACAAGATACTGATTGGATCAATCAGTAAGCTGAGGCAAAACCTTTTAATGGAGATAAAGGGACTAGATTAATAAGTAGGATCTGAGTGAGGGAAAAAAAAAAAAAAAGCAGTCCATGGATTATTTATGAGTGTTTCTCAACTGGCTAAAATACACATTGTTTAATTAAAGTCAAGAAACCAAAGGTTGGGGTTAAGATAGACTGGAGCATTCCAGGTAAAGGCACGTGACTAGAGTTATCTAGAGAAATGGAATTTCTATGATTTGATATTTGCTTGATATAGCCTCTACCTCAGGGCATTAACACTGTATTGCAGTCTGCTCTAATGCATTGAAGTGATCACAGATCAGATCATTCCGATAACTCCTTGGCTACATACGTGAGGCTGTGAGTTTAGATGGTTTTATTCCCAACTGTCATTCTTAGAATACACTTCTTTAAAAGAAAATAAATTATGTAATAGTCTCATGGACATCATAAATGGTAAAAATAATAAATGGTAACTAAAAAGAAGGAAATAGTAGAGAGACATGGCAAAGAATTTATTTGCTTTTTTTCCCCCTTTGGCTGGGGGTGGTGTTGGATGTGGACCCATGATTTTATTAGTGTAGGAAAACACTCAGAGTGGGAATTCTTTTTAGTGATATAGAAGAGCACTGGTTTATTACTTATGGGCTTAGAGAACTATCTGGACCAGGAAATTTTAATCTGAAGTCTGTATGATTTGGGATTTTTTTAAAAATACACACACACAATTGTATTTTAATATACTTTGTTTCCTTTGTTACCCTGTGCATTTTATTAGTACATTCAAAAATATCATTTCAAGAAGGAGTCTACAGTTTTCACCAGACTGCCAAGGAGGAGAGAAAGGAAGGGAATAAGCATATATACAACACCTAGTCTATGTCAGGCACTGTGTAAGTATTTATGAATGCTACATCATTTGTTCTTAACAATAGCCCTGGGAGATATTATCCCCATTTTATAGCTGAAGAAACTGAGGTAAACATTACATATCTTGCTGAAGGTTATACAGCTAGGCCAGATTTGTTAGATCTTCTTGACTTCACGTAACACCAGCTGTCTTGGGAGTTCATGAGAAGAAAAATAATAATAACCCCGGGTCTAATGACATTAGGAGATGAAGTAACTTGCCCTTGCTCACACAATTGACGTGTGACAGTCTATGAATCCAATTCTTCCACACTCTGAGCCCATGTTTTCTCTGTTACATTTTTCTGCCTCTCCTCCAGAGCAGAGGATGAGCAAATTCAGTGGAATATATTATAGGTGGCCATTTGGATGAAAAGTCTTCCTCATTTCTTTCTCTTCTGTAAGTCTTAAGTCATGCTTCAAGTTCAAATTCTTCCTCCTAGAAGCCTTTCTGAGTTAGTCAGGCTAGGTTAAATGGCTATCTCTTCTTCTTTTTTTTTTTTTTTTTTGTATGTTGTCAATAGTACTTACTCCATACTCCATCATATGATATCTTGTGACCATTATTGGAGAACTGCCTTCTGTCGTTATGTAACATGTTATTCTCTTTCACACTCTCTGTGGTTCAGCCAAACTGGTCTTATGGTTCCTCATCTGTGACATGTCATTAGCCACCCTTCCTTTTGCATTGAGGCTATTTCTCAGGCCTTGGAATATAGACTCCTTCCTTGTACATTGCAGAATCTCTAGGTCCTTTTAAGACTTATCTCAAATGATACCTTTAGCATGAGGACTTCCCAAGGGTTTGTTCTCTCTCTCTCTCTCTCTCTCTCTCTCTCTCTCTCTCTTTCTCTCCCCCTCCCTCCTTCTTTCTCTCTCTCCCTCACTCTCCTCTTCCTTTCTCTTTCTTTCTCTTCCTCTATCCTTTCCTCCCTCCCTCTTTTTCTCCCTCTCTCCTTCTCGTCCTCTTCCCTTCCATACCTCCCTCTTTCCTTTCCTCTTTCCACTCTCTCTGCCTCTGTCTCTTCTTTTTTCTCTCCTTCTCTTCCTCCTTTCTTCCCTCCCTCCCTCCATCTCTTCCTCCTTCCTTCCTTTCTCCCTACCTCTTTCTCTTCCTTTCTTCCTCCCTCCTTCCCTATCTTTCCTTCCTCTTTCCCTCTTTCTCTTCTTTCTCTCTTTCTCTTTTCTTCCCTCTTTCTCTTTCTCTCTGTCTCCTTCTCTGTCTATCTCTGTCTGCCTGTCTGTGTCTGTCTCTCTTTGTTTTTCTCTTGTTGTCTCTGTCTGTCTTTCCCTCTCCCTCTTTCTTTCCCTCCCTCTTCTCTCTCTCTTTCTCTCCTTTGTTCCTGTCTCTTCATATGTAGATAAACACACAACATTAGAAAATGTGGATATATAGATATAGATGTGGTTTTACAGACAATACACAGATGAATACATATATAAACATATAAATGACATATAGAAACTATATATATGATTATACTATATCCTATACTATATACACATTTATATAGTTATACTATATATGCTATATTTTATGTCATATACAGTAGTTACATATGTTATGTTATATAGTTATAATAAGTATTTTTATTTATTATATTGTTTGATCCTTATAACAATCTAGGAGGTAGGTATTATTATCTCCATTTTACAGAGGAGTAAACTGAGGTAAACATAGGTTAATTGACTTCTCCAGGGTCACACTGGACAGCTAGGTGGCTCAGTGAATAGAGTGTTAAACCTGGAATTAGAAAGATTTATCCTCCTAAGTTCAAATTTGGCCTCAGATATTTACTAGATATATGACTTGGCTAAGTCATTTAAGTCTACCTTAGTTTCCTCAAGTATAAAATGAGTTGGAGAAGGAAATGGCAGATCATTCCAGTATCTTTGCCAAGATAATCCCAAATGGGGTCACAAGAGTTGGACATGACTGAAATGACTATATAGCAAATAATATAGTCTGGCTGGCGCCAGATTTGAATTCAAATATTCCTGACTCCAAACTTCTCACTCTATCCACTGCATTGTTTAGCTACTATATTGTACAGATAGATTTACATGCATGTATTATCTCCCCTAATAAGAAGTAAGCATCTAGAGGATAGGATGTTTGTTTCACTTTTGTCTTTATAACTCTAGCCCCCATTGTATGGGTAATGTTTAAATTTAATGCTTTTTAATTAGGTGATTATATTAAAATTTTGTGTATATACTAGACACTCAATAAGCATTTGTTGATTATATTTTATATGAAAGATCTAATGAAAGAAACATTTTTGACCCTTCTATGGACTGCAAGTATTTGGGAATCTTGGAGAAAATGGGCCATGTATATTAAAGGAGAAACTAGTAACATTTTCTGTGTTGTGAACTGCTTTGGTGTGGTGAAGCCTCTGCATATTTTGGAATGATGTTTTTAAATGCATAGAATAAAATGTGTTATATTATCAAGAACACCAATTATGTTGAAATATAGTAATCAACATTTTTTTTTTAAAGTTCATAGTCTCCAACCCTGGTGTTGGGATATAGTGGTGTTTTTGCCTACTGTGACATCAGAAGCAGAGAAATATAGCAGATTTGAATGTGTTACTGCTGCTGATTTTTACAGGTTATCTGAACCTTTGTAAACTCTGAAGGACTATAATTCTGAGTTATTGTTGTTTGTGGTAGTGGTGTTCATAAAAACCTGAAAATCCCTGGCATGAAAATCTTTTACTTCCACTGAAGGTTTCCTGAAAATAGTACAATCACTTATAAAGAGCTGTTCACTGGCTTGACAAGTTGGTTGTAGACTACACTAGTTGTAGAGATATAAAATATTTAGAAAAAAAAGGAGTTTGAAAGGAAAAAAATTATATATATATACACACATATATATAGAGAAATATATATTTATATTTGCTTTTTGTTTTCTTTATGATAATGAGATCCTTGGAAGTCATGGTGACATACTGTTTGATTTTACTAGTGTCTGGGATCTGGGGAAGGATGAAAGTGAAATATGTTTTGTATGAGTTCTCAAAGAGTAGAGGAGGAGTTGGGAGGAAAGGAGAGAATTTGGAAATGAAAAATTTAAAAAGTGAATATTTAAATTTTTAAAAAATGTAATTGGGAAGTGTTTGATGAAATAAAAAAAAAAAAGAAAGCAACTAAGTCATTTTGTGTTAAGCCCCAGACAGGTCTATGCCTTAATAACCATCAGGATAGTTTGACTCTGACAACAAAAGGTAAGTTATGCATCTGGAAAACATATGCTAGTCATATTATTATCAAGTGGAATAGGAGAAGATTCCTCAAATTATGTCTGTTGGGGTTCATAACACTGGATGCGGACATATGTAACTTGCAGATGAGTTTAACCTTGGGTCATTTTACAGATGCTATGAGTCCAAGGGTCTAACAAAAGATTTTCTTAACTTTGATTATCGATCCCACCTAAATACTCACTAGGTATATTTTTGGCAGCCTAAAGATCCCATGATTAATGTGTTGCTTGCTAAAACTTTTCATAAATTAGGTTCACCTTCCAGGGGGTCTTATGCACTGCTGTGTTAAAGGAGTAGTTTACCAACATATCCATTTTTAAAAGTCTTTTTATACACAATGCTCAGAGTATTCTAAATATAGAACAGAAAAGTCAGATTCACAGCTTGGCAGGCTTCATTGTGCAGTTTGTTGGAAGAGCTCCCATTGATGTCTGCTTGAGCTTCACCCTTAAAACAACTGTGAGTCACTCTGCCTTCAAATGACAGAAAACATGAGTAATCAAAATGGTGCTCAGGTTTCTTGTATTCCAAGAATTTTTTTTTTTTTGCCTGAAACAAAAAGATAAAAATGTAGGAATTTTTTTTTCTTTGCCCTGCAGGTCTTCAAGTACAAAGCACTGAAGAACAGTTCTGCTGCAGAAGCAGCTAAAAAATGGATTTGCTCTTAAATGGATACCACTGAATCATCCCCCTCAATATCAGCATTCTCTCTGAGAGTGAAAGAAGTGTATGTCAACTTACTAATGCCTTGGCCTGCTACTTGGCAAACTGGTAGATTTCTCTGTGTTGTGATGTCTATCCTCTGCTATTTGGTTGGTAGATTTAACTATGCTCATGAAGCAGTTTTTTAGAATCAAAGAAAATGCACATATACATTGAAACATATATTATATGTTGAATTGATATACATTGAAAACCACTTGGAACAAAGTAGGAATATATACATGCATATACATATTCATATGTGTATATGTCTGTCTATATATACACATACATATGTATACATATATGTTTTGAGAATTAAGAAATAAATATATAATTTATAACCTTTTCAGGTACCAAAAATAGTTTTTATGTACAAACATAATTAATCAATTCATAAAACTTAAATAAAACAACTGGGAAGGACTATCATCATAAATATAATACAATAATCTTTAATTTAAAAAATTGATGGGAACAAAATTTAAAGGAGCAAATTAGAAGGAGGCAAAATAACTTTTTACAGAGTAATTAATTAAAGACACTTCAACATAGAAGAGAACCTTTTTGGAATGAAGGAATAAAAAAAACATTTATTGAATGTTTACATTATACAAAACAACATACTAGGCATTGATGGTACAGAAAGAAAAGCAAATATAACTTTTGATCTCAAGCAGCTAATATTCTTTAGGGAGAGACAACACATATAGAAAATGTCAATTGCGGGTTAGATGGAAAATTCTTATCATGTTCTTTAGGGTGCCATTCTGAAGTAAATGATAATGCAGAGATAGTTTCCATTGATAAATTCATATCCAACTTTTTTTTTTGAGGGATTTAAGATTCAGACCCTGATGATCCTCTCTGATTCTTGTTTCTTTTAGATCATTACTTTGACTGCAATTCACATCCTAGTTTAGGGTTCTAGTTATTATCTCTTGTTTTACTATCTTTGGGATGGTGATGATGTAAGTATTCATGTTTATTCTTATATCTACCTTAGTGTATATGTAATAGAATTTTAGTCATTGTCAGCCATTTCAAAATATGTCAAAAATTCTACTACTCTCTCTGATTTGGCTTGCTCAATCTAACTTGTTCTTATTCTGGCAAGTCTAGATTTTTAAGAATGGACACTCTGCCTTATAGTTATACTCAAACTTTATCAAGATCCTATCCTATTGAAGGAAGATGGGCTGTCTCCACTCATCACTCTAACACTTGATTCCTATACAATGCGTTTCACATTCACTTAACTACTTACAATGTAACACAGACATATAGTATATGATATCTATATAAACAGCCATTCATAGTAATAACACTTTAAAATAAATTTATGAAATAATTTATTTAATAATAAAGCAAAGGAAATGACAAAAGCATAAAGCAAATATACAAATAATAAAGTATATTATACTCCATATATAAACCTGAAATACATTCTCAACCAGTGAACTCAATATCTTTGGTAAAGAGTAGGCATATGCATACATAAACATGGTAGGAAAATATGTGAAAGTGGAAAAACCATGTGAAAAAAGAAATTCACAGGTCTGAACTACAGAGGTTTTGGATGTTATCAGTCCATTTAGGAACCTCTGCACTATAGGAAAAGAAAAATTTAGTTTTGATTTGAAAAACTGTTCTTTAATATTTTGAGACCTCGAGTTCCTATTTGTTTTTTTTAATATTTTGTTTCCCCAACTACATGTAAAGATATTTTAAAGCAATCATTAAATATGACGAATTTCAAATTCTCTCTCTCCCTCTTCCCCCTCCCCAAAACAGTCAGCAGTTTGTTATAGGTTATACATGTGCAATAATGCAAAACATATTTCCATATTAGTCATGTCTTGAAAGAAAACAGAGACCCCTAAACTCCCATGAAACCCCCCAAAATAAAGTAAAAAATAGTTTGCTTCAATCTATATCCGAAAAAAAAGTTTTCTCCTCACTACTTGATTGTCAAACAGCGGTGATCTCCCACTTCTCTTTAACTGGGCAAATCCCCTTTTCTTTTCTACTTGAACATAGAACTTACAAATTCTTTCAATTTACAATAACTCGTAAATGAATGGTAAGAAAATGTCACCTTTTAACATGAATAGCAGCTTTCTTTAAGCCAGAAAATTGAAAAGTTCATCAAACAGCCTTTTTCTAGGCTATACAGTCAGCTGTTCACTATTATGAATGCTGCATTGTCCAACTAGAAAGACTTCCCAGCAACACAGTTCAGGTTCCTACTTTAAGTCACATAAATATATTTAGCAAGCTCATTTCTTCTGCTTTTCCTGCTCAAACCAGAAGGGGCTGCAGAGAGCAACAGGCACTTTATACTCTCTTCAACTCTATGTGCTACTGAAGGATAATAGGTATCACTGAAATTCTGGGGCAATGAAATCAATTCTGTCAGTAATTATTGCCTTTGGTAAACTGACTGCTCAGCTTGAATGGAGAATCTTTTCAAGCTCTCCTAAAGTACTTATGTAGAGTTTTTATCTCAGGTTCCTATACCTTTAATGACTTAAATAAGAGCTTCTTCACTTTCAATGACTCAATTTCATTTAAAACATCCCAACTCTCCAAATTTTTTCTTTTAGATTTATAGTCCTTTTAAAATCAGTTTCTTTCTTTTCTTTCTTTTTTTTATTAAAGCTTTTCATTTGTATAACATATGTATGGGTAGTTCCCCAGCATTGATCTTTACAAAGCTCTCCATTACAAATTTTACCCCCAGTTCCCTCCTTTCCCCTAGATGGCAGGAAGTCCACTACATGTTAATAATGTTGAAATACTTGACAAGTTATGCAAGAAAAATCCTATCTACAAGAAAAAAAAAGAAAATCAGAGAAAGGCAACACAATGCAAGCAAATATCAATAGAGATCATAAAAATGTTACGTTGTGGTCCATATTTCATATCCCTCTCTCTGGGTGTATATGGTTTTCTTCAGTGAACAATTGGAACTGGTTTGAGACAATTCTTTGTTGCAGAGAGCCATGTCCATCAGAATTGATCATCATGTAATACTGTTGTTGCTGTGTATGATGATCTCCTGGTTCTGCTCGTTTCACTCAGCATCAGTTCATGCAAGTCTCTCCAGGCTTCTCTGAAATCGTCCTGCTGGTCGTTTCTTACAGAGCAATAATATTCCATAACATTCATATACCATAATTTATTCAGCCACTCTCCAATTGATGGGCATCCCTTCAGTTTCCAGTTTCTAACCACTACAAAAAGGGCTGCCACAAACATTCTTGCACACGTGGGTCCCTTTCCCTCCTCTAAGATCTCTTTGGGATATGGGCCCAGTAGAAACACTGCTGGGTCAAAGGGTATGCACAGTTTGATAACTTTTTGAGCGTAGCTCCAAATTGCTCTCACAGTTCCACCAACAATGTATTAGTGTCCCAGTTTTCCCACATCCCCTCCAACATTCATCATTATCTTTTCCTGTCATTTTAGCCAATCTGACAGGTGTGTAGTGGTACCTCAGAGTTGTCTTAATTTGCATTTCTATGATCAATAGTGATTTGGAGCAACTTTTCATATGACTAGAGATGGTTTTAATTTCATTATCTGAAAATTGTCTGTTCATATCCCTTGACCACTTATCTATTGAAGAGTGGCTTGAATTCTTATATATATGAGACAATTCTCTATATATTTTAGAAATGAGGCCTTTATCAGAACCATTAAATGTAAAGATGATTTCCCAATCTGATGCTTCCCTCCTAATCTTGTCTGCATTAGTTTTATTTGTACAGAAACTTTTTAACTTAATATAATCAAAATTATCCATCTGGTGTTCAATTAAAATCAGTTTCAAAATGTTTATGTAAAGCCTAATTTTTTAGTTTTATCCTCTTTAGTAAGGAATACCCCTAGTTTTAGGCAAATGAGCTGAACTGAATACCACAATTCTCTGAAACTATAAAGTCTTTAACCTTGTGTTCCTATTCCTTTGATGTCTTTGAAACTATGTTCTTTTACATACATTTCCAGTGGTTAATAAATAAAAATTCCTTCTCTGCCTTGATTAAATATTAATTTATTCACACATAAGCATGATGTCATTCTACATTATAAGGTAATTTGAGTCTATATTTTTGCCACAGTTAATTTTATGCTCCAAACTGCTCAATTCTTACCCAAAAGTCATTTTTCTGCACATACATATTAGCCGATTTAATTAAAACAAAGTTCTTTTATACCTATTGTAGGTATCAAAATGTTCATTTATAATAAATAAATATTCATCTTCTAGCCCTTCATGTAAATCTGTTTACATAAAAACACCCTTTTCCTTTCATTTTTCATTATCAAATTGCTCTATATGACAATGAACTGAAGGAGACAGTGTATCATATTTAGCACAATGCCATTTACATTGTAGTTGTTAAATTTTTTTTGAAAAGTGAAGAAAGGCATAAAATCCATTTTCTGTTTGACAGGTTCATTGTAATGTTATTTATTTTTATTTCTTTGTTTCCTTCCCTCACCACCAGTTTTTTACCCTTGCCTCTTCCGACTCTGAGAAAACTGAAGGAGGAAATGCCAAACTTCTCTAATGTTTTTGCCAGGAAAACCTCAAAATTAGTTATGAAGAGTTGGATGTGACCAAAAAAAAAAAACAAAAAAAAAAAAACGACTGAAAACAAAACTCTGATAGGACTATAGTTCAGTATTCTCCCTAAATTCCCTTCCCCTTCTAAGCTCAATCCAAACACTTAACTTAAACAATATTCATTTGTGATACTTTTTCAAAAAAAGGTATTTATTTATTTCCCCCCTTTTATTTACATCTTTCATAATGAAGACTATTTTGAATTCTTTTTGTTTATTTGTGGATTATACCTTTACATGTTCCTTCTTTAAAAGTCTTCTATGTCCATGAAAAATAGAGATTTTTTTTTAGGACAAAAATTGTGTCTTTCCTTCAACTCATTCTTTTTTGTTGTTGTTGTTGTTGTTGTTGGACTGATGTTTATTTTTTTAAGCTCTGATTTTTTATTAAAATTTTTTTATTATCAAAACATATGCATAGATAATTTTCAATATTCACCTTTTCAAAACCTTATATTCTAAAATTTTTCCTTCTCTTTCCCTTGCCCCCTCCAACAGACAACAAGTAATTCAATATATGTTAAACAGTTGTAATTCTTCTATACATATTTCCATAATTATCATGCTACACAATAAAAATCAGATCAAAAAGGAAAAAAAAAGCAAAAGCAATAAAAAGTGAAAATACTATATGTAATCCTCACTTAATCCCCACAGTCCACTCTCTCGATGCAAATGCCTCTCTTCATCAAAAAACCATTAAAACTGGCCTGAATCATCTCATTATTGAAAAGAGGCATGCCAATCAGAACTGATTACCACATAATCTTGTTGCTATGGACAATATTCTCCTGATTATACTCACTTCACTTAGCACCAGTTCATGTAAGTCTCTCCAGGCCTCTCTGCAATCATTCTGCTGATTTTTCTTACAGAACAATAATATTCCATAACATTCATATACCATAACTTATTCAACCATTCTTCAACTGATGGGCATCCATTCAGTTTTCAGTTTCTTGCCACTACAAAAAGGGCTGCCACAAACATTTTTGCACACATAGGTTGTTTCCCTTTTGTGCTATCTTTGAGATACAGGTCCAGTGAAGACACTGCTAGATCAAAGGATATGGACCATTTGATAGTCCTTTAGGCATAGTTTCAAATTGTTCTCCAGAATGGTTGGATCAGTTCATAACTCCACCAACAATGTATTAGTGTCCTAGTTTTCCTATATCCCCTACAACATTCACCATTATCTTTTCCTGTCATCTTAACCCATCTGAGAGATGTATAGTGATATCTTAGAGTTATCTTAATTTTCATTTCTCTGGTCAATAGTGATTTAAAACATTTTTATATGACTACAAATTGTTTTAATTTCTTTATCTGAAAATTGTTCACATCCTTTGACCATTTATCAATTAGAGAATGATTTGAATACTTATAAATTTGAATCAATTCTATTTTAGACATGAGGCCTTTATCATAACCATTGGAAGTAAAATTTTCCCCCTAGTTTATTGCTTCTCATATCTATTTTGTAAGGAGTTATATGCTTTTTCCATTTTATCAAAGTTATTTTGTGGGTGGTTATATGCATTTCCCATTTCACCATATCTATTTTTAAAGGAATTTTTTTCAGATAATTTATGTTTTTACTTTTCCATACTCCCTTGCAAAGATCTTATTTCCTTTCCCCATTTTTCTTCTAAATCTCTTTTAAGATCCTTTTGGATATCTTCCAAAAAAGTCTTGTGAAATAGGGACCAGCTCATTTCTCCCTTTGAGGCTTCATCTGGAGTTGATTTGCCTTTAGGAACTTCAGGGTTTGAGGTCTGTTCTCTTTCTGCATAAAAGCTGTTTGTAGTCAGAGTTCTTTTTGCTTTTTTGCTTATTTTTAAGGGTTGAGATCTGCTCTTAAGGCAAAGGGGCAACAGCCTTTTTAGTTTGCCCTGGAGCTGGTGTTTTTGACTGACTTACAGTGCTGGATAATCATGGCCAGGTCCCAGGTTCTTTCGGGTTTTTTTTTGTATTTGCTTTTGGATGTTTTGCAGCAAACCTGCTAAACCACCTGCTTGCAAGCAGGAACAAGTAGTCTTAAGAGCCTCACAGAAGATAAGCTCTGGTTCCCCAGCCCAGCCTGTTGTCCTGAGCTCCCTACACTGTGGTCTGGGCTCATCATACTGTTCGCCTGCCCAATTGAAGTAGACCTGTTCTGAAGTTCTTCCAAAGTATCTTCTGGAAATGTGTTGTATTCCAAATATTTGTGGGTTATGTTACTCCAAAATCAGTCCAGAAGCATAATCTGCTGTTAGTTTGAGAGAAGAGCCGAGGTCTGAAGGTTTGAGAGAAGAGCCATGTTTGCTCTCTGTCATCTTGGCTCTACCCAGTTTACTGCATCTCTTCTAATCTTGTCTGCATTGGTTTTGTCTGTGCAAAACCTTTTTAACTTAATATAATCAAAATTATCCATTTTTCATTCCATAATGTACTTTAGTCTTTCTTTGGCCACAAATTTCTTCCTTCTCCACAGATCTGAGAAGTAGATAATCCTTTGTTCTTCTAATTTGCATATATCACTCTTTATGTCTAAATCACGAAGCCATTTCAAGCTTATCCTAGTATAGGGTGTTAGGTGTGGGTCAATGCCTAGAAACTGGAGTCTTTGCATTTACCAAACACTAGATTATTATAGTCACTGACTATTTTGTCTTGTTAATCTAATCTATTCACTAATTACTCTATTTCTTAGCCAGTGCCAAATGGTTTTGATAACCACTGCTTTATGATATAATTTTAGGTCTGGTATAGCTAAGCCATCTTCATTTGCATTTTTTCATTAATTCCCTTGAAATTATTAACCTTTTGTTCTTCCAGATGAACCTTGTTATTTTTTCTAGCTCTGTAAAGTGATTTCTTGGCAGTTTGATTGATATGGCACTGAATAAGTAAATTAATTTAGGTAGTATTGTCATTTTTATTATATTAGCTCAGCCTATTCTTGAGAACTTGATATTTTTTCAATTGATTAGATCTGACTTTATTTGTGTGGAAAACATTTTGTAATTGTTTTCATATAGTTCCTGACTTTGCCTTGTCAGGTATATTTCCAAATATTTTATATTATCTAGAGTTGTTTTAGAAGTAATTTCTCTTTGTATCATTCGCTGCTTGACTTTGTTGGTGACATATAAAATACCTGTTTCCTGCAACTTTGCTAAAGTTGTTAATTGTTTCTTAGGAGTCTCCAAGTATACCTTAATATCATGAGTGATAATTTGATTTCCTCATTGCCTCATTATTTTTTCTTCTTTTCTCATTGCTAAATCTAACATTTCTAATACAATATTGAATAGTAATAATGATAGGGGGGCAACCTTGTCTCACCCCTGATCTTATTGGGAATGGTTCTAGTTTATGCCCATTGCATATGGTGCTTGCTGTAGGTTTCAAATAGATGCTACAGATCATTTTAAGGAAAATTCCATTTATTTCTATGTTCACTAGTGTTATTAATAAGAATGAGTGCTAGATTTTGTCAAATGCTTTTTCTGCATCTATTAAGATAATCATATGATTTGTGTTAATTTGGTTATTGATATATTCAATTATGCTAATAGTTTTTCATAATATTGAACCAGTCCTGCATTCCTGGTATAAATACTATTTGGTCATGGTGTATTATCCTGTGAATAACTTACTGAAATCTCTTTGCTTGTATTATATTTAAGATTTTTACATCAATATTCATTAGAAAAATTGGTCTATAATTTTCTTTCTTTGTTTTGACCATATCTGGTTTAGGTATCAGCACCATCTATGTCATAAAAGGAATTTGGTAGGACTCATTTTTTCAAATAGTTTGCATAGCATTGGAATTAATTGTTTTTTAAATGATTGTTAGAATTCACATGTAAATCCATCTGGCCCTGGAGATTTTTTCTTACAGAGGCGATTAATAGCTTGTTCTATTTTTTTTCTAAAATAGGACTGTTTAGGTAATTTATTTCTTCCTTTTTTAATCTGGGCAATCTATGTTTTTTGTAAGTATTTATCCATTTCACCTAGATAATCAGATTTATTGGCATATAGTTGGGCAAAATAGCTCCTAATTATTGCTTTAATTTCTTCTTCATTGGTGGAATGTTCACCTTTTTTCATTTTTGATACTAACAATTTGATTTTCTTTTTTTCCTTTTTCTAATCAGATTAACTAAACGTTTATATATTTTGTTCCCCCCCCACAAAACCAATTCTTAGTTTTGTTTATTAGTTAATAGTTTTCTTGATTTCAATTTTACTAATCTCCCCTTTTATTTTCAGAATTTCAGATTTGGTATTTAATTGGGGGTTTTTAATTTGTTCTTTTTCTAGCTTTTTTTAGTTGCGTGCCCAATTCATTGATCTTCCTTTTCTCTATTTTATGCATGTAAGCATCTAGAGTTATAAAACTTCCCCTAAGAACTGTTTTGGCTGCATCCCATAAATTTTTCATATGTTGTCTCATTATTGTCATTCTTTTGAGTGAAATTACTATTGTGTCTATGATTTGTTGTTTCACCCACTCAATTTTTAGGATTAGACTTTCCTTGGCTCTTCATTACATGTAATTTTTGTTGCATCATAGTCTGAAAAATGCATTTACTATTTCTGCCTTTGTGTATTTGAATTAAGGCATTTTTTGCCCTAATACATTATCAATTTTTAGATAGGTTCTATGTACCACTGAGAAAAAAAGTATATTCCTTTCTGTCTTCATTCAATTTTCTCCAAAGGTCTATCATACTTCTCTATTTGCTTCGACTTTTTTCTTATTTATTTTATGATTTGATGTTTCTAATTCTGAGAGAGCATGGCTGAGATCCCCCACTAATATAGTTTTGCTGTCTAATTCTTCTTGTAGCTCTCTTAACTTCTCCTGTAGGAATTTGGATGCTATACCACTTGGTGCATTTATGTTTCATAATAATATTATTTCATTATCTATGGTAACCTTTAGCAAAATGTTGTTTCTTTCCTTATCTCTTTTAATTGGATCTGTTTTTGCTTTTGCTTGGTCTGAGAATATGATTGCTACTGTTTTTTTTTTTTTTTTTTTACTTCACCTGAAGCATAACAGTTTTTTTCTTTAGTTTTTTACCTTTATTCTACAAGTAGGATTTTGACTCCTAATTTCATCTGCTATCAGCTTCCATTTTATGGGAAAATTCATCCCATTCATATTCACAGTTAAAATGACTAACTCTGCATTTCCTGCCATCTTATTTTCTCCAAGTTATACTTTTCTCTTCCTTTTTTCCCTTTCCATCCTCCCCAGTGTTTTGCTTCTAGCCAAACACCTCCCTCAAATAGCTCTCCCCTTTTACAGCCTCTCATCCTTTCTCATTCCTTTATCCTTCTATTTCTATTCTCCTTTCTATTTAGCCTCTTCCTTTTCTTTTCCCTTTCCTCTCCTATTTCCCTATCTGGTGAGACAAGTTTTTTTTTTTTTTTTTTCTGTGAAGCTAAGATGAGCAAAAACAAGGAAAATTGTAATCTGACCCCAGAAATTTGTAATGGTGACAGGGAAGATCAGGACAGAAACTCAGAAGAGGACAACAGTGTCAAAACAACCATGGGAAAACCTTAAAAAGAAAAACAGGAAGTGCTCTCAAGCCTATAAAGAAACTCATGGAAGAGCTCCAAAGGGAGCTTAAAAATCATATAAGAAAGGTTGAAGAAAAATTGGGAAAAGACATGAGTGATGCATGATAATTATGAAAAAAGGGGCAGCTAAATGGTGCAGTGGATAGAATGCCAGCTGTGAAATCAGGAGGACCTGAGTTCAAATCTGGCCTCAGACACTTAATACTTCCTAGTTGTGTGACCCTGGGCAAGTCACTTAATCCCAATTGCCTCAGCCAAAAAAAAAAAAAAGATAATTATGAAAAAAAGTCAACAACTTGGAAAACTGCTTAAAAAGTAGGTTTGGCCAAATGGAAAAGAAAGTATAAAAGCCAATTAAGGAAAACAACTTCTTAAAATTGCGAATTGGACAAATGAAAGGTAATGACTGTGTGAGACATAAAAAGTCAAATAATTTCCAAAGAATGGAAAAAATGGAAGGAAATATAAAATTCCTCATGGGAAAAACAACTGACTTGGATAATAGATCCAGAAGAAGCAATAGAGTCATTGTTCTACCTGAAAGCTATAATCAAAAGGAGGTCAAGAAATTATCAAGTAAAACTGTCCTGATATCCTGGAATCAGAGGGCAAAATAGGATTGAAAGTATTCACCAATCACCCCAGGAAAGAGATCCCAAAATAAAAACTTCAAGGAACATTATAGTAAAATTTCATAACTATCAGGTCAAGGAAAAAATACTATAAATGGTCAGAAAGAAGTAATTAATATATCATGGCATTACAATCAAAATTACACATGACTTGGCAGCTATAACATTAAAAGATTGGATGTCATAGAACATGATATTCAGGAAAGTGAAGTAGCTAGGATTATAACCAAGAATCACCTACCTGGCAAAATTAAGCATAAAACATCAAGGGAAAAATGGTCATGAAAAGAAAAAGAATCATTTCAAGCTTCCATAAGGAGAAGACTATAACTAAACCAACAATTTGACCTACAATATTAAGACCCTAGTGAAACCATAAATAAGTTAAAAGGGAAAAGAAAACATAAAGGATTCAATAGAGCTAAACTGTTTGTATCTGCATATGGGAAGATGATACTTATAATTCTTAAAAATTGTGTTACTAATAGTACAGGTAGAAGGAATAAATGTGCAGGGTCTAAATATAAAGTGAATTTGAGGCGATGACATTAAAAAAATTAAGGGATAAGAAAGAGAGGTAAACTGAGTGAAGAAGAAAGAGATAGAATGGGGTAAATTATTTCACAAGAGGCATGAAAGGAGAACTGGAATGGAAGAGTAGATGGCAGGGTGAGCATTGAGTATGGCTTGACTGTTTCTCTCTTCAGTATTGCCTTAAAGACAAAATAATACACAATCAGTTGAAAAAAGAAATCTATTTTACTTGACAAGGAAGTAGGAGGGGGCAATTGAGTAAAGGGGTTGGGAGTGAGGACAAATAAAAATTGGGGCAGATTAGGGGAGTGGAAGATAGAAACAAAACATTGGAGAGGAGAGAAGGGTAAAAGGAGAGAGAGAGAAACTAAACAGAGTAAGAATGAAAAATACACAGCTAGAAGTCATAACTGTGACTCTCCCATAAAATGGAAGTTGATAGTAGAGCAGATCAAAAACCAGAATCCTATAGTATGTTGTTTACAAGAAACATACTTGAAACAGAGAGGTATGTACAGAATAAAGGTAAGAGACTGGAGCAGAATCTATAATGCGTCAGCTGCTGTAAAAATAAAAAGCAGGAGTAGCAATCCTGAACTGAGACAAATTAATAGCAAAAATAGATCTATTTTAATGAAGGAAATTACATCTTGCTAAAAAGTATCAGAGAATGAAGCAATATCAATACTAAACATGTATGCATCAAGTAATATAGCATTCAAATTCTTACAGGAGATGTTAAGGAAGAAATAAACAGCAAAACTATATAGTGGGGGACATCAAATGTCCCCTCTCAGAACTTGATAAATCCAAACAAAAAATAAACAAGAAAAAAAATTAAGGACATAAATAAAATATTACGGACCATAAATTAAAAAGCTAGGAATAGTTTATTTGTCAGATCTATAGAAAGGCTAAAATACATGACCAAAAGATATAAAGAGGCTTACAAAAAGCAAAATAGATAATCTTGATTATATTAAATTAAAAAAAAAACTTTTATATAAACTAAACCTATGCAACCCACATTAGAAGGAAAGTAGAAATCTGGGAAACAATCTTTACAGCAAGTGTCTTTGATAAAGGTCTCATTTCTCGAAATTTACAGAGAACTGAGTCAAATTTATTGGAATATAAGTCATTCCCTAATTGATACATCATCAAAAGACATGAACAGACAGTTTTATTTTTCACTTCCATCAGCATTTTCACTTTAATGGCCACCTTGACCTTTTTTTTTTTAAATCAAAGCTTTTTATTTGCAAAACATATGCGTGGGTAATTTTTCAACATTGACCCTTGCAAAACTTTCTGTTCCAAATTTTTCCCTCCTTCCCTCACCCCCTCCTCTAGATGGCAGGTAGTCCAATACATGTTAACTATGTTAAAATATATGACAAATCCAATATATGTATACATATTTATATAGTTATCTTGCTGCACAAGAAAAATCAAATCTAGAAAGAAAAAAAAACTGAGAAGGAAAACAAAATGCAAGCAAACATTAACAGAAAGCATGAAAATGTTATGTTGTGGTCCACATTCAGATCCCACAGGCCTCTCTCTGGGTATATATGGCTTTTTTCATCACTGAACAATTGGAACTGGTTTGAAACATCTCATTATTGAAGAGAACCATGTCCATCAGAATTGATCATCATATAGTCTTGTTGATGCCATGTATAATGGTGTCCTGGTTCTGCTCATTTCACTTAACATCAGTTCATGTCGGTTTCTCCAGGCATCTCTGAAATCATCCTGCTGGTTGTTTCTTATAGAACAATAATATTCCATGACATTCATATACCATAGTTTATTCAGTCATTCTCCAATTGATGGGCATCCATTCAGTTTTCAGTTTCTAGCCACTACAAAAAAGGCTGCCACAAACATTCTTGCATACCTGGGGTCCTTTACCTCCTTTAAGATGTCTTAGGTATATAGACTCAGTAGAAACACTGTGAACAGACAGTTTTCAGATGAAGAAAACAAAGCCATCTATGCGCACATGAAGAAGTGCTCTAAACCATTTTTGATTAGAGAAATGCAAATTAAAACAACTCTGAGATACCACCTCATTACTATCAGATTGGCCATTATGACAAAAATGGAAAGTGATAAATGTTGGAGAACATGTGGGAAATAAGAACACCATTGCATTGTTGGTGGAATTCTGAACAGATTCAACCATTCTTCGCAAAGGGCAACCCAAACTGTGTATATCCTTTAACCCAGAAATACCACTACTGGGTCTATATCCCAGAGAGATGATAAAAAAGCAGAAAGGACCTACATGTGCAAAACTATTTATAACAGCTGTTTTTGAGATGGCAAAATATTGGAAACTTCAAAGATGCCCACCAAGTGGGAAATGGCTTAACTAGCAGTATATTGAATGGAATGGACTATTTTGCAATAAGAAATCATTAGCAGGTTGATTTCAAAAAAAATCTGAATTTGTATGAACTGATACAAAGTGAAATAAGCAGAACAAGGAAAACATTGTATGTTGTATCAGCAACATTGTGTGATGATCAATTGCGACTGACTTGCTCTTCTCAGCAACACAATGATTCAAGGCAAGTACAAAGGACTCATCAAGGAAAGTGCTATTCAGAACTAAAAAAGCATATTTTCCCCCTCTCACTTTATTCTTTCTTGTGCTTTTTTTCCCTTTTGATGTGTTTCTTCTTTCATAACTTTGATTAATATGGAAATATATTTTCCATAACAGCATAAGATTAAACTAGATCAAAGTGCCTGTCATCTTTGAAAGGTGTGAGGGCAGGGAGGGAGGAAGGGAGACAATTTTGGAATTCAAAATCTTGTAAAAACGAATGTTAAAAAATTTTCTTGATATGTAACTGGGGAAAAATAAAATAGTATTAAAAATAACAACAACAACAACAAAGACTCCCCTCCATATTATTCCCCAATATAAAATATAGACTTTTTTACATAAAAGAATTTGATTCTGGGGCAGCTAGTTGGTGCAGTGGATAGAGTAAGAGCACTGAAGTCAGGAGGACCTGAGTTCAAATATGACCTCAGACACATAACACTTCCTAGCTGTGTGATCCGGGGCAAGTCACTTAACCCCAATTGCTTCAGCCCAAAAAAAATAATTTGATTCTTAATATATGGAATGTTAATTCAATTTTTTTCTTTTTTGCCCTCCCCTGATTGTCCCCAATTCCCTTGAATCTTTGACTCAGAATAGCTATTAATAACTTGTTCTTTCTTTTAACCCCCAATCAAATAAAAACAGAGAAAAATTTGCCTTTTCTTCTCATTTTGTTATTGTTGTCCAGTTGTGTCTGACTCTCCCTGACCCCATCTTGAGGTTTTTTTGGCAAAAATATTAGAATGGTCTGCCACTTTATTCTCCAGCTCATTTTAGTGATAAGAAATTGAGGCAGAGTTAAGTCATTTGCTAAGTTCACACAATTATCAATTGTCCACTTGAACTTGACTTGAACTCAACAAGGTCAGTCTTCCTAATTCCAAACCAAGTACTCTAGTCACCATATCACCTAACTTTCCCCTCTTTTTTTACCCTAAAGCATGCAGATATCAATTAGGTTGCTCAGTCTTTTCTTGATAATTGTACTTATTTACTTCTTTATCTTGTTTGTTGTTTTTTCAAGTAGGATATTCTACTTACCTCTGATTTTTTTTGAAAGAATTATTCAGAAAGCCTTCTTGTTGAAAAACTTTATTGTTATTAGTATTAGTGATTAGGCTCTGTTTTATAAGATTTAACATTCTGCATTGCAGCTTGAATTCCTTTGCTTTTTTATAAAACACTTATCCATCACTTTCTATGATAACTTGTGACTATGTAGCTAATTTTGTGTTATTTGAATTCCCTTTCCTTTGTATTTGAAGATCTTCCTCATAACCCTCAGCAGAATTTATTGCTGGTTATTGAAATTTGTTCAATTTAACTACTATCTATTTTGAAACAAAGTTTTTTTTTATTCTTTTCTGAAGACAATATGTGTATTCTCTCTATAGTGATACTTCAATGTCTATAGCCAGAAGCTCTGGTCTATTTTTTCGTACTGTTTCTCACATGTTCAGATTTCTTGATTTGTAATGGTCTTCTCTGAGACTTGTGCTTAGGATATCACTAGCCATTCTTTCTTCAAAGTTTATTATGTTGAATTAAATGCAGAATTCCATTGCTTGTTTAGCATTGCTGCATTTTGCTTCTCCTGTCAGAATATTCTTTACTGCAGCATTTTTTGTTTTCCATATTTGTTCATTACTCTTTTCTTTCTTTAGAGAGAATCTCCATTATGTATTCATTTTTTCCAAGTCTACTAATTATTAACATTATTACTAAAATTCTTAACTATATTCATTATAACTTTCTTCTTCTCTAAGTTTCATTTATCTTTTAAAACTTTCTAAAGTTTATTGCTATTATAGACTTTTTTGGAAGTTCATAGGATTCTGACATCTCATATTGGTGAACTTTTCATCATCTTGTAATATATGTTTTTATTTTGCTTTAAAATTTATTGTTCATACTTATTATTTTAAGATTATTTTCTTCTCTTCTTGTTCTCTAGACTTGTAGTGTTGTTTTTTTTTTCCTCTTGCAATATTTGCTGATTAATCTTTTATTTTCCTTTCTCCTGTCAGTATTTGTAACTTCAGGTGAAGTTATAAAATACCTTGAGGGTATGTTAACTGATTTCCTCTACTTCTTACTATGTTAGGAATATAAAATTCACTACCCAAAATTCATCCTGGTGCAGAATCCCATCTGGGGGAATAGGACTGTTCCTATCTGGTTTTCTGTCTCCTTTCTTTCAGCTTGGGATTGATTTATCACAATGTCCTGTTCTTTAGTTCCTCTTTTAATTCTTTTCCTTTCCTTTTTTATGACCTGGATAAATCAACATCTTTTTGTGTAATGGAGCAGGGAGGGACGAGAACAAAAAAGAAAAAAAAAGGAAAAGGATAGTTTAGGTAGAATTACTTATCTTTGAAGATTCTTAATTGAGGACAAGTCTATATAAAAGGCTGCATGATTTCAGAATTCTCCTCCTTGCCACCCTCAAAGCTTAGAATCATTATCTTCTGCTTATTTGGAAGATTGTTGCTGTTGTTCAGTCGTGTTCAACTCTTTATCCTATGACTCTGGTTATTTTTGGCAAAGATACTAGAGTGGTTTATCATTTCCTTCTCTAGCTCATTTTACTGGTAAGGAACTGAGGCAAACAAGGTTAAGTGAACTAGCCAGGGCCACACACCTAGAAAGTATCTGTGGTGGGATTTGTACTCATGAAGATACTGATACCAAGCCCAGAACCCTATCTATTGGGTCATCTAACTCACTTATTTGGGAGATTAGGGAATAGAAAAACATGGACTGTTCAAGCAGAATGTAGCAGAGGGATGCTATAATAGGCTCTAGGCATAAACCTATTGTTTACGCCTGTTAAGAATTAAAGTGATCTGGTGTTAATTCATAAGAATTTACCTCCTGGGAGTATTTTCTTCTTTGTCCTGTAGATTTTACTTTAATTCTTCTACAACTGGCATGTAATTTCTATTTTGATCTTTCAAGAGGTTAGAAAACTAAAGAGTTGTAGAGAGTGACTACCATCTTTTGGTCTCATGATGCAGATGGCCTCTCAGCTTTATATATGTTACTGATGGTGGTTGTAGTGGGTATTCCAATCACCTTTGCCTTTGTGAATACATTTCAAATTCTCTCATTTCTTAATATGCAAAACAGTCTTGTGCTATTTGAATTGACTTTCTTTAAAGGTATTTTTAAATATTGAAGTTCTTTAAAGACATTTCTCCTGATAAAGAAAAAATGTTATATGCAGTACTGAAGCTATATTTCAATCTTGATGTTTTTTTTCTGTTCCTAATATATAGATTCTGTCAATTTGTATTTTGACATAAATTTTCAAAATTTATGGGTAATTTTCTTGTATTACTTGCTTCATTATGACAAGCAGACTTTGAAAATTAATTGCATTTTTCTGGGAAAACTATGATTCCTTATGTGACTTTCATGCTTCCTGTCTTTAAGGCCTATCACTTTGACTTATATAGGACATATATATTATTTTTATATAGATATCCTTCTATATATAAATTATATATTCATATCTATAATTTTTATATTATGAAGTATGGGTATATTATTTTTATTATTTCTTTTTCTACCAATTTTCTTCCATTTCATTATTTTTTCAAGTCCTTTATTATTTTGTTTTATTTGAGTGTGTATATATATGCACGTGTTTATGTATATATACATATGTGTACATATATGTATATATACATATGTGTATATATGTATATATATATATATTCAATAAGGAATAATCTACCTTGTCCTCCCACGTAACATCCATTTGCTCAATTCAAATTTTTAAGGAATTATTTTCTTCAGTGAGCTTTTGTACCTTTCCCCCCAATTGGCCAATTTTGCTTTTTAAGCCATTCTTGTCCTCATTAACTTTTTGCATTTCCTTTTGCACTACTCTAAATTCTTTTCCTAATTTTTCTTCTTTCTCTTTTACTTGATTTTCAAAATCCCTTTTGAGCTCTTTTATGTCCTGAGCCTAATTCTTATTTTTCTTGGAGGCTTTGGATGTAGGACTTTAACTCAGTTATCTTCTTCTGAGTGTGTTTTGATATTTCTTGTCTCCAAGGTAACTTTCTATGGTCAGAAACTTTTTTTTCATTGTCTATTCATTTTCTTAACCTATTACTCAGCTTTTAACTCTTTGTTAAAGTAGGGTTCTGTTTCCAGATGGAGGGTGTATTATCCCAAACTTCAAATATTTGGTGTAGCTATTTTCAGAGATCCTTCCAGGGATTTGGCCATAAGTAATCTTTTCTGCCCCGGAACTGTTAGGAGGGTCCCTTCTCCACTTTAGCTGTAAGATCTAGTGTGCTAAAATATCAGAATCCTGTCTTGCTGACACTGGGGACGGCGGGGCCAGGACTGGAGCTGCACTGGTGTAGCCTTCACTGGGATTGTATGCTGGACACCTACCCTGTTGCCACAGACTTTTTTTGCTGACCTTTTAAATTCTCTTTGGTGTCTCTGGGATGAGAAGTTTGGAAGCCATCAGTGCTGACACTGATTCAGAGCTTCAGTTTTGTTGATGCTGGGGCCAGAGCTGTTCTAGTGTGGTCTGTGCTGGGATTGTAAACTAGGTTCTCACTTTGGTTCCAGACATTTTCTTCTAATCTTCGTCTTTGGTTTCTCTGGGCTGAAAGGTCTAGAAACTGCCAGTACTAATGCTGATTCAGAAGTCCCTAGAGCTGTTTCTGCTTTATTTGTATAGGGCCAGGGCTGAAGTTACACTGGTGTGGCCTGCACTAGCACTGCAAGCTGGACTCCCACCCTGCTGTCACAGATCTTTTCTGATGACTTTCTAAGTTGCCTTTGACTGAAAAATGTTCTACTGCATTTTTTGGGATGCTCTGATGCTCCAGAATTTGTTTAGCATCATTATTTAAAGAAATTGGATTGGTTTGGGGGAGAGGTTGGGAAAGTTCTTGCCTTTACTCTGCCATATTGGCTCCACCCCTGTGTGCTCATTATTTTAGTGTCATTATTTTAACATCAAATATTTTTGGAATATTTTAAAGCAATAATATTTGCCATGTTCTCTTGACAATTATGTCATACCCTTTTGTGTATATGGGTCCAGGTTGGGAACCCTTGCTTTACATGGTGGTATTTGTATCTTCTTGCTGCAGTTTAAACAATTGTAGATTTGATTAATATCCTGCTTTTTTGAAGTCCTGAAAAGGACTTTTCTGCATCTTGACATGTAACCTATGCAATGTAAAAAGAAAAAAAATAATTATTGTCAAATAGATAAGAATTGAAAAAATGCTAATAGCTCAACGTGAAATGAAAATATAATAATCACCATATAGTGGTAAATTTAACAAAATTCTATTTTCTTGATTCAAAACTTTGTTATTTAAAAAATATTTTGTCTAAGCTACTACCTTCCATAGTTTATTGAATATGTATTGTTGAATGAGTTTTTAATTAGAATTTCTCAACTATATATTTTTTACTTCATTTTAATTTTCAATGGGATTGCCTAATATTGGTCAAATTTTTGCATTACTATATTTATCAAAATGTTTTACATTGTTTTACTTAAGTTTAATTTATCATTATCATTATGAAGCAAAATTGTGGTCCATAAACATTTTTATAAGCTTACTCCATCATTTTTATTGATTTCTAAGAAAAATGATAGCTACATAGAAGTAGAAGAACTAAAGCTTACAACCAAAAAAATTGAGGAAAGGGGTTGAAACAAATTCTGTTGAATTAGATTTATACTTTTTTGATTTATGACTACTAGTCAACCTGATGATACCTGTTGGCTTTTCATTATATTTTCCTACAATGTTTGAAATTTTCCTTTGACACAGCTTCTTTTTCAAATGTATCTATTTCTGACTGAGTTGACATACTAATTGAATGCTTACACTGAATGGATACATAAAAACAAAAACTCTACATGGCCTGTGCCCTCAATTAGCTGATGATGATGCAATTGACAATACATTTTTCTTATAACTATGCATGATAGGTGGTATATAACAGAATGGTATATAACAGATGGCTCTAAAACAGAAAAAGGTTATAAAACAATGTCATTAAAGAACATGAGATAAGGTTATGATAACAATAACTGAAACTTGTTTCATTCAAGGTTTACAATAACTTTACATATATTATCTCTTTTTTCTTCACAACATCTCCATGAGGTAGGGAATGGCAAACAATATTATTTTCATCTTAATAATGAAACTAACACTCAGAGAGGTTAGAGGGACTTGTTCCTAATCTATAAATTCTGTTAAAATTGTTTTGAAAAATAAGGTATATTTCCCATATTCCTCCTCAACTTTAGTAGAACATATATTCAAATACTAGGCTGTATAGGGCAAAATGAAGCAGAGTGTGTGGTAGACAATCTGAGAAAAGAAAGATTATATGTCTTAGTTAAGGAAAGCTGCTCATTTAAAATGGAAAGTTATTTAGACAAGGGTTTTAAGTTTAAGAGAGTTATCTTACAGAGAAAGATTACATCATTATACAGATTAGGCAGTAAAACTGAGATTTACAGAGGCTAAATGAATTCATCTGTGGTTGTGTACCTAAAAGATTGGCATAGAATATAAGTTTATTGAGTATTGAATTAAGGGTCTCCCTCCAAGGAAACAGGCAAATGCCTTAATGATTTCTGGTCTAGAACCATGGCCCCTACAACTCTAAAATTCTGCAAAGAAGATTTGACTGAGGTGGGATGGAAGAATAGGTCATGAGAAATGAGTAGGTTGAAATACTGAATAGTGTCTAAGGGAGAATCATTTGCAAGAAATATACAAAATTTATTGAGGAAGTAAGAGTAATAGCCTGGAAGGTATATGAAGAGCAAGTACTAGGATTTTGATTAGGTGGTAGATATGACTATCATGGACTTCAAAAGAAAGAGGTTATTGATTAATGGAACAGGAGAACTTGAAAGAGGCAGCTGGAAAGAAAGAAGTATTCCAACCAATGTACCTTGATCAATGAGCCAAAGAGAATGAGTGGCTTTGATCACCTTGATCAATGATCAAAGAGAATGAGAGCAGTGAAAAGAGTAGCCAGGAAGGCTGTATCACCAGATGGAAGCCTGGTTTCAATAAGAGGTGGTAGATGGAAGGAGTAGGAAAGCAGGAAATTTAAAATGCATGGAAATTTATTGTATATGGAACAGGCAATCCAGAGGGCACAATGTAAGGGCTTGATAGAGTGAGAAAGTTGAGGGGGATTGGGAATGAACTGAGTGGTAGAGGCTATGGAATGGGGTTTAGATGATGATATATAGGAGATAAGAGTCACTGGGATGTAAAGTGTCTGACAAAGTATGAGAATGTTCATCACTATTTTTTTTTATTTTTTATTTATTTATTTATTTATTTATTTATTTATTTATTTATTTATTTATTTATTTATTTATTTATTTATTTATTTATTTATTTATTTTTTTCTGAGGCAATTGGGGTTAAGTGCCTTGCCCAGGGTCACATAGCTAAGAAGTGTTAAGTGTGTGAGACCAAATTTGAACTCAGGTCCTCCTGACTTCAGAACTGATGCTCTCATTACTCTATTCTTAAAGGACAGGCACAGTAAGAAATGGGAGGCCTGAAGTCAGAAGGAAGGTTGCTCTTTTTTTGCACCAAGGCTGACATGAGTATCTTCTACTACCTTCTCCTATCTTCTGTCTAATCACTCCTCAAATGCCTTTAGTAAATATTCAGGTCATATCCTTTAACCATTGGTATACTTTAAGATCCCTTCATGAACTCTTTTACCTTCCCACTCTAAAATATTTCACTAGATTTATCAGTGTCCCTGGATCTATTTTCTAATACTTTTCATATCTACTTATAGATCCTAATTTTTTTCTGAACTCTAGAGTCTTTTTTTAATTGCATATTGGAAAGCTTGAATTTGAGTCTCTGTATATATGTTAAACTCAATATGTTCAAAATTGAACAGGTGTCATCCTTGGCTCCTCGCTACCACTTCTCCATATCTAATCTCTTCCCAAATCTTAACAATTATGCATTCATACCATCTCTCTCTAATACTCCCTTCTCTCCTATGACACTGCCACTGTCTGCTTAAGGACCTTATCACCTCACACCTGGAACATTTCAAAAGCCCTCTGGATAATATAATTGCTTTAATTTTTCTTCCCAATCTCATTAATTCTCTACTAAATTGCCAAATTGATCTTCATAAAGCATAAGTTTGATAGTCACTCTTCACACATTCAAAGCATTCTAGTGGCTCCTCTTACTTCCAGAGTCAGTTATAAGATAATTTGTTTAGCTTTTAAAACCCTTCATATTCTGGATCCTTCCTACATTTCCATTCTTTTTATACTTTACTCTCCTCCATAGACTCTATGATTTATTGACCCTTGCCTTATTTTTCTTCATATATGACTCCAGCTCATAACTCAATGCATTTTGATTGACCAGCCCTTATACTTGAAATTCCCTCCCTGTCTCAGTCTCATTGTTTCCCTAGATTCCTTTAAATTTTAGCTAAAATCCCACCTCAGAACAAATCTTTCCCAATTCCCCTTAATGTCCCTTTCTTTTTTGATTATTTCCTATTTATCTTGTTAATTTCTCATATGTATATATATGCATATATATACATATGCATATATATATATATATATATATATATACATATATTTTTTTTGCATTGTGTTTTCCAATTAGACTTTTAGTTCTTTGAGAACTGGTACTTTTTAAAATAGCCTTAATATTTTGCACAGGGCCTGTGTCATAAATGTATGCTGACTTGATTTTGAATACACACATATTTGTGTATGCACACATAATATAACATACATATTTTATATAAATAATAGAAATATAGAGTGAATAAATACAGATTTATGCAAAGTAGTTAAATATAAAGTAGTTTGGAAAATAGAACAGTCACAGTTGGGGGATAAGGAGAGGCTTCATGTAGGGGAATGTATATGATTAATTTCTTAAAGGAGGAGAGAGACTCTAGAGGTAGAAGTAAGGAGGGAGTATCTTCTAAGTGTATGTTCATCTAGTTTAAATGGACAAAAATGTGTCATATGTGAAGAATAGAGCAAGTCTTGACTACAGAATATAAGAAGGAGAATAATGTCTAATAGTATTGTAGGTTGAATGTAGGTTGAGGCCAGATTGTGTAGAATTTATAAAAGCTAAATAGAGTAGTTTACATTTTATCCTACAGGCAATATAAAATCATTGGAATTAACCCAGAGGTGAGCAACATGGTTAGAACTGTACTTAAGGAATATCACTTTGACAGCAGTGTGTAAAACAGAACTGCTATCTTGAGGCAAGGAGACCAATCAGGAATGAAATCTAATCTAAGTGAAAGAGCTTGAAGTAAGGTAGCAATAGTTTGAGTAGAAAAGAGGGTTGTATGTGAGAGAGGTAGTAATAGCATCATGTAACAAAAGACTGAATGCACAAGATGAGGGAAAATAAAGAGTGAATAACTGAGTGAATGACCTGCTAGGGTTTCATATTTGGGAGACTGGAAATGTAGTGATGACTGACAGAAATCAGTCAGTCAATAAACCTTCATTAAGTACCTAGTGTGCTTCTGACACTAACTTAGGCACCAGGGATATGTAGGCAGAAATGAAACTATTCCATATCTCAAGGAGCTTGCATACTCTTCTGTCTAATCCATATTTTTTTATCCATATCTTTTTATAAATAGTACATTGAGCTTCCATTCAGGGATGCAGACCTTCTTTTTTGTCACTTAGTATTTCAGGCTTATGAATGTACAAAATCATGGTGTTGCACTTTCATAAACGTCAAGTAAAATAAGAGAAAGCTAAGGAGGATTATAGAGGAGGACTTTTTGTCCTGGTGAACAGTGGAAGAAGATTGAAAGCACAACCCAGTTTCCAAATTGTAATTAGTTTTAATCTCTTTCTTCTACTTCAACCAGAGCTATCTTTATATCTGGGATGAATAGATAGATTCTTAGAAAATTAAGATAGTCTATCCATCCAGCAACATGTCACAATATATTCAATATAGTTTTTAAAAAAATTTATTTTGCTTTTCTCTCCTTTAGTATAAATACTTAGAATCATCTTCTTCCATAATAATTGGTATTAGTGCCTCAGATTTGAAGATCTCTCTCTCTCTCTCTCTCTCTCTCTCTCTCTGTCTCTGTCTCTGTCTCTCTCTGTCTCTCTCTGTCTCTGTCTCTCTGTCTCTCTGTCTCTCTGTCTCTCTGTCTCTCTGTCTCTCTCTCTGTCTCTCTCTCTCACACACACACACACACACACACACACACACACACACCCCTCCCTTCTTTACAGGTGCTTCTCCTGAATAGGAAAGCACATAGTCTTTAGAGGGAAGAGATAGAATCACTGAGCTTCCCTAACATCTGAAGAGGGGCCTGCACACTGATGTTATCTCACAACCTCTACAATAAACTGCATGAACCTAGGGAAAGGAACAAGATAGTTCCTCGTGATAGAGAACAGTATTAGCACACTGTCAATGCAGCACAAATGAACCTGACTAGGAACAAGAGGGTTGAAGAGACTAAGATAAAAGAGAACGGGGTCTTGATGAAAAAAGGTGCTATATCAGAGATGATTGTCATTTGGAAAGATCAAAACAAGCTAGAAACTGATGATCTTAAGGATTATGCAGAGAGACACAAGTCAGAGATTTTTTGTAAGAATTGGGAGTGGTAGAACATGCCTGTCATCCCTGATAATAGTGAGTCACTTGAATTTGGGAATTCTGAATTGTAGTAGGAGACTAAAGTCAATTTTGATGTCTTTACTAAATTTGACACCAAGATAATGAGCCCCAAGGAGAGGGATATTAAGTTGCATAAGAAGAGATGAATTTGTCCATGTCAGGAAAATGCATCAAGTAAAAGCTCCTTTGTAAATCATTGGTGCAGTTGTGATTGTGAGTGGCCACAGCCCTTATAACCTGAGCAAAATAGAGACTCAGTCTTAGGGGAAAAAAACAGTCAGATATTGATGTTTCCAGGTCTGTCTTGGGTAGTAAATGTGGGGCAAAAATTGTTTGTGAGAGTGTGCTCCCAGATTATGCTAAAGTCAATTGTTATAACATGGTTCAGGGATCATTTGATTCATAGTTTATTATAGTAGTAGTTGTAATAATAATAGTAATACCACCACCAGTAATAATAATATTGATGATAGATCAAATTTTTTAGTTTTGCTATTTACAAATCAATTTCCTCATAATTCACAGTATATATATGTATTTAAATATATATCTCCAAAGATTTCAGCAGGAAATAAATTTAGTTAAAGAATTTTTTGCCATAGCAGAAAATCCTAAAGAATAATAGAAGTGGCCTGAATATCTACTAAAAGAGTTCAAACATCTTTGAATGAATATTGCAAAATAATGCAAACTAAATCAACACAATGAGGAATGGGACTCTGTGGAATCTGAAGAGAGAATAGAGGTAGTATATTTTGTTTTATTTTATTATTTTTTTAAGAATTTTTTTCTGGTTATACATGTACATTATTTTTTTACAAACACATTTCCTTATGAATCATGTTGGGAGAGAAAAATCAGAACAAATGGGAAAAACCATGAAAGAAAAAAAAAACAGAAGGAAAAACATATGAACATAACATGTATTGATTTACATACATTCAATCTGCATAGTTCTTTCTGTGGATGTAGGTATTATTTTCCATTGAAACATTTTATTTTTTTCCCTAGGAAATTTATTTACTTTTAATATACATTACATTATGAGTCAGGTTGGAAGAGAAAATCAGAGCAAAAGTGAAAAACCACAGAAGAGATTAAAAAAACAAACAAAGAAATAAACAAAAAAACCAGAAAGAAGTTAACGTTTCATGTGCTGATTTACATTCAGGATCCTTAGTTCTTTTTCTGGCTACAGATGATATTTTCTGTCCAAAGTGTATTAGGATTGTTTTGGATCACTGATCCACTGAGAAGAACTAAGTCTTTCATTGCACATTCTTGCTATTACTGTGTACAGTGTATCCTTGGTTCTGCTTGTTTCACCCAGCTTCAGTTCATGTAAATCTTTCCAGGTCTTTTTAAAATGAGCTTGTTCCTCATTTTTAAGAGAAAAATAATATTCCATTCCCTTCATATACCACAACTTGTTTAGGCATTCCCCAATTGATGAATATCTACTCATTTTCAATTCTTTTCTACCACAAAAAGAGCTGCTACAAACATTTTTGCACATGTGGGTCCTTTTCCCTCTTTTATGATTTCCTTGGGTTACAGACCCAGTAATGGCACTGCTGGGTCAAAGGGTATGCATTTTTGTAGCCCATTGGGCATACTTCCAAATTGCTCTCCAGAATGGTTAGATCATTTTACAACTCCACCAACAATGGATTAGTGTGCCAGTTTTCCCACATACCCTCCAAAATTTACCATTATTTTTTCCTATAATATTAACCAATCTGAGAGGTGTGAGGTGGTACCTCAGAATTTTTATTTGCATTTCTCTAATCAATAGTGTTTTAGATCATTTTTTTATATATCTACAGATGGCTTGAATTTTGTCATCTGAAAATTGTCTGTTCATACTCTTTAATCATTTATTAATTAGGGAGTGAGTTGTATTCTTCTTTTTTTTTATTAAAGCTTTTTATTTGTATAACATAAGTATGGGTAGTTCCCCAGCATTGATCTTTACAAAGCTCTCCATTACAACTTTTACCCCCAGTCCCCTCCTCTCTCCTAGATGGCAGGAAGTCCTACATGCCAATAATATTGAAATACTTGACAAGTTGTGCAAGAAAAATCCTATCTACGAGAAAAATAAGAAAATCAGAGAAAGGCAACACAATGCAAGCAAACATCAATAGAGATCATGAAAATGTTACGTTGTGGTCCATATTTCATATCCCTCTCTCTGAGTGTATATGGTCTTCTTCAGTGAACAATTGGAACTGGTTTGAGACAATTCTTTGTTGCAGAGAGCCATGTCCATCAGAATTGATCATCATGTAATACTGTTGTTGCTGTGTATAATGATCTCTTGGTTCTGTTTGTTTCACTCAGCATCAGTTCATGCAAGTCTCTCCAGGCCTCTCTGAAATCGTCCTGCTGGTCGTTTCTTACAGAGCAATAATATTCCATAACATTCATATACCATAATTTATTCAGCCACTCTCCAATTGATGGGCATCCATTCAGTTTCCAGTTTCTAGCCAGTGAGTTGTATTCTTATTAAGTTTGACAGTTCTTTATATATTTTAGAAATGAGACTTTTATCAGAAACACTGGCTATAAAGATTTTTTTCCCCCAGCTTTGAACTTCCCTTCAAATCTTGTTTCTGTTGATTTTGTTTGTACAAAACCTTTTTAATTTAATATAGACAAAGTTATTCATTTTGTCTTTCAAAATGTTCTCTAGTTCTTCTTTGGCCATAAATTCCTCCCTTCTCCAAAGTTCTAATAGGTAAATTATCTCTTGCTCTCCTAATTTGTTCATGCTATCATTCTTTATGCCTAAATCATGTACCCATTTTGACCTTCTTTTTGTATGGGTTGTGACATTTAGGTCTATGCTGAGTTTCTGATATATTATTTTCTAGTTTTCCCAGCAATTTTTGTCAAATAGTGAGTTCTTATTCCAGAAACTAGAGTTTGGGGGTTTATCAAATTCTAGATTGCTATAGATCTTGATTATTGTATTATGTGTATCTAATATATTTCACTGATCTACCACTGTATTTCTTAGCTAGTACCAAATGATTTTGATAACTGCTGTTTTATAATAAAATTTTTGGTTTGATACTGCTTAGCCACCATCTTTTGTATTTTCTTTCATTAACTCCCTGGATATTCTTGACCTTTTGTTCTTCTAGATGAATTTTGTTACTTCTAGGAGTGTGGCCAAGATGGCAGAGTAAAGTCAGGAAGCTGCTCCAGCTCTTCCAGTTTATCTCAAAAACCACATGAAACCAAGCCTCTGAATAGAATCTCACAAAATGAAACCACCCTCTAGCTCAAGATAGACTAGAAAAAAAATTCAAGAAAGATCAGCCTCACTGGGGTGAAAAGGGTGTTCAGGCCTGCTCAGATAGACTTTGGGAAAGTTGGTGAGAGGGTCTTAATCACAGCAAATCAACAACTAAGACCATCAGTCCTGGGTCAGTAGAGGAACAAATCAGTGAGATTGATTTCAGTCACAGCTCAGAAGACAAACTCTGGAAAACTAGGCTGATTCCTGAAAAGAGCAAGCAAAGCTACCCCCTGCAAACACAAGGGGATCTTGTACTCAAAGTCAAGGCTCAGAGCTGCACAGGAAGCTTGGGACAGTGCCCCTTTTATCCTAGGAGCAGAGTTCAACCAAAAAAGTAAGAAAAAGAGGAAATACCAAAAGAACAGGAAAGAAAATGAACAAGAAAAAAACCTTGACCACAGAAAGCTACTATGGTGACAGGGCAGACCAAAACACCAACTCAGAGGAATTTTCCACAGAAAAAATCTCAAAGAGTGATATGAATTGTTCTCAGATCCAAAGAAGCATCTTGGAAGTGCTCATAAAAGATTAAGAGAGATAGAAGAGAAAAATGAGAAAAAAAAAACAGCAGTATGCATAAGAGTCAACAGTTTGGAAAAGGAAGGAAAAAAATTGTCTGAAGAAAACAAATTCTTAAAAAATAGAATTAACCAAGTGGAAAAAGAAATACAAAAGCTAACTAATGAAAATTACATATTAAAAACTAGAATAGAGCAAATAGTAGCTAATGACTTGGTGAGACAGCAACAATCAGTCAAACAAACTAAAAATAATGAAAAAAATTGGAGGAAAATAGGAAATACCTCATTGGCAAAACAGCCAACTTGGAAAACAGATCCATAAGAGACAATTTGAAAATTATTGGTTCATGACCCAAAAAAAGAGCCTGTATAGCATTCTACAAGAGATCATTAAGGAACAAAAATTCTAGATGGATACTTTCAATGATTATTTCCCTCTCTGTTTCTAGAATATTCAATTCATCTCACTCTTTGGCATTTTTTTCTGTGGATATTCTGTTCTCTGAGTTGATTTTTTGCTCTGCTCTGTCACCATAGTATCTTTCTATGGTCAAGGTTTTTCTTCTGTTTCTTGCTCATTTACTTTCCTTTTCTTTTGGTATTTCCTCTTTTTTCTTACTTTTATGGTTTGGTTCTGCTCCTGGGTAAAAAAAGGCATTGTCCCAAGCTTCCTGTGCAACTCTGAGCCTTGGCTTTGAGCACAAGGGGCCCTTTGATCTTGCAGGGGATAGCTTAACCTGCTCTTTTCAGAAAACATCCTTATTTCCCAGAGTTTGCTTTCTAAGCTGAGACTGGAAACTGCCCCACTGATTTGTTCCTCTACTGATCCAAGACTAAGAGTCTTAATTGATGATTTGCTGTGATTAAGACTTTCTTACAGGCTTTTCCACAGTCTCTCTGAGCTGGGCTGAACACACTTTTCATTCCAGTGAGACTGAACTTTCTTGAGCTGGAAGTGGTTTTGTTCTGCCAGACTCTCTTCAAAGGCTTGGTTTCATGTGGTTTTTGAGGAAAACTGGGAGAGCTGGAGCAGTTTCCACTATCTTGACTCCACCCCTGTAACTACCAGGTAGTATATTTAGTTAATTCCTGATTTTATTATTAAGGTATTCTTACAAAGTTAGATATAATCCATTTATACTTTCTTACTTTGTTTATTGTTGCCTATGTTTTCCATTAATCCCCTGGAGAAATACTAACCAATATACTGAAAATTTTTTTTAATAGTTTATGAATAGGATGAGATGTCATGTGACCAAAAAATCGAGTTTTATATATTTTTCCAATCTTCCTGATTTCTTGAAACCCTCCAAAACAGAAAGTGGGAACAAGAGATAAATCAGTTTCAACTGTCTCCACACTCTATAATATCTAGAACATGAGGAAAATTAATATTATGCCATCTAGGAGAGAGGAGGGGACTGGGGGTAAAAGTTGTAATGGAGAGCTTTGTAAAGATCAATGCTGGGGAACTACCCATACTTATGTTATACAAATAAAAATTAATTAAATATTAATTATTAATCAGAACCTATCTTATGCCCCTTTTATCAAACATCATTTCTCAATCTAGCTGAAAAGACAGTCTTTCTCAGTTTGAACTAATGTATGTGTGTGATTACTCCTAGTCCCTAGGGGATCTTCTTGCTAATCAGTCTAACTTGGGACCCTTCATTTACCCTGTAAACAACTTGGGCTAGGTGCCTTGTCAGGGAATGACTTTCAGTCCTTCCCTTTCCACTTCTTCCACTTCACTCCTTGTCAAATGTAGGAGTAAATTGATCTCTAAGGGAAAGGTTAACTAGGGGATCATGATTGGAGTGGTTCTGAGTTTCTAGCCAAGCAGTGGAGGCCTATAAAACAATTAGAATTTTTTAATTGTCAGAGAGGGATATTTGAAGGCCAATCCACTTTCCCCAGTTGCAGCTAATCTTAAACCTTTTCTACTACCCCAACTTCCCTTCCTTTCAGAATTCAATATGTATAGTTTTTGTTTCAATCCTTTCATGATTCCTGACCCAACTGAGTGGGGAAAGTCCTACCCATTTTAGCTATAAGAATCACCATTAATAAATTGTAATCTTAGAGAAAATTGTCTCAGTTTATTTTAGTGTCGTTTTATTTACAATAACCCTAATGCTAGAAAAACTCAAAGAAGTCATGCCAGAGAAGAAGGTCTAACTATCAATGTGATCACTCAGACCATTCTACCACCGACTCCTCAAAAGTAAGCCTACATGAGCTTTCTCACAAGTTTGCAACAAGATTCAATTCTACTTCCCTTCTCCCTGGTCCAAGGGAAAGCAAAAGGTAGAATTCTACATTGGGACAGCTATGAAACATCACACTATCCTGACAAAAGCCAGAACATTGAGGAACAGAAGAACTGGGCCAGATGCACATGTATGTCTGACTGTGTGTGTGACTGTGTGGCCCACATCCCTCAAGGTCTCAGTTCTATTAACTCAGAAGTCTCTTGGGGAAAACACTTAAACCAGTGAAAAATTAATTGTCCAACAAGGGAGGAGGCTGAGACAACTTTGAGGTCCACACACAAGTAAAATACAATTAAAGGAGAAGGAGGCAGAAATTAAATGGCAGAGGAATATAGACACACACACATGTAGAAGTGGCCTGCAGATTCACTAAAAGAGTTCAGACATCTATAAATTAATATTGCAAAATAAAACAAAATGAATCAACACAATGAGGAATGGGACTCTATGGAAGCCTAAGAGAGTATACAACTATAGGAGATGTTTCTGAATTATTTCAAAGAGAAATAAGAGTTGTGAAAGCAGAATTTATAATCTGTACAGATTCTGTGAATATACAGAAGTGAAAGGCAATCTGGAAGAAGAGAAACAGAGCAAAATATTAAAATAAGGTATAATCACTAAAAATATTAATCTTGAAAAATAATACATAGAGTACCTTAAGCATTATAGATTTTACAGAAAATACAACTAATCAAAGAATTTGTATACCATCATACAACACATAATATAGGAAAACAGCCTAGAATTCTGGACACAGAAAATAATGTGCCAAGTAGAAGAATCCACAGATTGCACCCAGAGCAAAAAGGAAATTACACATTGATTAATGTAATAATTCCAATGATAATTATTCTGCAAGTGACCAAAAAACTTTCCCATACAAAGGAAAAAATATGAATAATGCAGCCCATTTTGCACCCACCAAAAGCTGGAGAATAGTGCAGTAATGAGTGTTAAAGAGGAAAAGAGTTCAAGATGCAACCCAATGTGAGATAAATGTGAATTTAAAAATTAATGAAAGAGATGGAAAAAGAGGTTTTAGAAGTGCTAGAAAAAAATAGATCTAAGTTTTTTAAACTTTTGCATATATCAGACAACAAAGATGCAAAGAAGGTAAACAAAAGCCAATGACAATAAACACTAAAGAACAACAGAAATCATCAAAAAATTTCTTTTTATAAGTACATGGAGAGACAAGAGTAAAACCAAAATCAAATAAAATTAGTAGTGAAGAAACATGTCTGAAACATCATGGATTAAACTTTATAATAATTACCTACAGATGAATCAGGTTTTTTTTCTTTTTTTTTAAACTGAATTACAGAATTGTAGAAAGTATAAAAGGGAAGAAATGGAGAAGATGATGGAAAGGGATATATGACGTATCCTAATCAAGTTAAATGTTAACAATGAAAGGAAAATAACTCATATTCTCTCAACTAGTAAAAATACTGCAGGCCAGTGGGGAACGAACAAAGAAAGGATGAAAAAGAGGGAAAGAAAGGAAAATATCTTGTTTCAGTAGGGGGAAAGGGGAATCCTTGATATATACTCTTACAGTGAACAGGAAATATTCTATAAAGGAGATGGGGATCTTACAGTGGGAATAATCTATTGAAATTTTGTTCTTTTTTTTAAGTTAAAAGTTTTTATTTACAGAACATATGAGTAATTTTTCAACATTGGCCTTTGCAAAACTTTCTGTTCCAAATTTTTTCCCTCTTTATCCCAACTCCATCCCCTAGATGGCAGGTAGTCTAATATATGCTAAATATATTAAAATATATGATAAATCCAATATATGTATACATATCTATACAGTTATCTTGCAGCACAAGAAAAAATGGATCTAAAAAGAGAAAGAAATAAAACCTAAGAAGGAAAAAAATGCAAGCATACAAAGCATTAAAATGCTATGTTGTGGTCCACACTCAGTTCCCACAGGCCTTTTTCTGGGTATAAATGGTTTTCTTCATCACTGAACAATAGGAACTTGTTTGAGTCAACTCATTGTTGAAGAGAACCATGTCCATCAGAATTGATCATCATATAGTCTTGTGGTAGCAGTGTATAATGATCTCTTGGTTCTGCTTATTTCACTTAACATCAGTTCATGGAGGTCTTTCCAGGACTCTCTGAAATCATTTTGTTGGTCGTTTCTTACAGAACAATAAGATTCCATAACATTCATATAACATAATTTATTTAGCCATTCTCCAATTAATGGGCATCTGTTCAATTTCCAGTTTTTTGCCACTATAAAAACGGCTGCCACAAACATTTTTGCACATGTGGGTCCCTTTCTCTCCTTTAAGATCTCTTTGGGATATAGGCCCAGTAGAAACACTGCTGGGTCAAAGGGTATGCACAGTTTGATAACTTTTTGAGCATAGTTCCTAAATTGCTCTCCAGAATGGTTGGATCTGTTCAGAGTTCCACCAATAATGTATCAGTGTCCCAATTTTCCTGCATTCCCCTCTAACATTCATCATTTTCTTTTCCTGTCATTTTAGCCAATCTGACAGGTATGTAGTGGTACCTCAGAGTTGTCTTAATTTGCATTTCTCTGATCAATAGTGATTTGGAGTACCTTTTCATATGACTAGAAATAGTTTCAATTTCTTCATCTGAAAAATTGTCTGTTCATATCTTTTGATCATTTATCAATTGGAGAATGGCTTGAATTCTTATGAATTTGAGTTAATTCTCTATATATTTTAGAAATGAGGCCTTTATCAGAACCTTTTAATGTAAAAATGTTTTCTCAGTTTATCCCTTCTCTTCTAATCTTGTCTGCATTAGTTTTGTTTGTACAAAAATTTTTTAACTTGATATAGTCAAAATGATCTCTTTTGTGATTAATAATGATATCTAGTTCTTCTTTGGTCACAAATTCCTTCCTCCTCCACATTTCTGAGAGGTAAACTATCCTATGTTTTTCTAATTTGTTTATAATATTATTCTTTATGTCTAGATCATGAATCCATTTCGAATTTATCTTGGTAAAAGGTGTTTGATGTGGATCAATGCCTAGTTTCTGCCATACTAGTTTCCAATTTTCCCAGCAGTTTTTTTTCAAATAGTGAGTTCGTATCCCAAAAGCTAGGGTCTTTGGGTTTGTTAGAAATTAAAATAGTCATTGACTATTTTGTCTTGTGAACCTAATCTATTCCACTGATCAACTACTCTGTTTCTTAGCCAGTATTAAATGGTTTTGATGACTGCTGCTTTATAATATAGTTTTACATCTGGTATAGCTAGGCTGCCTTCATTTCCTTTTTTTTTCATTAATTCCCTTGAAATTTTTGAGCTTTTGTTCTTCCAGATGAATTTTGTTGTTATTTTTTTCTAGGTCAGTAAAATAATTTCTTGGGAGTTAGATTGGTATAGCACTAAATAAATAGATTAGTTTAGGTAATATTGACATTTTTATTATATTTGCTCGACCTATCCAAGAACACTTGATATGTTTCCAATTTTTTAGATCTGACTTGATTTGTGTGGAAAGTGTTTTCTAGTTTTGCTCATACAGTTACTGACTTTCCCTTGGCAGATGGATTCCCAAATATTTTATACTATTGACAATTATTTTAAATGGAATTTCTCTTTGTATCTGTTGCTATTGGATTTTGCTAGTGATGTATAAAAATGCTGATGATTTATGTGGATTTGTTTTGTATCCTGCAATTTTGCAAAAGTTGTGGATTATTTGTAGGGTTTTTTAGTTTATTCTCTAGTATTCTCTAAGTATAACATCATATCATCTGCAAAGAGTGATAATTTGGTTTCCTCTAATTCCTTTAATTTCTTTTTCTTCTCTTATTGCCAAAGCTAGCATTTCTAATACAATATTGAATAGTAATGGTGATAGTGGGCAATCTTGTTTCACTCCTGATCTTATTGCAAATGGTTCCAGTTTATCAGTTTATCATCATTACATATGATGCTAGCTGATGGTTTTAAATAGATGCTACTGATTGTTTTAAGGGAAAAAAATAAGTATATTCCTATACTCTCTAGTGGTTTTAATAGGAATGGATGTTGGATTTTATCAAATGCTTTTTCTGCATCTATTGAGATAATCATATGTTTTTTTGCGCATTTGGTTATTGATATAGTCAATTATGCTAATAGTTTTCCTAATATTGAACCATCCCTGCATTCCTGGTGTAAATCCTACTTGGTCATGGTGTATTACCCTGGGGATGATTTTCTGTAATCTCTCTGTTAATATTTTATTTAAGACTTTTTGCATCAATATTCATTAAGGAAATTGGTCTATAATTTTCTTTCTCTGTTTTTGTCCTACCTGGTTTAGGTATCAGTACCTTGTCTGTGTCATAAAAGGAATTTGGTAGGAGTCCTTCATTCCCCAGTTTTTCAAATAGTTCATATAGTATTGGAGTTAATAATTCTTTAAATGTTTGGCAGAATTAACGTGTAAATCCATTTAGTCCTGGGGAATTTTTCTTAGGGAGTTGATTAATAGCTTGTTCTATTTCTTTTTCTAAAGTGGGATTATTTAAGTAATTTATTTCTTCTTCTGTTAATCTGGCCAAACCATATTTTTATAGGTATTCCTCCATTTCATTTAGGTTATCAAATTTATTGGCATAAAGTTGGGCAAAGTAACTCCAAATTATTGCTCTAATTTTGTCTTCATTGTTGGAAAGTTCTCCCTTTTCCTTTTTGAGACTAACAATTTGGTTTTCCTCTTTCCTTTTTCTAATCAAATTAACTAGAGGTTTATCTATTCTGTTGGTTTTTTTCCCCCATAAAACCAACTTTTGGTTTTATTTACTAATTCAATATTTTTTTACTTCAATTTTATTGATCTCTCCTTTTTATTTTTAGGATTTCAAGTTTGGTATTTGTTTTGGGGGGTTAATTTGTTCTTTTTCTAACTTTTTTAGTTGTAAGCCCAATTCACTGATTTTCTCTTTCTCTATTTTATGCAAGTAAGCATCTAGAGATATAAAATTTCCCCTTATTACCACTTTGGCTTCATCCCACAAATGTTGGTATCTTGTCTCATTATTGTTATTCTCTTGGATGAAATTAGTACTTGTGTCTGTAATTTGCTGTTTCATCCATTCATACTTTATGATGAGGTTATTTAGTTTCAAATCGCTTTTTGGTTTATTTTCTCCTGGCTGTAAGATACATGCGATTTTTACTGTATCATGATCTGAAAAAAATGCATTTACTATTTCTAACTTTCTGCATTTGATTTTGAGGTTTTTATGCCCTAATTCATGGTCAATTTTAGTATAAGTTCCATGAACCGCTGAGAAAAAAGTAAACTGTTTTCTGTCTCCATTTAGTTTCCTCCAAAGATCTATCATATCCAACTTTCCTAACATTTTGTTTACTTCCTTAACTTCTTTTTTATTTATTTTGTGGTTTGATATAAATAGTTCTGACAGAGCAAAGTTGAGATCCCCTGTTATTATAGTTTTGCTGTCTATTTCTTCTTGTATCTCTCTTAACTTATTTTAGGAATTTCTGCACCACCTGGAATATGTATCACTTGGTGCATATATGTTTAGTATTGATATTGCTTCATTATCTATGGTACCCTTCCTTGGTTTCCTTCCTTGTCTCTTTTAATTAGATCTATCTTTGCTTTTATTTGATTTGAGATCAGGATTGCTACTGTTGCTCTTTTTTGTTCACCTGAAGCATTTTCTTCTCCAGACCTTTACTTTCAATCTGTATGTGTTATCATGCTTTAAATGTGTTTCTTGTAAACAACATATTGTTGGATTCTGGGTTTTAATCCAATCTGCTATCTGCTTCCATTTTGTGGGAGAGTTCATCCCATTCACATTCATAGTTAAAATAACTAATTCTGTATTTCCTGCCATCTTATTTACCCAAGGTCATGCTTTTCTCTTTCCTATCCCCCTTCCCTCCTCAGTATTTTGCTTTTGATGACCACCTCCCTCAAACAGTCCTCTCCCTTTAGAGCCCCTCCCCCTTTTTGCACCTTTCCACTAATTCTTATGTTTTTCCTTTTATTAGTCTTTCCTTTCTTTTCCCTGTATCCCTCTTACTTCCCTATAAGGTGAGACAAGTTTCTTTGTGATACCAAATATGTCTGATATTCTATCTTAGAGCCAAATCTGATGAGAGTAAGATTCACACAGTGCTCACCCCCCTTCCTTCTTTCCCTCAATCATAATAGGTTTTCTTTTGGCTCTTCATGAGATGTAATTTCCCTTATTTTACCTCTTTTTTTCCTCTTCTTCCAGTATGATCTCTTTTCTACCTCCAATTTCTTTTTCATATTATCATAATAAGATCAAATTATACCCACATTCTCTAAGTATACCCATAACAGTAATATAGTTCTCAAGATTTTTTTTTTCCTTTTTACCTTTTTTTGCTTTTCTTGAATTCTGTGTTTAGAGATTAATTTTTTTTTGTTCAGATCTGATCTTTTCATTAGAAATAGGTGACATTCACTTATATCCTTAAATGCTCATCTTCTTTCATGCAAGGTAATGCTCATTTTAGCTGGATAGCTTATTCTTTTTTATTTTATTTTTTATTTTTATTTTTATTTTTTTGCTTTTTGCTTTTTGCTGAGGCAATTGGGGTTAAATGACTTGCCCAGGGTCACACAGCTAGGGAATGTTAAGTGTCTGAGACCAGATTTGAACTCAGGTCCTCCTGACTTCAGGGTTGGTGCTGGATAGCTTATTCTTGCCTGTAATCTCAGTTCCTTTGCTTTTCAGGATATCAGATTCCAGGCCCTTCAATCTTTTAAGGTGGAAGCAGCCAGGTCCTGGGTAATCCTAATTGTGGCTCCTCAGTATTTAAATTGTTTCATTCTGGCTGTTTGCAATATCTTCTTTTTGGTATGATAGTTCTAAAATTTAGCCACGATATTCCTTGGGAATTTAATTTTGGTGGAATTTAATCCACCTTTCAGTAGGTGATTGGTAGATTCTTCTGATGGCTATTTTACCTTCTGATTCTAAAATATCAGGGCAATTTTATGATTCCCTGTAAGATAATGTCTAGGTTCTTTTTTTTTTATCAGGGCTTTCAGGAAGCCCTATACTCCTTAGATTATCTCTCTTAGATCTATTTTTCAGGTCAGTTGTTTTTCCTAGGAGATATTTCATTTTTTCTTATATTTTTTGATTTTTTTTTGTTTTTGTTTGACTGATTCTAACAGTCTTTTTTTAATTAAAGCTTTTTATTTGTATGACATATGTATGGGTAGTTCCCCAGCATTGATCTTTACAAAGCTCTCCATTACAACTTTTACCCCCAGTCCCCTCACCTCCCCTAGATGGCAGAAAGTCCACTACATGTCAATAATATTGAAATACTTGACAAGTTGTACAAGAAAAATCCTGTCTACAAGAAAAGAAAAAGAAAATCAGAGAAAGGCAACACAATGCAAGCAAACATCAATAGAGATCAATGAAAATGTTGTGGTCCATATTGCATATCCCTCTCTCTGGGTGTATATGGTTTTCTTCAGTGAACAATTGGAACTGGTTTGAGACAATTCTTTGTTGCAGAGAGCCATGTCCATCAGAATTGATCATCATGTAATACTGTTGTTGCTGTGTATGATGATCTCCTGGTTCTGCTCGTTTCACTCAGCAACAGTTCATGCAAGTCTCTCCAGGCTTCTCTGAAATCGTCCTGCTGGTCGTTTCTTACAGAGCAATAATATTCCATAACATTCATATACCATAATTTATTCAGCCACTCTCCAATTGATGGGCATCCCTTCAGTTTCCAGTTTCTAACCACTACAAAAAGGGCTGCCACAAACATTCTTGCACACGTGGGTCCCTTTCCCTCCTCTAAGATCTCTTTGGGATATAGGTCCAGTAGAAACACTGCTGGGTCAAAGGGTATGCACAGTTTGATAACTTTTTGAGCATAGCTCCAAATTGCTCTCCAGTATGGTTGGATCCGTTCACAATTCCAAAAACAATGTATTAGTGTCCCAGTTTTCCCACATCCCCTCCAACATTCATCATTATCTTTTCCTATCATTTTAGCCAATCTGACAGGTATGTAGTGGTACCTCAGAGTTGTCTTAATTTGCATTTCTCTGATCAATAGTGATTTGGAGCAACTTTTCATATGACTAGAGATGGTTTTAATTTCATCATCTGAAAATTGTCTGTTCATATCCCTTGACCACTTATCTATTGAAGAGTGGCTTGAATTCTTATATATATGAGACAATTCTCTATATATTTTAGAAATAAGGCCTTTATCAGAACCATTAAAGGTAAAGATGATTTCCCAGTTTGATGCTTCCCTCCTAATCTTGTCTGCATTAGTTTTATTTGTACAGAAACTTTTTAACTTAATATAATCAAAATTATCCATCTGGTGTTCAATTAAGAGTTCCAGATCTTCTTTGGACATAAATTTATTCCATCTCTACAGGTCTGAGAGGTAAACTATGTTACGTTTCTCTAATTTGCTTACAAAAATCACTCTTTATATCTAGATCTTGAACCCATTTAGATCTTATCTTGGTATCTGGTGTTAGGTATGGGTCAAGTCCTAATTTCTTCCACACTAGTTTCCAATTTTCCCAGCAGTTTTTGCCGAATAGTGAGTACTTATCCCAAAAGCTGGGGTCTTTGGGTTTATCGAACACTAAATTGTTAAGGTTATTGCTTAGATTGTCCTGATAACCTATACTGTGCCACTGATCGACTGCTCTATTTCTTAGCCAGTACCAAATGGTTTTGATGACCGCTGCTTTATAATATAGTTTTAGATCTGGTACAGCAAGGCCACCTTCATCTGCCTTTTTTCATTAATCCCCTTGAAATCCTTGACCTTTTGTTCTTCCAAATGAACGTTGCTACTATTTTTTCTACATCTGTAAAATAATTTCTTGGGAGTTTGATTGGTATGGCACTAAATAAGTAGATTAGTTTGGGTAGTATTGTCATTTTTATTATGTTCGCTCTGCTGCCCATGAGCACTTAATGTTTTTCCAATTAATTAGGTCTGATTTTATTTGTGTGGAAAGTGTTTTTTGGTTTAGTTCGTATAGTTTCTGACTTTTCCTTGGTGGATAGATTCCCAAATATTTTATCCTATCATCTGCTATTTGGAATGGAATTTCTTTTGGTATCTATTGCTGCTGAACTTTGTTGGTAATATATAAAAATGCTGATGATTTATGTGGATTAATTTTGAATCATGCAACTTTGCTAAAGTTGTGAATTGTTTCTAGTAGATTTTAATTGAGTCTCTAGGGTTCTCTAAGTATACCATCATGTCATCTGCAAAGAATGATAATTTGGTTTCCTTATTACCTACTCTGATTCCTTTTATCTCTTTTTCTTCTCTTATTGCTAAAGCTAACATTTCTAATACAATATTAAATAGTAATGGTGACAGTGGGCAGCCTTGTTTCACTCCTGATCTTATTGGGAATGGTTTTAGTTTGTCTCCATTACATATGGTGTTTGCTGATGGTTTTAAATAGATGCTACTGATCATTTTTAAGGAAAAGCCCATTTATTCCTATACTCTCTAGTATTTTTAATAGAAAAGGGTGTTGGATTTTATCAAATGGTTTTTCTGCATCTATTGAGATAATCATATGGTTTTTGTTAGTTTGATTATTAATATAATTAATTATGCTGATAGTTTTCCTAATATTGAAACAGCCCTGCATCCCTGGTATAAATCCTACTTGGTCATAGTGTACTATCCTGGGGATGACTTTCTGTAATCTCATTGCTAATATCTTATTTAAAATTTTTGCATCAATATTCATTAGGGAAATTGGTCTATAGTTTTCTTTCTCTGTTTTCACCCTACCTGGTTTAGCTATCAGCGCCATATCGGTCTCATAGAAGGAATTTGGCAGTATACCTTCTGTCTCTATTTTCTCAAATAGTTTATATAGTATTGGAATTAATTGTTCTTTGAATGTTTGGTAGAATTCACATGTAAATCCATCTGGCCCTGGAGATTTTTTCTTAGGGAGTTGGTTAATAGCTTGTTCTATTTCTTTTTCTAATATGGGGCTATTTAAATAATTTATATCCTCTTCTGTTAACCTGGGCAATCTATATTTTTGTAGATATTCCTCCATTTCATTTACATTATCAAACTTACTGGAATAAAGTTGGGCAAAGTAACTCCTAATTATTGTTCTAATTTCCTCTTCATTGGAGGAAAGTTCTCCCTTATCATTCTTGAGACTAACAATTTGATTTTCCTCTTTCCTTTTTCTTATCAAATTAACTAAAGGCTTATCTATTTTGTTAGTTTTTTTTGTAGAACCAACTCTTAGTTTTATTTATTAACTCAATAGTTTTCTTATTTTCAATTTTATTAATTTCTCCTTCTATTTTTAGAATTTCCAATTTGGTATTTAATTGAGGGTTTTTAATTTGTTCTTTTTCTACTTTTTTTTTAATAATAAGCCCAATTCGTTGATGTTTTATTTCTCTATTTTATGCAAGTAAGCATCTAGAGATATAAAATTGCCCCTTATAACCGCTTTGGCCGTATCCCACAAATTTTGGTGTGTTGTCTCCTTATTGTCATTCTCCTGGATGAAATTATTGATTGTGTCTATGATTTGCTCTTTCACCCATTCATTCTTCAGGATTAGATTATTTAATTTCCAATTAACTTTTGGTTTATTTTCTCCTGGCCTTATATTGCATGTGATTTTTATTGCATCATGATCTGAAAAAGATGCATTTACTATTTCTGCCTTTCTGCATTTGATTTTGAGGTTTTTATGCCCTAACACATGGTCAATTTTTGTATAGGTTCCATGGACTGCTGAGAAAAAAGTAAACTCCCTACTGTCTCCATTCAACTTTCTCCATAGATCTATCATACCTAACTTTTCTAACAATTGGTTTATCTCCCTAGTTTCTTTCTTGTTTATTTTGTGGTTTGATTTATCTAATTCTGAGAGAGCAAGGTTGAGATCCCCCAGTAGTACAGTTTGCCTATCTATTTCTTCTTGCATCTCTCTTAATTTCTCCCCTAGGAATTTGGATGCTATTGCATTTGGTGCATATATATTTAGTATTGATATTGCTACATTATGTATGGTACCCTTTAATAAAATATAGTTTCCTTCCTTATCTCTTTTGATTAGATCTATCTTGGCTTTTACTTGATCTGAGATAAGGATTGCTACCCCTGCTTTTTTTTTGTTCACCTCAAACATAATAGGTTCTGCTCCAGCCTTTTACCTTCATCCTATATGTGTCACTATGTTTTAGATGTGTTTCTTGTAGACAACATATTGTGGGATTCTAGTTTTTAATCCAGTCTGATATCTGCTTCCGCTTTATGGTAGAGTTCATCCCATTCACATTCACAGTTAGAATAACTAATTCTTTATTTCCTGCCATCTTATTTACCCAAGTTATGTTTTTCCCTTTCCTTTCCCCTTTCTCCCTTCCCCCCTCCTCAGTACTTTGCTTTTGATGATCCCCTCTCCCAAACAATCCACCACCCTTTAGATCCCCTCCCCCCTTTTTAACTCTTTTCCCCTGATTCTTCTATTTTCCCTTCTAATAGTTTATCCCTTTCTTTTTCCTCCTTTCCCTCCCACTTCCCTCTAGCAACAGACAATTTTCTATGTGAAATCAAGTGTCTGATATACACTTTTCGAACCCAACCTGATGAGAGTAAAATTTACACAATGCTCATCTCCCTCCCCTCTTTCTCTCAATTGTATTAGGTTTTCTTTGCCTCTTCAAGAGATTTTGCCTTGTTTTTACCTCCTTTTTTTTTAGATCTTATTTTACCACTTTTTCCCTCTTTTCCCCAGTATGACAACCTTTCCCCCTCTAGTTCTCTTTTTCATATTATCAAAGTAATATCTAATTATACCGCCAAACTTTAAGTATCCCCATAGTAGAAATAAAGTCCTCAAGAATCCTTTCCTTTTTAACTTTTTATGCTTCTCTTCAGTTCTGTGTTTGGAAGTCAAATTTTTTTGTTCAGATCTGGTCTTTTCATTAGAAATAGGTGAAATTCACCTATATCATTGAATGACCATCTTCTTCCCTGGAGGATAATGCTCATTCTAGCTGGATAGGTTATTTTTGGCTGTAATCCAAGTTCCTTTGCCTGATTCTTGCAGTCTTATTGAGTCATTCTCTTCTATTTGTTCAATTCTAATTTTTGGATTATTTTCTTCAGTTACCTTTTTTTAGCTCCTTTTATAATTGGCCAATTGAATTTTTTTTGTTCATTGCATTCTTTTTCCATTTCATAAATTTTGTTTTTCAGTGAATTATTGTCTTTTTCATATCTCCTTTGTAGGGCAATATATCCTTTTTCCATTCCTTCTTGCAATAATTTCATTTCATTTCCCTATTTTTCTTCTAACTCTTTTAAGATTCTTGTTGCAGTCTTCAAAGAAAGCCTTGTGAGATGGGGACCAGCTCATATCTCCCTCTGGAGCTTTTCCTGGAGTTTCTTTACCTCTAGGGACCTCAGGATTTGAGGTCTCGTTTTCTCACTCTTCATAAAAGTTGCCTATGATGAGAGTTCTTTTTGGTTTTTCATTCATTTTTTTTAAAGCTTGAGGTCTCTTCAAGGCAAAGGAGCAACAGCTGCTTTAATTTGGCCTGGGGCAGTTCTGCTGATTGATTGATTTCCAGTACTGGGCAGTTTTGCTGATTGATTGATTGCTTTAGGGTGCTATGTAATGTTAGCTAGGTCTGGTGCTTTTCAGGGGTTCAGTGGTTCACAATCTACCCCCCTCAAAAGGCAGACCTGCCAAATCACCTACTTACAATCAGGACAGATTGACTCAAGAGGTCCACAGAAGACCCCCAGATAGGTGGATGCCAAAACTTCTGCTCCAATTCCCCATCCTGGTCTCCCTGTGCTGCTGTCTGGGTTTGTCAAACTGTCCCCCTGCCCTATTGAAACAGACCTGTTCTGAGGTTTTTCCAAGGTATCTTCTTCTAGAACTGTGTTGTACTGTAAATATTTGTGGATTCTTTGACTTCAAAACCAGTTTAGAGGCTTAATCTGCTGTTGGTTTGAGGAAAGGTTAGAGGAGGTTACAAAGAGTCATGTTTGCTCTCCACTATCTTGACTCCACCCTGGGAATTCTCCACCATTTTGTTCTTAGAGAAACCACTCAAGCTCCCTCAGAAGAAAATAAATCAGAACTCCTGAATACAGCTGACACCTAGAAGAGTTGGGAGGGCATGGGCTCATGGAGAAAATATCATGGAAAATATGATTTTTATTATTTTATTTTTAATAATATTTTACTCTTCCAAATATATGAAAAGATAGTTTTCAACATTTACCTTTGCAAAAACTTATATTCTAAAATTTTCTCCTCTCTCCCACTCTTCTCTCTAAGAAAGCAAGCAATCTGATGTAAGTTAAACATGTGCAGTTTTTCTAAATGTATTTCCATATTCATCATGCTGAACAATAAAAATCAGATCAAAGGGGAAAAAAACAAGAAAAAGGAAAAAAAAAACAAGCAAGCAAACAAACAACAACAGCAGCATCAGCAAAAGGTGAAAATACTTCGTTTTTATCTACATTCAATCTCCATAGTTCTCTCTTTGGATGCTGTGGCACTTTCTATCACAAGTCTACTGAAATTGCCTTAAATTATCTCATTGTTGAAAAGAGCCAAGGCATAGTAAATATGAAAAAAAATGTGGAAGGCAAATATTAATAAGAACTGCACAAACAGGGGTATATGCAAATTCCTACCAAGGGACAATATCTTCTGTCATCTAAAGGAACTAGATGACAGTTGTAGGTTCTAGAAGTAGAGCCACATATATTTATGTATATGTATATAGTTATAAAGTGAACCATAATAAAGAGAAAGCGATCTCTACACAAAGAATCTAGAAACTCTTTAGAAGGAACCTACAATAGAAATACATAATTCAATGAAAATAGTAACCTAATATTTATTATTAATAAGAAAAAGATACAGGCCTAAATGAAGATAACAATGAAATCCTGATCAGTGAGTAGATCAAAGAAAAAATAGAAATAACAAGTGTATGAAAGGAAAGATAATAAAAAAATAGTATATGAAAATTTCAGGAATTCTGCCATAGGAATACACATAGAAATGTAATTTTTAAAGGAAAACTTTAACTTTAATATCACATTGAATTTAATACATTTCATTCCAAGGGGAAAAAACCCTGAGATATGGTCACAAGTACAGAGTTTTATATACAATATGAAGAATGCAGAGAGTAAAGATGGACTAAATATAAATAAGGGCCAAGAATGTAAGAAACACAGATTAATGAAGATAAGGCTAAGGTATTCTTTGTTGAAATAGCATAAAAATGAAATTTTAAAAAACGAAGAAAAAGCAAGCAGAAGGAGAGAAGGAAGATTTTACTTGACTAGCTGAAAAGGGGAAAAAAGGTATATTTGTGTGTTTGTCTGTATGCATGCATGTTGTATAATTAAATACCTAGATAGAAGGAAGAAAGAAAAAAGAATCTATAAATTGAGCCAAGTCAAAGTTTAGAAAAGTGGTAAGGAATGGAATTGGTGGGGGATGAGTTTGAGATTGAAGGGAAGGTAGCTGATGGGAATGGAGATGCTTTAAAGTACATTAAGTTAAAATAACTGAAGAGAAAATAAATATGGTGCTTTCAGAGGAAGAGGGGAAAATTATAACATAGAGGGGGAAAAGAGTAATAGAGACAAATGGAGAGTATAACCCTGACTCTCAAACACTTTAATATAAATGTATGAAATAATCCAATAGAGTAATAATAAAAAAAAGTGAAAGAGGAGATGAGGGAAGTAAACTCCACAATTAATATTCTTTTAAAAAAATTATACACAGAGAAAACATGAGGAGCTGGAAAAATAATTCACTATCATGTAAATAAAAAAATCAGGAATTACATTCATGCCATCCAATGCAGCAGAATCAAAACATTTGAAACATAAGAAATAAACAGGGAAACTATATTATGCTGAAAGGAACTAATAGACAAAAAAAGCCAATATTAGTATTAAATTTGTGCATTCTAAATTCTATGGAATCTAAACTTATAAGAAAAACCTTAACTGAAGTATAAGAAAACATAGATTGTAATACTGTAGTGTCAGGAGATTTTGAATATTTTTTCTCAGCTTTGGACATTTCTAACAGAAAAATATATAAAAGGGAGAATAAAAACTGAACCAAGTGCTGAAAATAACTTAAAAGAACTATTGCATCTTCTCAATGGGCTTGAAAAAAATATTTCTTAGCACCACATAAAAATTACACAAAGAGTAACCATATGTTAGTGAAGAGAGATATTACTAACAAATGTGAAAAAACAGAAATAGCACAATAAATACATAATTCAATGAAAGTAGTAACCTAATATTTATGATTCATAAGAAAAAGATACAGACCTAAATGAAGACAACAATGAAATCCTAATCAGTGAGTAGATCAAACAAAAAATAGAAATAACAAGTATATGAAAAGAAAGATAATAAATAAATAGTATATAAAACTTTCAGGAATTCTGCCATAGGAATACACATAGAAATATAATTTTTAAAGGAAAACTTTCACTTTAATATCACATTGAATTTTAGTACATTTTATTCCAGGGGGGAAAAAACCCTGAGATATGGTCATAAGTACAGAGTTATATATATATATATATGTGTGTGTGTGTGTGTATGTGTGTGTTTATGTGTGTATACACACATATATATGTGTATATATAATATTATAGTATATATATATTACATATATATGTATGTATTACAATCTACTTTGTTACAATATATCTGTGGCTGTGTGATAAAATGTAACTTGAGGGTAAACAAAATTTAGGCTCATCTGACTAACTCTCACAGGAAAGAAGACATTAAATACAATACTGGAGTAATTATTTTTGTTTTATTTCAAAATCTCAAAATAGAATTAGATCTTGGCCTTGTTTTTAAAATTTTTAGGTAAACACTAAACTATTCTGAAAGATTTAAACATAATTAATATGGAAATTTCTTTTTCTCTAAACTAAATTTTATATAAATAGAAGAGGAAAGGAGGAAAAGTAGATAATTTCTTCAATAGCACACATGGCTAAATCTGTTAACCAACTTAAACTGAAAATAGCCATTAAAGACCCCATTAAAAAGAAACTGACAAATTAAAAAAAAAGATCTATCCACTTCATAAAAGACATCATCGATTAAAGGATTGTATCAAGCAAATATAGTCTTCATATACTTTAATTTTGTCTCAAACAAAAACCAGAAGCATCATCACTTTTCAGTGTAAGAATCAAAATACTTTTTATCTAATGTGATTTGCGTATTTGCTCTTTGATCATAAGGAAACAAAATATTGAAAAATGAAGATTGAGTAGCTAAGCCTTGTTTTCTAACCAAACTACTTAATTACAGCGATTTTCAATGCAAAAGCCCATGAGCAAATTGAGAGTTTTGAATGCTTTTGTAATATTTTTTATTTTTATACATGGACATTAAAATGATCCAATCATGCAATATTCATCTTAATTTTTCTGCATCTCTTTCCCAATTTTGTAATTAAGGATCTTATTCCAGTCAATTTTAATTCTTGTCATTGGCAACTGTTTATGTAAGGCTTTGAAAGTAGTGTCCAATATAGTCTGATAATTCTCATTGATGGCAGTCTGATAATCATTTTCTGCTACTTCTACAATCTTTATAAATTCTTCTGCTATTTGGACTTCATTAGACATTGTTAGAAATTCTTGTATATTTTTATGACTCACTAGTTGAACATTACTCTCTTCATAACAGTGAATCTGAATTTTCAAGATACCAGCCACCCACATAGTTGGAGGAATAATTGTAAAATTCCACTCTGATCTCCAATGACCATTCCAAAAGGTTTCTTTGTATGCAATAATGGTTTTACCATAATTATGCAGACCCCATTAGGGTTAAATTCCTTTACATAGGCTTTTATGGTAATTTCCACTGAATGTCCCCAAGATTCAATGGCATTTTCATCTTCATAGGGCCTGAGATCATTAATGTCCTTTCTTAGATGACCAAATTTGAAAGAGACCCCATTTTGGGATCCAGAAATTTCCCATTTCCTAAATCAAAATGCTGTGTTATGAATATTTGTTCTTCACAACCTTAAACTTTTACTGGAGTAAACTTGTCCAAGTTATACTGTGCAAATGCATGAGCTGCACCTTCCTTGAGAAGATTATCTTTATTAAACAGTAATCGAACATCATTCAATACTTCATTAAATACTCCAGGAGGTGACGGGGAGTCATGGATGATGAATTTTGCTGCTATGAACACTTTTTCTTCACCCAATAAATGCTCCTTTAGATCTGCAATTTTTCTTGGTCATGAATGTAAATTAAAAAGCATTTTAAAAAAGATTAAAGAAGCAAATATGCCTTTAAAAATGAAAAAGTCTACAAATAAATAAACTCAAAATAAGCACAAAAGTGAGAATATTAAAAATAAGAGGAGACTCAAATAACCTGGAAACAAATAAAAAAAAAAAACTAAAACAAAACAAAACAAACTTTGGAAATGACCAACTAAAATCTGGTTATTTATAAAAGAACAATAAAGTGGATACAATCTATTGATTTGAGAGTAAATTTGATTGAAGAGAACAGAAAAACAAAAAAAATTGCAAATGAACAAGATGAAATCAATACTTGTTGAAATATAAGTCTATTCAGAATCTATCATTTGTAGATATGCTGACAAACTTTGGATCACAAAAGTTATAAAACAATGCTTTCAAAAATAGAAAATACCTAAACTAACAAAGGACTGAGTAGTGATCCTAAATAATCTAACCTCAGAAAAGGAAGCAGAATAGTCACAAAGGTAGTACCAATAATGGGGAAAGCAGTCTCTTTTTTCTGAGGGATTCAGAGAAGAACTCTAGCAAACTTTTAAAGAAAAATAATTAGCACTAATGCTACAAAAACTATTTTCAAAAATTGAGAAAGAAAATACTCTACCTGATTCCTTTTATATGACAAATTTCACAATATATAAACCAAAGAAGCTTAAAGCATGAAGAACTAAGGAAACAACATCATTAATAATATCAATTCAAAAATAAAGTAAAATACTATCAAGTGGAATATAGTCATTCATCCAAGGAATAATTTGTAGTGACTAATTTGCATTTATAAGAGGGAGGCAAAAATGTCTCTAGGAAATAATCAACATTAGTCACATTTAAAATGAAGATATCCAAAAAATACATGATTATCTCAATAAATTTAGAAAATGCCTTTAATAAAGTACAAATCATTTATGCTAAAAACCTGACAAAATATAGGCATAGAGGAACTTTTTGATATTATAAAAAGTATCTAAAATTAGGAATATATATTAGATGAATCCCTAATGACTATGAGTAAAGAATGTATGTTGCCTATCCAAACTTTTATTTGATATGCTTCCAGAAATCATAACAATAGAAGAGAACTTTTCTTTTTAATCCAAGATCTATAGTTAACAGAAATGCACACACATATCTACATATCTACATATACATACATATGTATGAATATATATGTGTACATCTGTCAATTGTATATGTTAAAGTTGTTAAAGGAAATAAATACACAGTTCTGAAAAAATAATTTCAGACTATTAACAACTATATGTAAGTATGCTCCAAATTACTTGTAATAAGAGAAATGTAAATCAAAATAACTGTTTCACCTTACATTCTGAAAATTAGCAAAGATATGAGAGATGGGAGTAGTTAATATTGGAGGGATTATGGGAAGATAGGCACACTAATATATTTTTGATAGAACTAACAATCGATACAGATTACTTTGGGGAAATAATTGGAAATTGTGCAAATAAAGTGATGAAAATATCTATAACCATTTACACAGAGACTCCATCATTAGATTTATGTCCCATGGAGACTACTGATACATCAAAATGTTATAGCAGTACTTTAAAAATATTATTTTATTTTGTTTTCAGTTCTAAATTATATTTCTCTTTGCCATCCATCCCCTACCGCTGAGAAGACAATAGAGCCCATGGTGAATATACATAGTAATGCAAAACAAATTTCTGCATAAACTCTGTCCTTCCTCTCTCCAAAAATACAACAAAAGAAAATCAAGAAAAAATATGCTTCAGTTCGCTCTCTGAGTCTATCAGTTTCCCTTCTGGAGGTAGATAGCATGTTTTATTGTGAGTCTTTGAAATCGTGGTAGTCATTGTTTTGGTTTTAGTTATTAAAACTTCCAAAGTTGATTTTCTTCACAACAATGCTGTTAAAATATACATTGTTCTCCTGATTCTGCCCACTTCACTTTGTATCAATTTATAGTCTTTCTAGTAATTTTTTTTATACTAAAGCTTCATTTCTTATAGCACAATAGTATTCCTTTATTTTTATTTAATATAACTTTTTAAATCACTTCCTAATTGATACATATCACCTCAGTTTCCAATTCTTTACAACAAGAAAAAATTTTTTTCAATAAATATTTTTGTACATATGGGTTCTTTTTCTCTTTATTTTATTTTTTTGGGGGGTTAAGGATGCTAGATTAAAAGCATCATTTAATAGCTTTTGGGTCATAATTCAAAATTTCTTTCCTGAATAAGTGGTCTAGTTCATGGTCCATCAACAGTACAGTAGTGTACATATTTTTCTATATCCTCACTTGTTCTTATCATTGTTATTACAATCATTACATCTTCATATCTTTATGTGGTGTTTTTTTTTTTTAATAAAGTTACTGGAGTGATTTATTATTTCCTTCTTCTGAGGTTAATGCAAGCAGAAGTTAAGTGACTTACCTAGTGTCACATAGCTAATGAGTGCCTGAGGTCTAATTTGAATTCAAGTCTTCCTGATTCCAAGTTATCACCTTTCCTGAACTATCTAGCTGCCTTTACATCCCTACCAGCCTTTGTCATTTTCCATTTTTGTTGTTTTAGTTAACCTGATTGTGAGGTTTTAATTTACATTTAAAGTTGTTTTAATTTACATCTAGTGACTTAGAGCATTTTTTCATGTTATTGATATTGATAGGTTTGATTTCTTCCTTTAAAAATTTGCCTTTTCATAATTTTTGACTATTGATCAATTAGGGAAGCTCTAAGTCTTGTAAATTTTTTCTATGTTTTAGAAATGAAATATTCATCAGAAAAAAAAAACTTATTGCAAAATTCCCTTCCTTCCCCCAGTTTTTTGCTTTTCTTTTAATTTAGTTTGTACTAGTTTTGTTTTTTCAGAAGTTTTTTTATTATTATTATTTTATGCACTAAGAATCAGCCATTTTACTTTCTATCAATCTAATTTTTTGGTCAGGAGCCTTGACAGATATTTTCTTTCAGTAATTTGCTTATCTTACCACCTTTTATGTCTAAATCATTGACCAGTTTTGTAATTATCTTTGTATATAATGTGAATGTTCATTACTGTCTGTTTTCTATCACAATAACTTCCAGTCAACACTTTCTGTTAAATAGTGAGTTCTTGTTCTAATAGCTATGATCTTTGAATTTATCAAACCCTAGGTTTCTGTGCTTATTTGCTTTTATATATCTATACCTAATTCATTCCATTGATCAACCTTTCAATTTCTTACCCAGTACCAGATTATTTTGATGATTAAAGACTTGTGGCATGTGATCTGGTATTCCTAGTTTCTCATTCTTGTTATTTAAAAAAAATGATCCCCTTGTTTTCTTGACCTCTTGTTCCTCCAGATATATTTTGTTATTATTTTTTCTAGCTCTATAAGTAATCCATTATTAATTTAATTGATGTGACATTGAATAAGTTGATTAATTTAGATAGTATTGTCAGTCTGCAATGCTGGTATTATCCTGTAAACCTCATTCTCATCTCACATTTCTAATCTGTTGTCAAATCTTTTTGTTCCCCCTACCTTTATGACAATCCTTGCATGTTTTGTCTTGTATGTCTTTCTGTCCATTCTCACAGCCACTACTTTAGTTCATTGCTTCTTGCCTGAATTATTGCCAGAGACTTCTAATAGGTCTCCTTTCAAGTCTCTCCCCTCTCTAATCTCTTCTTCATTCAGTTGCCAAAAGTGATTTTTGAAAAAGGTGAGTCCTTACATGAACTGATACTGAGTGAAGTGAGCAGAATCAGGAGACTTTTGTACGTAATAACAGCAAGATTGTATGATGATCAGATATGATAGGTTAAGCTCCTTTTAGCAATTCAGTGATCTAAGACAATTCCAATAAACTTGGGATGGACAGTGTCATCCACATCCAGAGAAAGTGACGTCCACTATGGAGACTGAATGTAGATCAAAGCATACTATTTTTACAATTTTCCACTTTCTTGTGATTTTTCTCTTTTGTTCTGATTTTTCTTTTATAACATGACAAATAAGGAGATGTTTTTAAAGTGATTGTACATGTATAGCCTATATAAAATTGCTTGCTGTCTTGGGGAGGGGGAAAGAAAGGAATGGAGAAGAAATTTTGGAAGGGAAAATCTTATAGAAATGAATGTTGACAACTATTTTTACATGTAATTAGAAAAAACAATAAAATACCAAAAAAGAAAAGGGTAAGTGCTTAATCAATACTTGTTAACCTGATATAGATGCTTCCTGACCTTGACTTTTTATCCTTTAATTCCATGGATTTAGACAAGTCATACTAGGAATGTACTCGTTTTTCAACTCTCTTTCAAAATCCTCCTCTTCCTTCAAGGCTCACCTCAGGTATTGCCTCTCTTGGGAATAGTTTTCCCTATTCCCCAAGTTGTTGATATTCTCTTCCTCCTCAAATTAACCTTATATATACTGAACTGTGCAATAGACTAAGTTCCTGGAGTGAAAGGACTTTCTGTTTATTTTTAAAATGAAAACTTGCCTTGCCTAAGGCCTTGTAGATGTAATAGAATGAAATCACATGACTTCCAACCACTTAACATCAACAAAACAATATTGTCAAAAGGAACAAAGAGATGGATTTGTGTCAAGGAACAGTTTGGGATAATTAAAAGGATTGTATAACTTGCAAAGAAACCCCCTGATTCTTCCTCCTATTCAATTATTTTATAGATCAAGGGAAAGTGAAAAGAAAGACAAGAGAAGAGGGGAGGGAATAAGAATTTATATAGTGCCTACTATGTACCAGGCATTATGCTAAGTGCTTTATAAATATTATCCCTTTTGATCCTCACAACAAGCCTATGAGACAGGTGTTGTTATTTGCTCTTTTTAACAGATGAAAAAACTGAGACAAAGGTTTAATGATTTGTCTAGCATCTCATAGCTAGTAAATTTATAAGGCAGAATTTGAATTCATGTTTTCCTAACTCCAAATCCAGTCAGCATTCTATCCACTGAGTCATTTAGCAGCATGTGTGTGTGTGTATGTGTGTGTGTGTGTGTGTGTGTGTGTGTGTGTGTGTGTTTGTGATAGGCAGGGACTTTATTCATGAGAGAAGAGGGAAGGTGTCAGTGATAGTAAGAAAAGTGAGAGAGGGGAAAGGTGCAAAGGAAGAGAGACAGAGATAGATATACACATAAAGAGAGATAGACATAGGGAAACTAAGAGAGATGCACAGAGAGAGACACACACAGAAAAAGAGGCAGAGACAGACAAGAGACAGAAACAAATAGAGAGAGAAAGAGAGAAAGAGAGAGACAGAGCGATAGAGACTGAAATATCCTAGCCGAGTACAGGCATTTGATCTTACTAAAGTCATAAATTATTTTTGTGATTACTTTGTGGTAATTGTAGGGATTTTAAAACACTATTTTTGAAATGCTAAGGGTTCCTGTTGAGAATTATAGTCATCTTTTCAATAAGCATTAGATTGGGGACCAAAGTGTCAACATAAGCAAAATCTACTGGTTGTTGTAGGGTAGATATTCCATAAATAGTTTTTGTATTGTTCTGAATACATATTAGTGTATACACAAGAATTCTGTATTGTAGAAGCTTTGAAATCTTGCTTTAAATGGCACCATAGTGTCCTTAAACACATTAAATTCTAAACATCAATTCAATTATCACTTTTAAAAAATTCTGTCATTTGGGACCAAGAGAATCAGAATCACTGACCTGAGTGTGGAAAGGGTGTGAAATGGGAATGTGAAAGCATTCACCTTTTGGGAAAGGTTTGCCTCTCTACTAGGGACTCACTGCTTTTCACACAGATGTTCTCTCAGTGTATGTTTTTGTAAGTGTATTTAGATTCCCCTGTGTTCACATTCAGTCAGTACTCTGTATGTTTTGGAAGCTGTTTTCTATGTAACATTTCTTCATGTCTCCTGAAGGTTTTTTTTTAATTCCTTTAGGAGAGTATCTTGGATTGTTTGAATTTAGAAAATTAGAAATAAATTGAATTTAGAAAAAGAAGCAAATTCAGTAATTTTAAAGCATAATAGCACCTGAACAATTCCCATCTTGGGAAAAAAATGGCAATTTTGTTTTCTTTTTGTTTTAAGGGTTGATTAACTTCTACATGTATAGATAACCTACTTGCATTTAAACTGTTTTGCAGCAATTTTTAGTAGTAAAATCTTTTAATGCTAACATGGGTCACTGTTCTTGTTAATGCAGGTACTACCTCTACTAGTACATGTCATGGATAATGGGCATATTCCCATATTGTGTTATTCTGGCTCATTTTTTCTTTTTTTTGACCAAGACTGCAATTTCATTGGCATAGGGTGATCCTGATGAAGATTTATCTCAAATAATGGTAGATAATCTCCCTCTCTGAAATTTATAGCTTAAGGTTAAATCTAGGGTTCTTCTAATCATTGTATGCCACAGAAAGGAGCTGATCCTGGTTCTTTCTCACTCTGAGGCCCACTCCTCCTCTTCTGTTCCTGTTTATCATCAATCCTCCATAAGGGCAGAACTTGTAAAAAGGCAGATTTAGTCGCCAAGTAAAGCAATTTTTCCATAATAATTAGAACTACATAAAAGCAAAGTGAGTTTTCTCAAGAGTTAGTGGGATCTTTCCTACTTTAAATCTTTAAGTATAGAATAGATGCATTATTACTAATCAAATAGAAGTGAATCCTACCTGGTAAACTATATTTTGGAATCTTGGGGTCCCTTCCAATTATGAGTCATTCACAAATTTTCAATGGGAACAACTGTCCCAGTTCCATCATTAAGTAGTTTTCTCAGTTATTCAGTAAATAAACTTTTATTAAGTGTATACTTGGTGTGCTTCCTAATCCATGGCACCTAAAATGTTGTTAGTGTAGCAGTTGCATGACAGAACAAATGAATGAATGAATGAAAGTTAAGTCATTTATTATGTGCTTCCTAGGGTACTAGGACTATGCTAAATATTGGAGATAAAAATAAAATAAAGTAAGGTAGTTCCTGCCCCCTAGGAGCTTACATTTTAACTGGAGAAGACAACATATCAAGGGAAGTTAGAAAGGAGATAAGGGAATATACAAATGGCAACATGTTTTTGAAATGGCCAGGAAATAACCTGCACAAGATATGATGAGATATGGGTAAGAACAAATCTAACCTATACAAATAGGGTGGTGACAGGACTACATTTCAGGATTCAAATGGGAAGAGGATGAAATCAATAGGGATGATATCCAATGTAAAGATAGTATTTTTTTTTTTTTTTGAGATGGCTGGAAAGTGACTTGAAAAGTGAGCAGAACTTGGAATCAGGAAACCTGGATTTGTATTCTGTCTCACATTCTGCCTTCTTGGGTTGCCTTGGACAAAGCAATAAATCTGTTAGCGCTTCACTGTCCTCATCTGCAAAATGGGGAAAGTATCACTTGTACTACTCTACCTTAACTAGTTGTGAGCAAAACATTTTACAAATTTTAAAACTTTCCTTTTCTTCAAAAATGGGAATTTAACTGCCTACTTTTCTTTCCCACTCTAAATGAGGCTGCCTTAATGTAAGTTCACTTCACCATTTTAGGTTCTATCACTTTCCTTCACACAGAATGAAGCTAGTGGCTTCAAAATGAATAGCCAGTTTCATTCTCTTTTATTGCAAAGTTTGGATTTAAGTTTACTATTTAATTTGAAGAATTAAGGAAATAAAAGAAATCAATTCCTTTAAGACTGAAAAGCAAAACAACCACAAACAAACAAACAACAACAACAAAGAAACCCCAAAGAAACCATTTACAACTTATGAAAGTTCAACACAGAAAGAAGCAGGGATATTGAATGAGACACATTCTTTTTTTTTTTAAAGCACCATTCCTGCCACCCCCCCAGCATTGTTCAGAAAACATGACAAATGATGCCTTCATTTTGACACTGAACATGGTATTTTTTAAAAGAAAATTCAAATGTCAGGAAGAAAATCTGATGGATTGCAACTTTAGTAGAGAGGAAAAACAGTATGCTCAAGCTACTCACGTTGCTTCCAAATAGCTTAATTTTTTCCTTCTGCTATTTTTATTTTCCAGGTTTTATTTATCTGGACTTTATCATAATAATGTAGGAATGGGGAAGAGAAAAGCTATTTAAATATGGGTAAGTGGAAAATGAACCTCCATAATTTTAGTAGCTCTCACCCATATTTTCTACTGTCTGACTCTTAAATATACAGAGTTTTCTTCTATTAATTAGAGATGACTAAATTAGTTAATACTCCATTGTACTTACTGTTTCAGTAATAGATGCTCAGTCATTAAGTGGCTACTTAAAGTTGATGAATCAGCACTGTATGGAATCTAAAGGCAGCCCTGTCAGACTAAATAGTTTTCCTTGCAGATTTCACAGTTTCCACTGAGCCCTAGCTCTCATTGATTTTTCTAGATGTGCTAATTTAGCAGTTCTCTGGGTTGATGACCATAATTACAACACAATGTATAACCTGTATAAGTAGACCCATTGTAGAGGGCAAGAAACTTTCATTTTCAATTTATTAACTGCTCAGGAGTCTGACTCATTCGCAAATGCCAGTTGTAAATCTCCTCTAAGAACTCACCAACCTTTATTTTTATATCATCTCTTATTAATAAATGGAAACGTTTCATAGGATCTTGTTGAGTTTGGTCTTTACTTCCTTTTAAGGTGAACATGTGCTTGAGAACTGAACAATTTCTGTGAGCATGTAGGGAGATTGAGAGGCACAACAATTTAAATAATTAGCTTCCTTCTATCTCTATCTCTATTCTTACCAATGGAAAAATCTTATTCTTGATTTCCCCATTTCAGAGTTCTTGGAAAACATATCAAACATTGAAATATGATAATAGAGTTGAATTACAATACTTTTTCAGTTGAAACATCTTTTTACAGTATCCTTGATACACTGTGCTTTTTGAACAATTGTTGACATGATTATAGATTAAGTTATATTTTCTTATCCCTCAGAATACCAATTTTATTTAAAGCGTATTTATCTGACTATGAGAAGATTTGGGGGAGCTGGGAGATAGGCCTTTCTGTGTGTAATGTGTATATATACTGTTGCCCTCTGCTGGATGGAATTTTTAAGTATGCTACATTGAAAAATTTAAAAATGAAGAAAATATTGAAGCCGTATGGGTTCAGCATAGTGTCCAGGAAGGGAATCTTAGGATGTACAGATTATAGATCATCCAGTCATAGAGTTGAAAAAGATTCTAAAAAGCAATTATTACAATTATTTGATATTCTAGATGATGGAAATGAGGCCCAATGAGTTTATATGATTTGCCCCAAAACACAGGGAGGATGTCATTGAAGAAAATTTGAATCTCAAGCCCCTGAATTCAAATCCAGTGATCTTTCCAAGAATCCCACTGCCTTCTTCCCTTCATTTGTCTGATATATAAAGATAATGAGTCCAAGATTGATTAAATGCCTTAAACCAAGGTCACAGGTCATACTATGTTAATATCATTTCCTTTTTTGCATAGTTATTAAGCTCAGCAAAATGCTATAGGTAAAGTTAACTTAGATTTTAATAAATAATTTTATCAAGTAACTGATGCTCTTCTTGTGCAGAAGGTAGAGAAATGTCTACTCTATAATAATAGAGTTGGATGGATTCAGTTCTGGGTCAAGATTAAAAGAGAGGTCATTTTACTACCATTAATAATAAAAAGTTACCAAAATAACAGGTGACAATTTTCCATGCAGTACTTGAGGGATCTCTACATCTTATAGACTGCTTAAGATAGAAGGGTCAAATAACATTCCTAACATCCTGAGAGATATTTAACAGGTTAGAACATTGGAATGAAAGTAATAAGAGACAATTCAATAGATGTAAAATGGAAGAGTCTTATGCTGGTTTTAGAATATCAGTATTATAAATTGTTGTTCTTAGTTCTTCCTATTTGGAGAGAAACCAATAATATCAAGATGCTGGAGTCAAGGTAAAGTATGATCAACTGTGGCTGGGAGTACAATGTGAGTTGGAAGATTCTACTGTAAGTCAAGCACAAATAGTCCATTTGAATATTTGGGATGGAGCTGTCTCTAAATTTATACATAACACAGAATGGGGAAAGAGTAATTAAACAGTAATATGAAAAAAATCTTGGGGTTTTAGTCGACTTAAAACTAAAAAATGAATTAGAAGTGTTATGTGACAGACAAAACAAATCTCTAATATATTAGTTCACATTAGTAGAGCCATAGCTTTTAAAATTAAGGAAGTGCTTTTCCCTCTGTACTCACTTTAGTCAGACTACATTTAGGTTATTGTGTTTAGTTTTGGATACTGTTTAAGAACGGCATCAATAAATTGTAGAGTGTGCAGAGGGCCTTTGGGTCTTGCTCATATACCTGTCTATCAATAACAGCATTTTTGAACATATAGGACCACAAATATGTACTGTGCAAGCATTTTGAAACATTGGTGTCATGGGACAGGATTCATGGCCATCTTACAGGCAAGCCCTACAGGTAAGGTTTTACCATATGTTGTGATGTTTTCTTAGGATGTGATGTGATTCATGTAATATCCAAATTCATGCAGCATCAGATTATACATTATAATAGTCTTTTTTGTCTATATTTTTCTTTCCTTAAGGTGCAGTTATCAGGAGATTATTTCCATAAATGTATACTATTATTTTTTTCCTCAGAGTAGGAAAACTTATAGATAAAATTTCAGTTGATAGATTAGAAGGTGCTATAAAATATTATTTTTTTCTTCTTCTACTGGTTCAGATTTTTATATACATTTGCCTAGAGGCTTTTGAATGAAGACTAAGTTTGTTAACCCAATAAAGAAAAAGATATGATGATGATCATTTGCTCTTGACCTATAAGCAGTAGGTATTTATTTTATTAGTGTAATGAAGTTTTATAACTTCAGAAATCCATTACCCTTTAATCTCACTTGGACTCCATGGACTGATATTTCTAGGATTAGCTAAATAAAAGTAACACTTTGATGCAAATAGAGTCTTATGGTCTCTTTTGCCTTTCCCTCATTCTCTATGTAGCTCTTTTTGTCAATCATTTCTGGTTTGTGATTATCATTTTCTGGCCCATGTAATTTTTTTGAAGTGTTAGAACTTTGGTGCACAAAATGTTGTTTGAAATAGGCATGAATGTGATGTTGTTGGTGGACTTCTGACTATACAGAGATTTTTCACTTTAATTGTATTTACTATAATGAGATTTGACCTGTTTTCATCCCCTTCTATATATGTGAGATGCTTAATTACATTCAGGCTGACTTTGGTGTAGTCCTGCCTTGAGGCAGAGTTAAAAAGTGGATAACCTCTTGAGGTTCTCTCTAGCTTTATAATGCCATGATCCTAATCTCTTCTGATCAATCCAGGAGCTCCTTTCTCCTTTGAAAATAATATACTGTGTTTTAAAATGTGTTTTCATTTATTATTGTGAAATTGTGGAGTTTGCTATGAGGAGACTGTGTGGAATCTCTCCCTTCTTAGGAAACCCAGAATAAGGTAGGTTTGCTTCTTTTTTCTTTTCTTTTCTTTTCTTTTTTTCTTTTTTATTTTCTGGACATATATGCCAACCTAGTTGCAAGTGGTTGGATTACTTGAACTGGTGGTTTTCCATGTTATCTCAGAATCAACCTATCAATCAGAAACTTTTATTGAATGCTAAGTATTTGCAAAGAATCAGACTGGGGGTAGGGATGTGTGTAATTAAAAACAAATGGAAGGACAGCAATTGTTTTTGCTGAACTCAAATGGGGAAAGAAAAGCAAATACTTGTGGAAAACATTTTAAAGAAACCCATAGCTAGGGTTTCACTGAGGAACTAAAGGGAACTCTTAATGAGGATGAACAAAATTGACATTTGTCTGCAGTATGTCTTCTAGAATCTTTCTCCAATTTTTACTGATGTCAGTGTTTGAGAAAAGAAAAAAACAATGAAATAGGTCCTCAACACTGATATAATAAAACCCTTGGATTAGTTTATCTCTCACTGTCTTTTCCCAGCATCTACCATGGTATAGAATACTTCCCAGAGACCAACAGCCAAACACAATTTCTTGTTTGAATTTAGGACAGTTTGAAAATCTCTATCTTTGGGAAGAACAATGGAAAGAGATGTCTTGAATTGTCAGTAACAACTACTCATAACAGAGATATCTTTACAAATTGTTTGAACCAAAAGATTTTTTTAACTTCATTGAATAGGTCAGAATATATATGTATATGTATATATATGTATATAATATTCTATCTTCTTAAGCCCCATAAAAGCCATTAGAATAAATATTTATAATAACTTGCTATTCTTCCAAAATGAAAACTTTATTCACCTGGGAGAATAGGTTGGTTGGTATTAGAATTAGTGGGTTTCCAAGTGTGCCATTACATTGTCCTATGTTTCTAGGAGGAAGTGAGTTTAAATGTGAAGTCTGTGCACTGTAAGAAAAGGTTTAATCTGAAGGAAAATGTGATTCTGTTACCAAAACCCATCTTCTTTACTTCCAATATTATATGTCAGAAGTCTGTATATAACACTAAATAATTTTTTTATCCAATAATTATTTTAGCATATACACAGTTAATATACCTATAATTATTCAGTGTGTGTATATAGTACAATAAAAAAGGATAGCTTTTCACTCTGAAAATTTTAGGGTTAATTTGAAATATTAAGTAAAGATTCTAATCTTTTAAAAATGTATTTCTTTCTGAGTTAGAAATTGAGATGATTCCTCTAATTAATTTAATGTAGCAACTTTATAGGAAATTGAATCTAAGTTGTTATTTGTGATTTTGGGTCCTTGGATTATCATACTTCTAATAAAGCATTGTTTTAGAACTGGAATTTTACAAAGACATTTTCTGAGTCCATGGTTGTACAGATACATGTGAATGAGCAAGTCTTGTATTTTGTCTTTATAAAAATATGCTACTTAGATCTGAGAGAGACCAATTGCCTTTCATTGTTATATCTTCGGACTCTCTTTCCAGTAAATATGCCATAAATATTTATTAAGCACCTACTATGTACAAGGCACTTTAAAGGTGCCTTGTAAAGTATTGGAGACACAAAGAAAGCTAAAAGATAGTCATTTCTCTCAAGGACATCATAGTCTAATGGGGAAGGCAACATACAAAGAAGTATGTACAAAAGGGCTTTATACAGACAATTCAGAAATAATCAATAGAATTAGAAAGCAGTAAAATTAAAGAGATCAAGAAAGAATTTCTATAGAAAGTGAGATTTTACTTAGCACTTGAAAGACACCTGAGAAGGCTGAGAGGAAAAGAGAGAGAGAGAGAGAGAGAGAGAGAGAGAGAGAGAGAGAGAGAGAAAGAGAAAGAAAGAGAAGAGAGAGACAATCAGAGAGACAGACAGACAGACAGAGAGACAGACAGAGACAGAGACAGAGAGAGACAGAGACAGAAACAGAGACACAGAGACAGAGACAGAGAGAGCATTCCACATATGGATGGACATCTATTCAATATGTCCAGAGTGGGATATGGAGTATCTTATATAACCTTCTCTTCCTCCCAGCCATCCTCTCCACTGACCAAATTAGCTTTAGGCTATTCTTCTGAACACTGGATTGCTCTTAGGTGCCAAATACTTTTATGTCTTCCCTTTCCCCAAATGTGTTTACTTTTCACAGATTTAATATTTAATTTTATATATAATTTCCATGGTGCTGTTCTCAAGATGTTACATTTTTATTAATATTTTATATATTTTACCTCAATATAAATTTCCATTTTTTATTTCAAGCTTGTATTTTTCTTTTCTCACACATTGTCTATGTCATCGCTCAATAAATTGTTCAATAAACTTCAGTGACATCCTTATTACTTACAGGATGATAGTTAACATTTATAACACAATAAGGTTTGCAAAACACTTTACAAATATTAATGTATTTGATCTTCACAGTAACCATGAATTATTTTGAAACATTTTATAGATGAGCAAATTGATGCTAGTAGAAGTTAAATGATTTGCCCAGAATTACAGAATAGGATTTGAATTTAGATTTCTTGACCCCAATTCTATCCACTTTACTAATACATATACCTCTACTGGGCATTTAATTCTCTTCACATTACTATGGTATACCTTTCCAGGCTTATCATACATTAGTATGTATATGGAACTATACTTTGCATAGTATATGGTTCAGCCCAAATAACTTTCTTGTTGCATGCACCCAACATTCTTTCTCAGGACTCTATGCCTTTGGTTTAGTTGTCTCTCAGGCATGGATGCATTTCTGCCTCACTTTTACTTCTTCAAATACCTAGTTTTTTTTTTTTAATTTTCAAATTTTCAATTTAAATTTCAAATGTTTTCAAATATGACCTACTTGAAGCCTTTCCTGATCCTTCTTATTTCTAGTGTCTCTTCTCTCACTGTTACCTCATATTTATTTTGTATACATTTTGAATCTATAAAAATACACAATACACACATACAGATACCTTTACATGCATATACATCCTACACAATACATATACACACATGTGTGCACAACAGACATGTATACACATACACAAATGTGTATACACATAATCACACATACCTTACATGCATATACTTTATAAGACGTTCACATATGCATGCATAAGGCACGGTGTGCGTGTATATATATATATATATATATATATATATGCATATGTGTATATATAAACACACACAACACACATGTGCATATAGATCATATATACACAATGCATGGAGAAAGACATGCACACATGCAGACACACACACAAAGAAAGAGAAAGAGAGAGAGAGAGAGAGAGAGAGAGAGAAAGAGAGAGAGAGAGGTACTTACCTTATAGATTGTAAACTACATAGGGCAGGGAATATTTTATTTCTGCCTTTCTATTGTGCCTGGCATGTAATAGGCTTGCAATAAATGCTTCATTCATTATTTTTTGTTAGGAAATAAAATGTTTAGCAGTGGGAGGTGGTGGGGATAGCGGAGAGTTATTTCCAAGACAACTAACTAACATCCATTAATCAAATCTCGTTTCTGCTGGCAAACCTACAGTGATGATCTACCTAGAAATATGTCTTTAGGTAACCATTTAATGAGTTAGGGGAAAAAAACCCAACATTAAGCATTTGAGTTAATGAAAGAGAAGTAGACCAATAAACACTCTGCTGTGTTGGTTCATTTTCTTCTTTCCCTAGATCTTTATTTTTTGTTTCTTTCTAATGACTAGAATGTCAAGCACAACTCAAATTAAATCAAAAGATGAAATGCTGAAATAAATCTTACTTTTAGTTGTTGGCTTGGGGATGAGGAGTATTTTATAGTTTTCACTCTAATGAGCAGGATTCTCTCTTTTAGGACTTGGCAGCATGCTGAAGCAGCAAACATCCTGAATAATAGTTCATTTTCCTGAAGGACTTACTACAGTTTCCAGAGTTAGCCAAGAGTAGCAATGTCTACATGGAACAATAAGATCAACTCTAACAACTGAAGAGACTGCCATTTTGGTGGAATGATAGTTTTGTGAGATTTTTTTTTCAAAGTGAAAATCAGGCAAATAATCTTTTATTATAATTGTTTGACAGGACTCAGGATGGACATTTTGATAGATTGCTTTATTGTCATCAGTAATTGGTGTGAAAATTAGCAGGTGATATCAGTATGCCTAAACTTATCACCAGAATGAATTACTTTTTGTTTGTTTTCTTTTTCTCCCCATCTATAGCAACTTCTAAGAGTATTGTCTGCCAAGGTATGGAGGTTTTATAATCTTTATCAGGAAAGGGATTTTATACTGACAAATCAATCCTAAAAGTTTAGAATTATTTGATATGATGTTCATTTACATATGGAGTCTTGTGTTTCTAGTGCCTTTTGACTTTTATCTTTCTAAGTGAATAGGTTTTGTTTTGTTTTTTTTTTTTTTCCTTTGGAATTACTTCTTTCATGCTAATGTTGATAGTTACACCTTAATTTCTGTCCTCTTTTTTTGTGTTATCTTGTTTCTGGCTTTTGGTGCCAGGATAAAGACATTTTAAGAGCTAAGAATGAAGCTGCTTTTGGAGGTAAAGTTTGGTCAACAAAACCTTTCATTTCATTTAATGTGAGAATTCCTTATATTGGAAGAACCCAAGAGACCTTGGGGAAAGAATTTAACTTCTGTTGGTCTCACTTTCCTTATCTGTATAATGAAAGGATTGTACCAGTTGACACTTGAGGTCATTTCTAGTTCTAGTTATCTAGGAATGATAGCCTTTTAGCCTCAAGCTATTTTATACTAAAACATTGGTGTGACAAGCAATAGGGCCACTTAGACTTTTTGGATGTTCTCAGATAGTATTTGTTAATTTGTGGAGGAAAAAAAATGCATTTGTATGATTTTCTGTAGATAAAGAAATTTTCAAAATGATTAAGGTTTTGACACATTTCCATCAAAGAGAACTTCTAGATTAAAAGACATAAAACATTATGTTTTCTTATGGAGTTGCTTGTAGAAAGTTTTCTTCCTTCTGCAGATCAAAGTATACATGTTAAGAATTTATTATTAGTCTCTTGAAAGGATTCATTAATTTAATAATACAACAGTTCTTTACAATGAATAGTTCCACAAACTGTAAGCTTCATCATTTTATTCATATTAAGCCTGCTAGGCATGTGATTGGATTCTTTGGGAATACTCAATTTTTCATAGTATGAGAATATTCCCATTTTAAATAATCCAGGTATCTTTTTGTATAGTATTCTCAATGAGGCAAATTCTGAAAAGTTCTTGATACTTCAGAGTTTTCCTTATAATTCAGAAGTTATTACATTATGGTGTAATCCTTGCCTAGATATTATTTTTCAGGTCTAAGTAGGCAACATAAATATTTTCTTGCGTTAGTGCCCTTCATACCATACAAATTGTGGAGTGTACAAAAGCAGTATAAATATTGTTCTAGGAGGTAATAAATATATAATCTTTTAAAAAATTAAATATTTTGACAATTTTTAATATATAGCTGTTATTTCCTAAATACTGTGCCCCACTTTTTGCATTGCCTCCTAATTCCACAGAACCCTTTTATTTTATATAGAAGTAGAATGAAGCTAAAAAGAGATTATATTGGACAGTGAATGCCCATTTTTTAATGTATAGTTCACCACCTTTCTTTTGAGAGGAAGGAGATAGTTCACTGTCAGAGTTTTGAAATAACAATCAGTTACTGCATTCATCAGAATCCTGACTACCTGTAGTGCTATTTATTTTCACATTATCATAATCATCATGCCATTTTTCCTTCTGATTCTGACTACTTACTTTTGGAGCAGTTCATACAAATCTTACAAAATTTTTTCAAAGTCTTCATATTTGTTATTTCTTATTACAATAATAATTCTACTCAATTCTGAAAATATTCCGTTATATTATGTACCATAGTTTGTTCATTTCCTATATGTACACACATTTTTTTCTTGAAATCTTTTCTGACTTATGGTTTTGTATGGGTTGCAATGAAATATAAATATTCATTTGTATATAGTAGGTGTTTAATATATACTTGCTGACTTATTTTGGCTTGACTATATACAAAAGCCTCAGAACTCTTAAGATTTGCTTTTAGATTACTTACTTTCACAAGTTAGCCCTTCACCACCAAATGCTTGTTACACAAAAAAGACCATCACTGAGAAAAATCAGTAAACTCTTTTACCTTAAAAAATTTTTTTTATAATTATAAGCCCTGAAGTTAAAGAATATGATGTTATTCCCATATATGTCAACATTTTGAAGGGTTCTACTCCCCCATTCAAAGATCTTTCTATTTTCAACTATCTCCCAAGAGGTCCTCTGTGCAGATTTGTCATTATAGAGTATTTGGAACTACTGAAATATGCCCTTTGAAATGGCATGCATTCTCCAATTTAGCATTATCTAACCTACTTAGGAATCATATCTCCCTTGACAGAGGCAACATCACTACAGCATAGTGTTGTCCTTTGGTAAAACTATCCCAGCTGGAATGTAAGATTCTATTATATTCAGAATGATTGGACAGAGACAATGAGATTAGTTTGAAAATGGAAGTAATGATAAAGGCCAGATTTCCCATAATTTCCCAAACTATTTATATTTTTGTTATTACATTATTGTTCATGCTAATGATTTTGCTTATATTGTCTTCAGTTCTAATTCATACTTTTGGACACATGGACTTTTCAACAAAGTTAAAATAATATTTATATATTTTAAAAAATTATTCTAAGATTGGATTGGTAAAGAAAAATTGGGAAAGGGAACGATGTATACATGCATAGGAAAACCATCTTATTTCTATTGTAATGTGCACTAATATATTCTACAATCCTACTCCTCTGCATTCAGTTGTATCATGGAAATGACTCTGTGTTCCCAAGGTTTATGTCAATGGAATGTGAATTCAGGCATATTCAACTAAGTTGGAAAGGTTTCAAGTATGAACTCTGTGATATATTGTGTTTGTTTTCCAAGGATGAACCTCACTAAGATTGGAGAAGCTCTTTGCCAGATTGGACAGTGAGTGATGAATTTTTTGACTGTGAAAACTAATCTCAAAAATTATTCGATATAGATGGGTCATGATCCATGTCAATGGAAAGAGTACCCATATCAACACAATCATGAATTCTTGAAATTTTCAAGTCTGCAAGTAAAAATGAAATGATTCAACATATGAAAAAAAAGATTAAAAACATTGTACACTTAACACAAAAAATTCTGTATAGGGAAATAATAAATCAGATTATTTGCTTTTCTTTCTTTAAATTTCAATGCTTGGAAACAAATTGACATAGTGACAGTTAATTATAACTAATACTACAGCACCTCAGTATGGAGTAATAAGTTCAGAGGACTCTGCCAGAGTTGGCATATGTCTTCAGCAAGAAGGAATGAATTTTTGACTAAGGAAATTAATTTTGCTGATGAAAAAATGCAGTTGATCACATTTCCCTTTTTCAATATATGGTTTGCTTTGTGAATCAGTTGAACAAATTGTTACCTAGAAAACTATGAATTAAAGGAAGAGAATTGAAGATGGCAATAGCTGTGGATTTGAGTATCATTACCTTTTTTAAGTGTTGAGAATGTGGTCAGAAAGACCATTAAGACCTCGCAAGTTAACTAGTCAATGAGATCACTGAAGCAAAAACATCGGTGCTTTTGAATTATGAAGTTATTTCTCTTTTGGGATGTGTGTCCAGAGATAGCTTTTCAGTTCATGAGTTATAAACTTACAAGTTTATAACTTATAAAGAATGAAAATAGAACAGAGACAATTTTAGAATGTCTCTAAATATACTGTTAATTTGCAAACTACCACTTGAGATGTGGTCATACATTACACTGGAAAGCCAATAAATTGTTATTGTTTCCTAAAATATCTGGTAGCTATTTAAAGGAGATTAAAATGGGCATGGTGGGGATAGTGGTTGCTTATATGATTCTGTGATTTACATTCTTGGAGAATATAGTCTATCATTACAAACTTTTACTGTTCAGTAATGTCTGACTCATTGTGACCCCATTTGGAGTTTTCTTGGCAAAGATACTGAGATGGTTAGACATTTCCTTCTCCAACTCATTTGACAGAAGAGACTGAAGTAAACAGGGTTAAGTGATTTGCTCAAGATTACATAGCTAGTAAAAGTCTGAAGCCAGATTTGAACTCAGGAACATGAATCTTCCTGACTCCAAGCCTGGCACTCTAATCATTATGACATCTAACTGCCCATCATTATGAACTATTGATTGTCAAAAAAGAAATAGTACTCCCTCAAGACCAGTAGATAAGGGGGTTAAGAGGGAGTGAACAATTTTATTCAAACTCACAAATTCTGGTCTGCATTTGTATAAGCACAATTGAAAACAGTAGGGTTTCTCACTGAACATTTTGTAAAGCTTATAAAAGACTATTATTTTGCCATGTGCTTTGAAGTCTCTGAAGTAGAAAGCATATTTTGATGAAAGCATTGTTTTAAATCTCTGAATGCAAAATTGTGGTATGGCTTATGCATCAGATAAATAGTTTTAAAGCTCTTGGTGGTCAACTTTGAGGGCAAGTTAGGAGTAAAATGTCTTTACATGTCTCTTTTTTTCAGTAACTAGCGTGCAAATAATTTTTGAAAGCAAGAGAGATTTCCCTCCTCCCCCCAAAGAATGACATATTATTGTTGGAATTTTATGTTTAAAATGTTTTAGAACACTTTCACATCATTGTGACAAATACAAAGAAACAAAAAATTCATCAGGTAGATGAATGAGGGTGGGATACTTCACATTCAACACATAGAGAAACTAAATCTCAGGGCAATTTCTACTGGTATCACTAAAAGTGTAGGCTTGGTCATTATAGCATGTCCAGTTCTTGTTTGTTTGTTTTTTAAAAATTTCATAGTGTTACATTTTGCACCTAGATGATTAGGTCTATCATTACATTTGAACTTTTCTTGGCAAAGTTATTGGAATGGTGGTTTGCTATTTCCTTCTCCAGCACATTTTATAGATGAGGAAACTGAGGAAACATGGCAGTGTTTGCTGGGCTAAGGCCCAGCAAAAATATTTATTAAATTCCTGAATTGACAGCATTTATTGGTATAGTGGGAAGAGCCCTGAATTTGAAAGGAGAAGACTTGGATTCAAATCTTACTTTCATTTCTTAATGTTAGTTTGATTTAAGCAAATTAACTTTTTTTTTTCCTCACTGTGTCTCAATATTTTCAGATGTAGAAAGAGAAGATTAGACTGCGTGACTATTATGGTTATCCTTTTCTCTAAATCAGTTCATGTAATTCTTCTAAATTTTCTCCTTCATAATTCAAAATCTGGGATTTCTTTCATAAAAAGGAAGAGAAGAAGGAAATAATCATTTTAAAAGCCTATGTGACAATTACTGCACTCAATATTTTACAAAGATTTTCTTATTTGATACAACAACCCTGGGAAATAAGTATTATTATTTTCATTTTACAGTTGAGTTAACTGATGAAGACAGAAATGATTTTCCAAGAATTACACAGCTAAACTTGAATTTGATTCCAGTCCCAATGCTTTATCTACAGTACTACCTAGCTGCCTTTTGTGATTTTATAGGCATAAAAAAGTCCTTTATTGAGAGCAAATGGATACCTTTGCAGCAACTTATATTTTTAGAACATTGCTGTTATCAATGAGCCTAATGTCAGTTCTCTTTTAGTTTAGGTTCAATGTTGGGATGGAATGAGGCACTTATGAGTTGCTAGTCATTGAACTAAAAAAAAAAAAAAAGGCAGATTACAGGATATGCAACGAGAATGCAGTGGTAAGTAGCTTCTCTGAATAAACTCCTCCTTGTGTTCTTGCAAAAATACATCTAATTAGCAGGGCCCAACATGATGACTCACAGGGTATACATGACTTTTAATGTTTGGGGAATTTAACCAGGCTAGTCAGCACTGGAGGCACCTGGCTATCCTGCATCTTTTGTGTTCCATTCTCTTGAGAAGACCTTTGTAGACTTGAAAGGTCTGGAGGTCTGTGACAGTAACATGTGGTTACATCATCTACCAGAACAATTGTGTTTATAATAGCGGGAGTGAGGTAGAAAATAAGGATAATGTTGGTATTAGAAAAGAGAGGCTGGTGGGAGGAAATGTGAAAGATTAAGCTTGACTAACTAGAAAATGTCCAGTTCAGAGCAAAAATGTATAATGCCTCATTAACTACCTTGAAAAAACTTCTTTATAAGGCCCATTCCTAGGCTTCTCTACAACTTTATCATAGTAACACATTTGTGTTTAAATCATTCTGTTAATGTCTGCTATGATTCTTCTAGATCTAACACTGCTTTTTTTTTTTTTAAGAATAAATGACCTGTTCAGTTAAAGAACAATCAAAAAAAGAAATTCACCAAGTCCACAAGACTGATAAAGTGAGGAACAGTCTAGATATAGTTATGATAACTTTGCTTATCTTCATGCAAGCTGCTGTAAGCTGGGGTAAAGAGAGTGCATGGAAAAAAGAAAAGAAAAAATATGAAAATAGGAGGAAAGTCTATCTGTCATAGTAATCATTATGAATGGAATGCATTTGCTTCTTCTATTTGGAAAAGAATAGCCAAATGGATTAGAAAAAAGAATTTAAATATTTGTCATATAAAGATAAAAATATTTGTCTTATAAAGAAATACACTTAAAATAAATAGTGTTAAAATAAAGAGTGAGAGTGAAATCTATCATACCTCAGTTGAACTAAAAAGTTAAGGGTAGTAATTAGGCTTTCAGACAAAAATAAGCTTAATTAAGAATTAAACTGAGAAACCATTTTTTTTTGCTGATAAGTAGCAGAGACAAAGAATCAATCTTAATATTTAATATACATAAACTAAGTGGGTCTACATACTAATGGAAAAGGTAAATGAAGAAAAAGGAGAAATAGACAATAAAACGCTGCATGTACTTTTTCCAGAATTAGATAAATATAATAAAAAGAAGCAAAAAAGGAAGTTAAAAACACAAATGCAATTTTAGAAAATTTAGAAATGAAAGCCCTATGGAGATATTCCAGGGAAATCTACACATTTCTAAGCTATGTACTGCACACATACAAAAAATGTTATGAAGGGAAAAATTTCATAAACAAATGCAGAAAAAACCAAACAAATCCTTTAATGATTACAACATTATAAAATAAAATAAAAATGGAAAAATATTAAAAAATCAACTGGAGACTAACTTAATCCTATAGAATTGTTGAGACAAAGAAGCAATTATAAAAAATTCATACTTTTATTTATGATAAAGACAACAATGAGACAATATTTTAAATTTTGGGGACATATCCAATGTAATGTTTAGGGGAAAATTTATGCCTCTAACACTTTCATTAACAAAAGTGAAAAAGAACAGATGAATGAATTCTTAATATACCTAAATAAACTAGAAAAGCAGAAAATTAAAAACCACAGTTTTTGCTGAATAGAAATCTCAAATAGAGATTAACAAATTGAAAGCAAAAACCTCAATTGATAAATACAAGTATGAGTCATTAGCTATTTGATTAAAAAGAGAAAGAGAAAAATCAAATTTGGGGGATTAAAAAATGAAAAAAAATTAGAAACAAATGAAGATTAAAGATATTGTTATTTATTTTCAAAGAATGCATCACTCATGGCATCATGAGTGATTTCTTATGTGATTGCATGTGAATTGGATTTATATGTGATGATCTTGACTTATGTGTAAATTGGATTTAAATAAGTCAGAGTTCCGAAAAGTTATTAATCTTATTCTTTCTTTCAGAGTCATCAAAGTTTAGTGGCAGATCAAAAGTCAAGAAACTTGGTGAAAGTCAGGAGAATGGGTGGATGAGTATAGTTTGTTCCAAATGGTGGAAGCAAGTGCAGTGAAAAGAATATTAGAAATTATTTGGATTACTACTACATATAAATAAACCAAAATTTTAAGTGAAATAAATGAATATTTACTAAGATGTAAAACAATGTCCCTGGAGCCAGAACTATGTTGTTCATCTTTTCTTATAATACAATAGTATTCCATCATAATAAAAAACCACATTTTGTTCAGTCAGTCCCCAGTTGATGGGCATCCCTTCAATCTCTGATTCTCTGCCAAAACTATTAATAGTTTTGTACAAGTAAGTTTTTTTTTCCTTTTAAAAAACCTCTTTGGAATACAGAGCTAATAGTGGCATTGCTGGTTCAAAGAGTGTATGCTATTTTATAGATGGTTGCAAATTTTTTTCCAGAATGTTTGGATCAGTTCATTATTCCACCAAGAGTGTATTAATGTCCCATTTTTTCCCACATCACTTCTAACATTAATCATTTTCCTTTTCTCTCATGTTAGTCATTCTGATTAGTGGTAGCTCAAAGTTGTTTTAATATGTAATTTTCTAATCAATAGCGATTTAAAACATTTTTACATGACTATTTATAGTTTTAATTTTTCCTTCTGAAAATTAGTTGTTTATATCCTTTTACCATTTATCAATTCAGTAATGTCTCTTACTTTTACAATTTTGACTGAGTTCCCTATATATTTGAGAAATGAGATCTTTATTGAAGCAACTTCCTATAAAATATTCTTCCCCCTTCCCCACTTTTCTTCTAAATTTGACTGCATTGATTTTGGTTTTGCAAAATATTTTAATTGCATGTAATTAAAACTAAAATTTTACTTTATGTGATCCTCTCTAGCTCTTGTTTGGTTATAAATTGTTCCATATTGATAGATGTAACAGGTCAGGTTTTCCCATGCTTTCCTTTGTGATATTACTCTTTATATCAAAATCACTTACTCACTTTGAACTTATTTTGCTATACATTATGAAATAGTGGTCTACGCCTAATTTCTGCCAAAATGCTTTCCAATTTTCTCAGCAAAATTTTCCAAATACTTTAGATTACTATATTAGATCAAATACTATATTACATTATATATGCTATATTAATACTATATTATAATATATATGCATACTATATTAGATTAAAAAAGCTTTAGATTACTATATTTACTACTACGTATTGTGTAGCTAATCTATTTCATTGCTTCATCATTCTACTTTATGAAAAAATTTAAAAACCAAAGAATTTAATATTTGATCCTAGAGATAATAGGGAATCACTGGAATTTATTGAATAAGGAATGAAAAGCTGCTCCATTAAAATTGGTCGTTAGAAGCAAATTTTACCTATGTGATACCCAATAGGTAGAGGAGAAAATTGACCCAATTAGTCAAAAATTTCAATGAAAACTTTAGCTTATTGGTGTCACTTAAAGTAAAGCAGCTCATAAGAACCTTTCTGTTATCTGGAATGAGAAGGAAAAGCAGAGAAGGCTTTGCAAGTTTTGTTTTTTGTTTTTTTGGTATCCTGAAAAAGTGGTTTGTTTTATTGGCTTCATAGGTTGTTTTGGTTGGTTTGCCTGGTTTAAAGAGTCAACATGAGTCAACAGAACTGCATTCTGATTGGACAATTTAGCATATGAAATGAGCTAGGCTATTAGGTGAATAGTGCAGAGAATAAATTTGATGAGCTTTGCAGTTTTCTGTCTTAAAAGCACTGCTATTCACATGATGTAACACTTTCTAAATGCCCTTTTCAGAGTTATTGCCAATTGAAAGACTTTGAAAATCTTTTGTTGGAGGAGAGGAAAAGGAAATAGGAAGTAGGGAATAAGCTTTCATGCAGAGCCTACTCTCTTTATTTACTGCCACCTAGTTGCCTGAGAAAAAAGGATTTGCCCAAGAGCAATGAGGTCTAGTTTTCCATGGTATAGAGAAGCTCCTGAATGGATTAATAACATCAAATCACCAGAATTTTGAGTTACTCCAGACATAAGGGTTTTCCTCTTTTATGTACTTTTCTTCCAGGTTCCTATAACTTGTTCCCACTCTTTAGTATAGATATTCAATATATTGGTGGGACATAGTGATTCAATTTTATATTCATATAGTGATGTATTTTATTAATCACAAATTGTCCTTAATATTTCAGTATCTCAGATTTTTTTTGTCTTTTTGTTGAGTAAAAGTATTTAAGATATATAATTATTACTATTGCGAGTGGCAGTTGGTGCAAAAACCTAAGGGTGCATTATATCGTGAGTACCTGGTCCTGTGAATGCATAAGGAAGGGCTCCAGATCCAGAATAGTAAAGAGTGGAAATAAGTGAGAACCCCTCAGGAATGTTATCTCTGGAACTCTGAGAGAGTTTCAGTATAATTATGCAGTGATGATCTATCTTTGAGAACACAGACTTACTGATGTGAGGGAGTGCATTAGAAGAGTAGGGTATCTCCATGCCCTGTGTCAAGGGCTAATACATGTTGTGTGACACTGATGGATGGCTAATCCACATCATCCATCCATGAAGCCTCATATTCCATTTAGAGGATGTGTGTGGTTTACTTATACTTTGTTATAACCACTAATGTTGTCCAAGTGATGTTGCATGCAGATACAAAAACTTCCAGACTGCTGAGCCAGAATCATATGACTTAAAATGGGAAGAAGTTAAGAGATTATTTAGTTCAATTCCCTCATTTTGGAGATCAGGAAATAAAGGTAAAATGAGGTTAAATGATTCATCCAAGATTGCAAATAAATAGTGCAGGTATTCTGTTTTAAAATCAATTTCTCTTTCCATCCTATCATGCTACTAAGTAGTTATCTAGCCTAGAAAAAATCATTTAATTGTTAAATCTTCTCTGCAAAATGTTTGTTGGACAGGAAGGTATTCAAAGATAACATATGATTCTAAAATGCTAAAGACTTTTATAAAAAATAGCAGCAGGATACCATTCACTTATTTTGTTCTATACTTCAGTATACTCACTTGTGAATTTCTAACATTCTCTCAAAAATAGGAATAACTTTAGAAAGAAAAAGTTTCTTAAAGGTTCATATGGAGTAGGAATACTTTCTTTCCACCAAAACAGTTCTCTTTTTTATTGCTTGAGAAATTAGATTATCAATTTGTCCAAAGCAATCTGACTCTAAAGTATTCACATTATCTGCACAAAAATTAATTTACAAAGCAAAATTCCCAACTATTAACTTAAATGAAGAATGTGCCTGTCTAGTTATTGCCTATGTGAGTATCCTTTATATGGAACAAACAAATATTCTGGTATCTGGGAAAATAAATTTGAAATCAGAAAGTTGGAAACTAGTAAATATGTGAGGAGAGAGAAAAGGAAGGAAAGGAAAAATAAAGGATCATCTGGAATGTAATGCCTTCAGGAAGAACAATTTATGGAGAAATTCCATGTTGATGAATTCCATATTGGAAAAGTTAACTTTGAGTTGCTGATGAGATTTTTGGTGAAGAAATCCAACAGATAGTTGATGATATGAGACAGAATTTCACAAAAGAGTTTAGGATTAGATCGATCAATATAGGAATCATTGAACCCATGGAAACCAAAAAACTTAGAGATTCATTATAGTATGATAAAAGAAGAGAGTCCAGGATAGTGTCTAAAGCATGGGCTCTCAATGTGTGTGTGTGTGTGTGTGTGTGTGTGTGTGTGTGTGTGTGTGTGTTTGTGTGTGTGTGTGCCATGAACTCCCTTGGTAGTATGGCAAAATCTATGAACCTTTTTTGGCATAATGTTTTAAAATAGAGAGGATTACAAAGGAAGCCAAACATATTGAAACGCATGTATATATCTATATCTATATCTACACACAAATATATACACATATACTCACCCGTAGTGTAGGGTAAGAAACTGTTCTAAAGAAGTATCTATACTTGATGACTGAGGAATAGATAGGGAACTACAATGGTGACTGAAAAGAAAATAAGTAGGGAAGAGGACAATGGCAGAATAATGTGATAGAAATTAAAGGAGATGGGAATATCGAGACAAGAGACTGAGGGATCAAGAGATGAAGAAATATTGAGGATGAGAAAAAAGAGAAAATGATTAATGGGGAAAATTCTTGTAGGAGATGGGATCCTGTAGGAGATAAAATCAAGCATAAAAACAAAAGGTTTAGCTTTGTAGCTAAAGGATAAAGTCCACTTCTTTCTAGGAGTTGAAGGAAAAGGAAGGAAGAGGATGTTTGGGAATTTTGAGTTATGGAAGAGAGATGAGGATGTTAATTATATATGGCTTCAATTTTCTCAGTAAAACATAAAACAAGGTCATCTTTTAAGAGAGAAGGGTTAGCCAAGTATGAGGAGCTTGATGAAAGAAGAGCACCTGAGGAGAATGGGATAGCATCAATAAAAGAAGAATAAAAGAGTCATTTTACAGCAATGATTGTGCTATACAATGTAAGATTGGATATAGTGAAACTGTAATGGACCCAGTGAATAGAGCTGTATAGCTCCTTTCAGGACAATAGCAGAAATAAATGGTGAGGATGATTCAGTGTTGATATTTGTCAGAGTTTAACTGGTAGTTAGGATAAGATCATGGAAGAAGATGTTATTGATTCACCTCCATGGGTGGTTGAACTGGAATTCTATAAATAATATGAGGTAAGTAGTTTGATGAACTGGAAGGCAAAATTCTTCAAGGTAATATCAATATTAATATCTGTCTCTCTACATGCATCTATGTATCTTATCTGTCTATCATTGTATCTATTAACTATCCATGTATCTATGTATCTATCTAAGTCTCCATGTAGAAGGCTTGTGTGAAGAGAAAGATTGAGATTTTTGGGAAAGAAGGGAGAATAATCTGGAAACTATTATATTACAACAACCAAGATCTAAACAGGAGGTGCAGTGACAGATGCAATAACAGAGAAGAGGTTGTAAGGGATGGTGTCAGAAGGATAGTCTGAAAGTACTAGTGGAGAACATGAAACTAATTTGTTTTTGTTTTCTAGTGATCCAGTGTTTTCAGGAGGAATGAGAAAAGATACAGATTTCATTGAATCATAATGAAAGAGGTACGCATTTTTTTTTTTGGATTGGGGAAGATGGAAAGAATTTGAGATAAAGATATTTATAGTTATGTAAAGTTATTACACTACCATCATATTAATAATGTATGGTGGAGGTTCCAAGAGAATCATGCAATAGGAGGACAAAGAACTAAGGATAAGCTAAGGATAGTGAAAGCTAAGGAATAAAAAAAACACAGGGAAAAATAGCAGAGGAACAGAAATTTTATATTAGCAGAGGACAATTTTGAATCAGAGACAAGGAAAGCAAAAAAAAAATCAGAATTGATTAGCCATAGAGCAAAAAAACATATCCACTTCTACATATCAGATGAATGAAACATTGGTCCAGGGGCAGAGGTGTTCATTTCCATAGATTGTCCTTTTAAACACTAGGAAAATATGAGTTCAAATGGTAAGTGGGGATAGAAGAATATTCTGTTTAGAAATCTGAGTTTTTAGTAAACATTTGATAATTGAATCCTTTGGGCTGAATTCAGTGCCAGGTCTATAGTTTCATCCCAGTTGATACGAGATGAGACATGTGCAGAAGTCTCTTCAGAAGACTCCCAATCTGTCTCAAAGTGCAGATTCTCTAGCATATTTCTTTCTTTAAGTTAGTGTGATGATTCCTGCTTGTTGCCAAAATCTCACATTTTACATTATTTGCTGCTCTTGTCCAATCAAGTCACCTGTGCTTGCTAAAATAATAAAGTAAATTTGTTAACTAGAAATATCTATTTAGACCAGATTTCTAGGTTATGTGTCCAACAAGATAGATAGAGAATAATATTTTTCTAGTATCCTCTAACTGTCACAAAACAAAAACCAAAAACAAACAAAAATCACAAAACTCAAATGAGGGATTATGTGCCAGTAGAGTAGAAAAATTAGCTGTTTCCATAGGATAAGAGAGTAAGAAGTCCACTAAGGTTGAGCAACAGGCTCAACAGCCTTAAGAAATAACAGTAGAGACCCCCAAATTCTAACCCCACCAGTTCCCATGCTCCAAGATAGTCCATAAACTAACCTATGATCTTGTGTTTTGATACCCACTTGGTGATTTCTTTCCTGCTATGCCCTCTGCTGGTAAAATTCATTCCTGTTTGTCCCATTGTCCTCTTACAACAACAATGAACTTCAATTCTGACCAGCTATGTAAAGATTGAAGGAATGGAAGAGAGGACATTTCTTTTCTTCTAAGGTTACAAGCCTTGGACCGTCTGCTGAAAAAAAAAAAGGAAAAGAAAATATAGAATTGAACAAATTGCTGAAGAAATTTGAGATAAAAATAAAAAAGTACTTTTTGAATGATATTTCTAAAAATAATACACATATTTCTCAGCACCAGGGATACTTAAGAATTGACAATGAATTTGAAAGTAAATGTAAAATGGCAGAATTCATAAATAATTCTTTATAAAACACAAAGCAATAAAAATCACTCCTCAATTCAGGGACCACAAATGAATGAAAAAAAAAAAACAAAGCTCAAAATAATGAATAGATCAGAGAACAAGTGATAAAAACAACAGTGATATTAAAGAAAATGATAATAATGAGACAATGCATTAAAATTTCTGGGACACAGCTAAAGCATTTGGGGGGAGATATGGCTAAAATAAATATTAAAATTAATTTAATTAAATCAAATTTATGAATTTATATTTATAAAGAAAATAAAATGTATACAAATAAATTGAATTAAAAATATTTTAAAAGGACATTGAAAAGGGCAATGAAAGAATATGGCCTAAAAATTTAGAAACTCAACAAAAATGTAAAGTAACCACAAAAATCTTGGAATTCAGAGGAGAAATGAATTAAAAATCAAAAAGGTTAAAGAACAGATAAAATAGAAAACTGCTTCTTTGAAAAGCCTAGCAAAATTGATAAACCTTTAGAATACTTTGATAAACTACAACGCAACTCCATGTTAAAAGCATAGTAAAATACAGATACAGAGGAACTTTAAAAAATATAATGGGAAATATCTATCTAGAACCAAAAACAGTCTCACATGCAATAAGAATATACTACCACAATACATTTTTTTTTGCCAATGCACAAAGGAATAAAGAGCAAAGTTTCCCATCTTCCATACTATTATTTGATGTAATTGTAGAAATGTTGGCAATAATAACAAGACAAGAGAAAAAAATTAAAGATAGAAAGATAAAGAAATAAAACTAACCTATTTGCATAAAATATGATGAATTAGCTAGAAAAATATTGTGAAGTCAGCAAAGATCCTAAAAAAATGCAAAATCTTTTGTAAATTTGAAAGATAAAAAATAAACTAAGCAATAATAGTTCTATATAATAAAAAAAATTAGAATCAATACTGGAAAGAGAAGTGCTGTTCTGAATAATTACAAAATATCTAATTCTACCAAAGCACACACAATACCTGTATAATATTCAATTATGAAGTGCTTGTTAAAGATATAAAGAAAGGGGCAGCTAGGTGGTACAATGGATAGAGCACCAGCCCTGAAGTCAGGAGGACCTGAGTTCAAATTTGACTTCAGACACTTAACACTTCCTAGCTGTGTGACCCTGGGCAAGTTCACTTAACCCCCAATGTCTATGCATTGAAAAGCTTAAAATGGAGGAATTCTCAATACTCATGACTGTGGCATGATAATACAATAAAAATGACAATTCAAACTAAGTTATTTTTTATAATTTTTAATGATATACTAATCAAATATCCAAAATATACTTTGCAGAATTCAAGAAAAAATATATGACTGTATATATGTTTTACATATTTATGTATATGTTATATATATGTTTATATATTTAAATATGTTTTATGTTTTATATAGTTGTCTATGTATGAGCACCAATTTCTTATCTTGTAAATTTAATACAAAGATTCCCTTCCATTTATCTACTTCTTTTCACAATACATATATGTGTGTATGCATGCATGAATATAATATACACATGTGTGTGTGTGTATCATGAAAAGCCATTCCTCAATTAATCAGTGGTCAAAGCACATGAAGAAACAGTTCTGAAAAGAATCACAAATTATTGAAAACTGTATTACGGAATTCTCTAAATCAATAATGATAAGGAATATGGAAATCAAAGTAACATTGATGTTTTGCTTCACATACAGAAATTTGGCAAAAATTACAAAAGATGAGTATAATCAACACAGAAGTGATTGTGAGACGACAGATACATTAATTCATGGTTGAAAAACCTTTGTCCTTTTTTTTTTTTTTTGTCTTTGTTCAATTGAACAAATTGAAGCAATTGGTTCAGTCATGTCCTACTCTTCATGGGCCCATCTGAGGTTCTTTTTTTTTTTTTTTTTTTTTTTTTTTGCGGAGACACTGAAGTGGTTTGTCATTTTCTTCTCCAGCTCATTTTGCAGATGAGTAAAGTAAGGTAAACATGGTTAAATGACTTGTTTAGGGTTATACAGTTTAGTAAGTGTCTGAATTCAAATTTGAACTCAGGTCTTCTAACTCCAGGCACAGCACTCTATCCACTGCTTCACCTAGCTATCCTTGTTGCTAGGTCAATAAATTAGTAAAACCATTTTGGAAAGTTAAGTGGAATTATGTAAATAAAATTACTATAATGTTCATATTTTTAAGACTCAGAAATTCTAGTACTGGACTTAAACTTTGTGAAGTCATTGATGAGAGGAAAATCCTTAGGTATACCAAACTTATTACAGTGGTAGTCTTTGTGATAGCAAAAGAATTGGAAACAAAGTAGAAGTCCATCAATTTGGGAATGGCTAAATAAATTGTATTACATGTATGAAAAGGAATATAATCATTTGTTGCAAGAAATAACAAATATGATATGATATCAAATATGAGAGAGAATGTTGGAAAGATCTATATGAATTGTTGCATTGTGAAATGAGGAGAGCCAAGAAAAAAAAAAAACCACGATAACTATAGTTTAATGAATAATCATGATTCCAAAGAAGACACATGAGAAAATATCACAACCTTGTTCAGCTACAGAAGTGAAGGGGTCCACTGATGTGGTATATTGAATGTGTTTAATTATTTTTAATGTACTGGTCAGTCATGCTGATTTTTCCATTTTTTTTCCTTTAAAAATGTATTTTTCATGGTTTTCTGGGAGGGGATTGAGAATGAATAATGAAAAAAAATTTGGTGACATTAAAAAACAAAACATGTTAATAAAAAATACTTTAAAAGAAAATTAATGTTGCAAAATAACAAAGGACAAGATTTGTTCTCCCCTAGAATGAGAATATGTTCATCTCCTTTGTAGGATTAGAAGGATTATTGGTGTGGTACATGGCTGAGATTTTTTTCAACTTGTTAATTTTGTGGAATCTTTTCTCATCCTAGTCCACCTCAAATATATATCTTTTAAAAAACTGAGGGATGACATTTTGGGAATTTAGCAGAGGTGGGTACATATGAGAAAATCTATGGGGTGCAAATATGTCATATTTGTACATATGTATCAAATATGCAAAACAAAATATATTAATAAAAATATAAATAAGGCTATCTAAAATTTTTATTTAATTGGACAATTCACTAAATATGTATATGATGATTGTTCTTTGGATAGCATTGAATACACACATCTACCCCCCACCTCCCACAAACACATTTTGCCCCCAAATTATTGCATCTTACAAACTCTCCAATTACTGTTGAAAGCATGAAAATCCTCCCAATATCCTAGACTCACATCTTAGGTGTCATCCTCAATTTATTATCTCTTACCCCTAATATTCAATCTTTTGCTGAGGGCTGGTCATCTCATCTTTGTAGTTTCTCTTAGAAATACCTCTTTCTCTCCTCTGATAGTACCACCATTCTGGGACAGGTCATCATTAGTTTGATCCTGGATTATTACAGTAAGCCTATTGGTTGATCTATCTGTCTTAAGTCTTCCCCTACTCTAATCCACCATTTGGATGTCAAAGTGATTTCCCTAAAGCAGGAGTTCAACTATGTCAGGATCATATTTCATAATCTCTATGATGACCTATGAGCTCCAGGATCAAACACAAATACTCTGATGTTCAAAGCTCTTTATAACATACCCCATCCATCCACCTTTCTAGTCTTTTTGCACCTTACACTATTCCACATATTCTGTCATCTAGTCTTCTTGCTGTTGAATGATAAATATACTCCATCTTTTGGTTCCAAAAAGTTTCTTTGACTTTTTCTGGTACCTGCAATGCTCTTCCTTCTTATTAATGCCTCTTGGCTTTCCTCGCTTCCTTCAAATCTCAGTTAAAGTTTAACCTTTTATAGGAAGTCAATGCCTCTTAATTCTAGTGCCTTTTCCCTGTTAATTATTTCATATTTATTCTGTATATAGCTTATTTGTACATATTTTCTTATTTTATCCTCCTTTAGATTGTGAACTCCTTAAAGACAGGGACTGTATTTTGCCTTTCTTTGTTTCACCACCTCTTAGCAATGTGCCTGGCACATAGTAGGTACTTCGACACACAATTTGAGGGTCTTGTCCAGGATCATAGAAGCAGTATCATGTAGCATGCAGGATTTGGGCTTGTGCCCTTTGACCTTAAAGCCAGTATTTTTTCCAATATACCAATATGTGTTTGAAATCTGTTGTTTATCTATGTTTATTTGCTTGTCAAGTTTTTTTTTCATGTATCAAGAGTCGATTTTTTTTAAAAGGTTCCTCTATATCACATTCTGAATCTGGAATCTTAGAGATTTCCTGAGATACATGATCTCTGGCATTTGAAGTTACCACTCAATCCATGATGGAGAAAAATTCACTATACTGGCTGAGCATTAATGGCTCTTTGCCCAATCTCATTATCTCTCCACTTTTTGCAGATTAACTATAACAACATATTCTTGACTTCTTAGAAGCACTTATCTCACCTTCCCAGACTATTATGTGTGTTATTTTATTTCATTTTTAGAGCAAAAGAAGACCAATTTGTAACAATATTAAATAACTTCCCTTGTTATTAAAATAACTGTGAATCTAGTGGTTGTGAAAAGTGTCAGATTGATGACTCTGTAATCTAAAACACTTTAGTAAGCCAAAAAAAGGAAGTGGAAACCTTTTGCCCACTTCCTTACAAAAATCTTTGACCCAAACCTGGAAGGTACAGTTTTTAGAAAGGAGGGGATGATTATTGGTCTCTAGCCATTCACTCTGAAATTTCCTTGAAAGCCCCAAAACAGGAAGCAAAAACACAAGACTAAAATAAAAGAGAAGTATTTCCTCCTTTAAACTGTTAGTAATTAATAGAGGAAATACATTTGAAGAAATCCCTAAAGATCAACAGGGTAAAATAGCCTACTGAGGCAAAAAAGTAAGTTACAGAGCCAATATTAAAAATCCAGTTCTACAAATCAGTATTCTTACCACTGAATAATGAAAAGGTTTTTTTTAAATCAGCCCATCTTTTACACACACACAGACACACACACACACACACAGAGCTAAGATCCAATACTAAGATCCAAGCATGAATAAAATAACTATATCTGGGTAGTCCAGTAAGCAGGTGGATGCTGCATTCTATCACCCAAAGGGGTGGTAGAATATTTCAAAAAAAAGAACTATAATAATCATGCCTTAGACTCACAAGAGAATACGTTTCTTTTGTGAGATTGTCAGCTAAATAGAGCAATCTGTCAGTAGCTGATGTGTGTGTGTGTATGTATATGTGTATGTTGGTCTATTTTTCAAAGTGGGTTTTGTTAAGAAGTATTAGTTGAATAAAGTCTATGGACCTTGGATAACTATCTGATTCTGAAAATACTCCTTTAATAAAATGGAGTGAAGGCCTTTATAAGATGATACCCTAACAAGATTTTTGTGCTACTGGAAAGTTCCTGTGATTGTTGATATATACATAGTGCTTGAAGGAGAGCCTGAATCAAGTGGGATGATAACTCACTTCTTTATTTAAGAAATCTTTATGACCTTCCAGTTATCCATTCTTCCCTCTTCCATAGTATCAGAGTTTTAGATAACCCCAGCTATAATTAAGATGGCATGAAGACCATTCCATTCTCTGATTCTCTTCCACTCCCCCACAACTGCTGTTTATAACCTGGCTGGCTATGTATAGTCATACAATTTACTTATTCTTTCTAGAATTAATTTTATTTAATTATATATAAAATGAGGGAATTAGACTAGAGGATTTATAAAGTCCTTTCCATTTTTTTATGATTCAAGCAGCATATATAAATAATATTTAAGTACTGTGTTACATGGAAAGGTGAAGAAGTTCCTCTTCTGAATATTAAAAAAAACAGGATAGACAGTTACCAATCAGAAAGACTATACTTATGCCCTTATTTAGAGTCAATGAGATACATTGGATGATTTCCTTTTTTTTAATGAGATTTTTATTGATTTTTTTGTTTGTTTTTACATCATCAATGTTTCTAGGTATTCTTTCTCTTCCTTTCCCAAAGAAATCCTTTATAACCACAAATAAAAAAGATAGGGGGAAAACTATACAGCTAAACAAATCAACATATTAAAAGAATCACATACACATACATGTATGCATATTATCTTTCATATTCATAGCTCCCAATTTATACAAAGATATAGAGGAAGCTGACATATTATTTGGGTCTACATTTGGGCAAAAATTTATAGCGAACTTTTAATTTTTGCATTGAAAGCTAATTCTGATATTTATTCCTGTTTTCTTTTTTATGCATTGCATTTATGTTTTGAACAATGCTGTATGGAGCAAGCATTGAGACTTGAATCTGTTGCACTTTACTCTGTGTTCAAAATTATTCTTACTACATGATCATATTCCAGTATATCTTGATATGTGTGCCTGTAAGGATATCATAATTGCTATTTCAGTTAGTGATTTTTAGATGACTTTTTAGAATTCCATTCCTCTCATTTCTCTGCACTAATTTCTTCAGAGAACTGTGAGAAAAAATCTCCTAGCCTCTAAACATATTCACTCTCATCAATTATGTTCCTATACAATTCAAGAATTCCATGCTAGTAAATAGATAATAGATGGTGATTCAGTAAACAAATGATAGATTTCAGGGTTTGAGCTTAAAGGAAACATTCTGCGTGTGAAATTCCCCAACAATAACAATTATTATAAAAGTAGACACACTTGTGGAACAATAGAATTAAGTTTTTTATTTCTAGACTACATATAAGAAGTTTAATCTTACTAAATACGTTAACTCCAATCAAAAGCGATTCATACATAGAAAATATTGATGTCTTTCATTAGCTTTCACTCCAAGATTGGAAAGGAAAGACTAAAAAATGACAATAAATGGATGATAATTAAATCCTTTAATTTTTTCAATATCATTCCAATCTACAGAAATTATAACGTTTACCTGCATTTTTACTAGTGACTCAAAGAAATACTTGAGAATTAGTGAACATTTTCATTGAAGGAAAAGGCAAATTTCATTTTTTATGTTCAAAATGAGTATGTGATACTTTAAGAGTATACATATGCTGTCATGCATAGCTAGGTTAGCTATTTAGGGACAGGAGCAGGAAATCTATGTTTGAAAGGCTGATTCAGCATTTTAGTGCAAAGAAGGGTTGAATGAATTATATTTGTGGTCAGAAATGAATGTAATAATAGTCTTTTTTTTACACTTCCAAAAATCTTAAGACTTAAAGGCTTTTATTACTTGTAATCATATCAGAAAAGTTGACAAGAGAACATTGTACACAATGGCAATAAGATTATGTGATGATCAACTCTGATGGACTTGGCTCTTTTCAGTAATGAGGTGATTCAGGCCAATTTCAATAGACTTTTTATAGAAAGAGCCATCTCCAAGCAGAAAGAAGATTATGGTGACTAAATATGAATCACAACATAGTATTTGCACCTTTTTGTTGTTGTTTGCTTTTTTTCTTTCTCATTTTTTCCCCTTTTTTGATCTGGCATTTTTATTTTCAGAACATATGCAAGGATAATTTTTCAACATTGACCTTTGAAAAACCTTGTTTTCCAATTCCCTCCTTTACCCCCACTCCGTCCCCTAGGAGGCAAGTAATCTATGTTAAACATGGTAAAATATATGTAAATCCAATATAGGCATACATATTTATACAATTATCTTTCTGCACAAGAAAAATCAGATCAAAAAGGAAGAAAAATGAGAAAGAAAATAAAATTCAAGCAAACAACAAAAGAAGTGAAAATGCTATATTGTGATCCACACTCAGTTCCTACAGTTTTCTTTTTGGGTGGAGATGGCTCTCATCATCACAAGATCCCTGGAAATGGCCTGAATCATCACAGCTAACTTCTTCCAGTGATACTCGATATCAGGGATTCTTAGCCATTTTTGTGTCAGAGATTCTTTGGTTTGTAAAAGCTATTGATCATATCTCAAAGTAATGTTTATAAATATGTGAAATAAAATACACATGGTTACAAAGCAATATGAAACAGAAATGAAAATACTGTTAAGGCAGTTAAGTAATCCAGTGGATAGAATACTGAGTCTAGAGTCAAGAAGATGCTAGTTCAAATCCATCTTCAGATTCTTGTTATGTGACTTTGGTCAAGACATTAATTTGCACTTGCTTCAGTTTTTCTCAATTGTAAAATGCAGATCATAATCATACTTACCTCCTAGGATTGTTGGGGATCAAATTAGATAGTATTCATTAAATGCTTAGCACAGTGCCTGGCATATAGTAGTTGCTATTTAAATGCTAGTTATTACTAGTACTGCTGCTGCTACTACTGCTATTAAAATATACATTAAACATTTCATAGATCTCAGATTAGGACTCATTTTTCTATATTAGGAAAGGCACAAAACACCTAATCTCCAAAGGTCTTTACCCCTGTCACATGGCAATATAGTCTATTGTGTATAGATTTCAAGGGAAAGAATATATACATACATACAAGCCTACACACACACACACACACGCACACACACATACATTCACAGAGAGAGAGAGAGGCCATTTCCAGTCCTTCTGATCTAATGACATTATCTTGTCACTGAACCCAGAAGATGATTTTGGAGGATAAATTAAGGCTGATGACTTTGATCCTCACTGAATTCCAATTCATTTGTATATCATGGAATCACTTCTTTGATGTAAAGGTCCTCTGAGAACAAAGGACAAACTACAATGAGAGAGGGTATATTCATATATGTAAATATTGTATATGAATGTGTGTGTACATTTATGCTATGGATAAAACAATTAGAAAGGAATACAATTTTTTTCATAATTACACAAAACAAATTTGCATAATGGTCATATGCAAGAATGTGTGACTCATTCTGTGTATTTATTCCTTCATTTCTTTATCATTGCTTTGCTGGAATCATGTTTGAATATTGAAATATTCAAAGTTTTTAGGTCTCAAAATTATTTATTTTTTATAGTGTTAGTTGTTACTATATAAATCATTCTATTGGTTCTGCTCACTTCATTCTTCCTTAATTAATATTCCCAGGTACCCCATTAGTTTCCAGTTCTTTGCCCTCTCAAAAAGAGCGGCAATAAATATTTGTGTATATATTTAACCTTTTCTTCTTTCTGTGATCTCTTTGAGAATTTAAACCTAGTAGTGATATTACTGGGTCAGAGAGAGAGACACAGTTTAGTAACTTTAGGAAGATAATTCAAATTACATGTGGACCAATTCACAGCTTCACTGATAGTACAAGAATGTGCTTTTTTTTTTTTTAACCCTCCTCACAGTTCCCATGTCTCAGTTTACATCAATTGTTCTGTCTCAGTTTTTCAATTGTTCTTCCTGGTGGAAACCCGTCTTTCTGGACAATTAGGACTGAGATAATTGGGGCGGCAGAGTTATGGCCACTGGCATTCCAAAGAGTTATAAAACCTCCAGATTACCTATCTCAAATACCTGGACATACCCCTTATCTTTATGGCCCCAGGCACAGTGGCTCTTAGCTTCTTCCCAAACTTATCAGAATTTATGATCCTTCCTCTGTACTTCCAACCTGTCAGAACTGAATTTATAGTCCTTTCCCAAAACTCCAATCCCCTCAGTGCTCTGCCCCTCAGTCTGCTTTTGTTTTCCCTGAGTGTCAGAGCCCTATTAGAATCCTTGGAGCCCCTCAGTAGGCTGCTGGATACATTGGGATCCAGATGGCTGACTAATATGGCTGCCAGTCCAAACTGTCCACTACTATCAATAAAATATTAATAATCTCTAATCTATAGTACTGCCTCAGTTTCTCCAGAGTATTACACTCTAACATTTGTAATTTTCCTTTTTTTCAACTTTGTCAATCTGAAGGGAATGAAGTCGAATTTCAGAGTTACTTTAATTTACATTTTTACAATTATTAGTGATTTGGAGATTTGTTTTTTAATTTGGATGATGATAGCTTGGATATCTTTCTCTAAAAACTGCCTATTTAGGCCCTTTGACCTTTTATCAACTGGAAGAGAGAGCAACACAAGTATTAAATTGCATATTTGAGACAAAATTTTTTTTTAGAAGGTCTAGGTTAGAGACCAGTGTAAAACTAGTTTTGGAGAAATTGTGGAAGCTATGGTACTTGAAATGATCTTTGAAAGAAGGATAGAAATTAGATTAGCAGTGCAAAGAGAAAGAGAAAGAGCCTGAGCAAAATGTTCAGAGGTAAGAATGAGCTTGTCATATGCAAGAGGCTCTAAAGTCTCTAGAGTGGCTGAAGAAAAGGGCCTCTGTTGGAAAGTAGTGGAAAATCAGATAGGCAGTTTGGGGATGTGTGCAAATTATGAAGTTGAGGCATTTAGATCTATTCTAGTAAGGAATAGGGACCCATTGTCAGTTACTGAGCAGGCAAAATGATGACATGGTTGAAAATGGTGTTTTAGGAAGATTACACATAATATAGATAGAAGTGGAAGAAAGGCAGCAATATAGTAAAAAAGGAGGTATTACACAGCAATAATGTAGTATAAAAGGATAAAATATCGGTATCAATTGGTTACAGATTGTTCTCTTGTGTAAGCTTTCTTTTAAAGACTGAAAGCAGAATTTTTTTTTGTTGTTGTTGTTTCCTAGATAATTGGATATTATAGTTTAAAAAATTTAAAAAAGCTCACACTCTCAAACCATTTATGCCAGCAGCTAAATACAAACAATCTGTTCCCCAAAGCCCTCCCTCTGTATTCTCATGTATTTTGTTAGGGAGCCCTAGATAACCTCATTGTTATGAAATAGCCTCTATTCTTTTCTATCTTGTAAAAGAGACCCAACATCATCAGATTGGCTGGTGTCCTTGTTAGGTGGGGCAACAGAAGATGCAAGCTCTTCTTTCTTACCTGTTGTAGATAGTCCTCTGTGTATTGTGTGGCTGTGTGCCCAATAGAAAAGGATTAGGATTGCCAAAATTTTGTATAATCACAAGTTCCAATCTACATAACACCTGGTCTTTAGAAACCAAAATCATTATGAATTTGATCCAAGCTGTCATTCAAGAGCCTTTATTATTTCCCCATTAGTCTGAATAGTTCCTCTCTATGAAGGGTTGTCTTGATATGCTTGCCATACCATTTTCAAGATTTGCTTCTCTTTTCCATGGTTTTACTTAGTCTTAGAGCTATGAGAACAATAGAGAAGCCAAGGGTATTGTTTGTCTTTTCTTTTAGCAGAACTGAACCAGAGGACACACTATAGCAAAGCTGTTCTTGTTTCATCAAACTGACTTGGTATTTGCTTTCCACTCCTGCTCACTTCAGAAAGTAACCTGCAAGGCATGACAAGGTCAAGGCCATTCCTTTCTATTTAGCCAACATTATATTGCAAACAACTCCAGATAGTGCTAGCTGCACCTAAAATGAAAACGTAAAGCTTCCACAATTTTAAGCAAGTATCCTAGAGAATATTTTCCGATAATTAAAGTATACACTAATCTGCAGAGCATCTTCTTTCTTTTCTAAAGAATAATGAGACATAGAAAGAAAATTACTAGATTACATTCAATTACTTTAATATACAAAGCTTAGATGTTCACTTTGGAGAGAAAATATATAGTTTATTCTTAAAAATTAATCATTAGTAAAATATAGTTTTAAAAAGTGGCACCTGCAGAGCTGCTATAGAATCTGACCTAAAACAATGTCATCCTGAAGGAGTTGAATAAATGAAACAAAGTTTTTCATTGTCCCAATGCTTACAGCCAAGTGTACAGCCTAGTTGCCTTTGTCTCAATGCCCAATACGCTCCTTTATTATGCTGTTGTAGATTGAACAGTTGAGTCCCCTAGTGGAAAACTTAAGATTCAGTCTTTCAGTTTTATTTTTCCTTAACTTTCAAAAATGAAGCCTGTTGCTCCAAAGAGCTGGCCAGATCCCTCATTTATTTTCTTGAGCATTAGTATATTTTGCTTATAGCATTTCCCCCTCTCTCCAGAAGGTTCTACATGCACAGAAACAAACCTCCTCAATAAAGCAGCATAATATCCTCTTCAAATAATTACTTCTTGCCCCCATGGTGGACCAAATTCCAAGACTTTTTTTTTAATTCCTACATTTTTTCTATTCAATATTCAATATAAGGCATAAGGTACATCTTTGAATCTTCTACAAGAAGTTGGAAAACCTTTTGTGCAAGGATGTCATAGATAAATTTTCTGCTGTAGTTTGGAATGGACTGACCATTAGGGTTTCTTCTAATTCAGATTCTGTAGCATATGTGAGACTGGTTGCTATTATAATTTTTGATCCACTTCTTATAACTGCCAAGTTGCCCATTGTTATATTTCTCATACTAAGCCATCTTTCTCTTATTTGTTCCCTCATACTTTTGCTGAATTATTCTTTATTGGGAAAGTATCAGCAATTTTTTGACTCCACCTACTTGGGGACACTTGCCACATATAACCTATTCTAGCTTTTGTAAGTTATTCCTAAAAGAGATGACTTTAATTTTTCCTAAAATTTCATATTATATATTGCTTAATCTCTCTTGCCTAATGTCGTCCTTTGTCTAATTTAGATTTTGAATACAGAAGTTTTATTATGAATCAAGCATGCCTAACTCTGAGTATGCAGCAGATATTTATTAGTACAATCAATAGTTTTGAACTATAAGTTTGAAGCTAGAATTGGAAGAGAATTCAGAAATCTGAATTCCAAATGGACATTCAACTGTTATTGTTTGAAACTGAATGGTATCAAGAATCCAATCTCTGAGGTGACTATCATTTATTTTAAAAATCCATTAAGGCACTAAAATATCTGCCATCAAATTGTAGCTGTCTAATGAGAAAAGGTCACTGCTAACAAAACTGTTTGAATGGATAAAATCTTTACATTTTAAAATGTTTTTTTCTTCTTATTCTTGGATGATTGTTTAATTATCTTATTTCAAGAGGCTAAGTCTGAGATCATGAGGATGTGTTATATTAGATATTATGAGGATATTTTCATTACCATAAACATCTTACTTTAAGAAGCATGCACATTTTCTAGAAGATAAAATATAGGTGATGGTGAGGCATGACAAGAGGGCTATTGAAAATGAAGAGTAGATGTTTTAAAAAATAAATAATAAACTACACAAATAGAAAACTACAAAATGAAATTGCTAGCTTAAATAGGGAATATACATACATGCACACACATATATTTATATAATTTTGCCACGCTTCTTTAAGTAGTAGGAGAGATATACAACTGCTAATATGTATATAAATGATACATTCAAAAGTTGTCCTTGACTGCTTTTATCAGTAAGGACTGCAAAATAAATGTTACCATGACATGAATTTTCTTGTAGGTGAAGTAATCTAAAAATTCTAGGAGGCTTGAATGTGATGGTTAAGGAAAATGTTAACATTTTGAAGCTGCTGCTTCTGCTCCTGAAGTTACTTAAATGAGGTTCATTGACTATTGATCTATTTATTGAGATTACAATAAAATATAATGGGTCTGATGCTCATTCAACAGAGCTAAGGAGATAAGACTTTTACATCTTGAGAGTAGATGATTTATCATAGTCTAAGTTTGGGGGGGGACTTATGGCATCTGTTTGGCATCTGATGTTTTTACAAAATGTCCACAACTTCCTTTTTTTTTCCCCTGAGGCAATTGGGATTAAGTGACTTGCCCAGGGGTCACACAGCTAGGAAGTATTAAGTGTCTGAGGTCACATTTGAACTCAGGTCCTCCTGACTTCACAGCTGGGGCTCACAACTTCCTTTTAAAAACAACTTAATCATACCATAAGCAATGTTGGATGTTACTATCAATTCTAAAGTAGTAATTCTTAGTTAAGATGTTAAATTATTAAACAACACTTCTTGTACTCCTTTAGGAGTCTTCCAAACTGCTAGGGTACCTTTAGCATTTTCACTTTCTTAGTCAATGACATCTTTCAGCTCTCTACTACACTCTTCTTTTCTATATGTTTGTCATCTCTCTATTTATTTAATCTAATTTGTAGCATAAAAATGAAGCTTTAACTTTATTGCTTTGTCTCATTTTAAGCACTCAGGGTGTGCTACCAGGATTTGAAAGAAATAGAATAGATACAATCCCTGCTGCTAAAGGGTTTACATATTTTAAGGGGACATGAAAGGCAAAATACCCTTTAATTAGCAATTGGTACCTCATGCTTTTTCTTTTTTCTTTTCTTTGAAATAACTTCTCTCCCTTCACCCCCACAAATAGGACTAAGAAGTTTCCAAGATCAAAGATGTCAAAAAAACAAAACAAAACAAAACAAAAAACAAAAAACAAAAAATCCTAAAAAAAACCTAGGAGGATTTGAAATAAATGTTGGGAGTAAGCAGTCTTTTTTTTTTTTTTTTTTTTTCCCCAAAGCTGTGACTTTCTCTTCTCCTCCCCAGCTGGATGGATCTTCCAACTCACAGTTGACTCAAGGCAGTCACTTCACCCCGGCCAGTCTCCTCTCTTAGTGCCTCACTTCCCCTTCTCCCAATGCATACCATACAGGGAGTACCGGGGTGAGAATGTCATCCTGTTATTCCCTCAGAGACACGGAATCTGTAATCTCTAGCTTTTTTAAAAAAAAGAAAGGGGAGGGGAGGAAAGGAAAAGAAAACGTTTGTTCTCGACTGTACACCAGCTTTGGTTATCATCCTTTTCACTCCCCTGTCTTTACCAGGAAATTTCCAGGCAGGGCAGGCAAGAGCAGATCGTGTGCCCCTGATACCGGCTGAGCACCTGGCTTGACTATGTCCTTGGTACCCATCCCCTCCCCCCACCTTAGCTTGTTCTTTTAAAATTTCTTTTTTGATTCCCCACACCTCCCCCTTTGGTTCTTTTAGGTCTTTTAGTGCCAAAGCTCTCTCCAAGCTAAAGGGACTGCAGTGGGACGCGGGGCCATTCCAGCTAGTGGGAGCGGGTGGGGACTGTCTTAAATAGGGGTCTCCCAAAGCGCCCCATTCATCCCTCTTTCCGATAGACTAGGGGTATCTGAAATACAAATTGCTCCCATTAGAATCTCTGGGCACCACCTCCCCCCCACCCCCCTCTCACGGTCTTGGAAACCTCAGGAAGGGGGGAGCAGTGTGTGTGTGTGTGTGTGTGTGTGTGTGTGTGTGTGTGTGTGTGTGAAATTCCTCTTCACCCAAGGCAAATCCCCCGACTTGCAGGTCCAAAGTTAGAGAAAGCACTTGGGGGGTGGGGGGTGGTGCAAGAAGGGAGCCAAAGGGTATACTCAAGGAAACTGGTTGGCTTCCCTGGGGAGAATGGGGAGGGAGAAGGAGAGAAAAGAGGAAAGGTGCAGGGCGCTCTCCGAGAAGGAGGGGCGCAGCGGCAGCTGCTGGAGAAGGAATAGAGCAAGGTGTCTCCCCATAGCCCCTCGCCCCGCCGGCTCCTGGGGACGCACTAGGCAGCCAATGGCTTTGCAGAGGTGTACAGCAGATGGCGTCCGACTGCGCTGTTCCTTCCTCCCTCTCCTCCTCTTCTTCCTCCTCCTCCAGTGCTGAGGAGCCCGAGTCGCCCGCGGGTTGTCAGACGTTGGAATGGGTGGTCTCCCACTACACACCACCATCTTTCCTCTGCTAAGGAAGCTCGGGACTCCGCGGCTCCCACTCTCTGGGCGGGCTCAGGCCAACAGGGTGAGTAGTAGCCCTGAGCTAGGAGGTTTTGGATGGACCTGGGAGAGGATGAAAGCAGTCCAGGGATGCAGTCACTCAGATATCAAGGAATAGAGACTTTTTTCCCCCCTTCCTTCATCTCGTGTGTTTTTTCCTTTTCTTTTGCCGACTTAAAAAAAAGAAAGAAAAAGAAAAAGGGAAACGTAATACATTGCCAGATAATCGCCCCGGTTAGGGTAACTTGGAGAGCTACTTCTGAGTCCCCTGGAAAGCAGAAGGGCTCCGAACCGACTGAAAGCTCGTTCATGGGTGGCATGTGCATCATACTGGGAGCCTGGGACAATCAGACGATGTGACTTCATTCAAAGACTTGAGTGTCTGAGCATCCTGAGGAGTTAGCCTCTGGCAGTGCTGTCTTCAATGTTGCTTGCTTGGGCTCGATGTGCATGGTGGTGGGCAGACTCATTTTTATTTTCCTCTCCGATGTGCTTGGCAGTTACAGTTAAAGAAAGCTGCTCTCTCAGCCAGAGTCAGTAGAATAGTAATTGGTATTTTTTTTTGTCTGTTAAACAAGTAGATTGAGGTGTTCTTCTTTAATAAAGGGCAGAGGGGAGTCTCACTGAGTGTGTTGGTCAGGGCCCCTGAAGGATATTCAAACAAGCCAAGAAGTTTTGCAGTTCTCTCTGATATATCATTTAAGTGTCACTAGACTGCAGCAACAGTTTACAAGTTGACTAAGTCTTTTTGAGGAAGGGGACCAATAAATAGAAGGAGAATAGGACACCATTGTAGTATTTCATCATATTAGGAGAAAAATTGAACCATGGGGAAATATAAATGGTGGAAGGATTCCTATTTACCTAATCCTAATGAATTTACTTCCCCCCCACCAAGTTTACAAAAATTCAAATAAACAAATAAAAAGCAGTTTGCTAGTGAACTATTTGTTTTGGGAAGTTTTTAAAATCTTCCATGAGGGGAAAAAAAAGTTTTTCTTTTTGAATTTTGAAAGATATGGTTTCATCTATATATCTTTCTTAGAAGGAAAAAAAAATAGAATGAGGAATCTAATTACATACCAAACAAACAGGCTTCTTTGAACCAGTCTGAAAGTGATCTATTTAAAGGCTATTAACTTTTTTTTTTATATGAGGGTTTAGTAGTAGCTACAGTTGTGAGAATAATACATCTTTTGTGTAAGATGAATCTGTTGTCTGAATTGTAATTGTTAGAAAAAAGTGACTAAAAATAATTTGCAGGTCTTTACTTGGAATAAGATTTGTACTGTTTTCAAATCTCAACATGTATCTGCAAGGTCAGTTTCCATTTCTGTCTTCTACACATGTAGTTACTCTGCATTAAATAAATATCCCAATAACAGCAACTAATTCAGATGCCCAGTGAAACAGTCTGTGCTTTTTTTCCTGTTATTTTTGGGGAGAAGGGACCTTAGTTTCCATTTTCAGGCAATAGTTGCATGTCAGAATGATAAATTTAGCTCCGAAGCAGTGTCAAGAATGGGATAGTTCAGTTGGGTTAGTATAAGGTGTAGAGTCCTCTGGGATATCCTCTTGTGTTCTTACTAGTGGATAATACAGCTGGGTAAAACTCCCCTAAAGAAATCATGTTCATTGCATCAAGTGAAAAAAGAAGTTTTACTCAGTAGTAAATTAACTATTGGATACTAAAGTGAAATTTTCATGTGTTATGAGAAAAGCTAGTATTGCTTTTGGTGAATAGATCTAAAGAAGGTGTCTCTAAAAGAGTTGCCAGACTGATAACATTAATAAAAATAATTTGATTATCAAAACTGAGAGAAATGCCAACTTTAGGTTATTTAAAGTTGTATGATATATTTTATGAATTATATGTAGTGATTTTGAATACAAGACTGGCTGACTTCCTTTTGTCAGTCAATAGTCCCTTGGGCTGCCTCCCCCAATGACTAGTTTTTATTTATTCAAGGATTGTAAAGTAATGCTAGTGCAAGCTTAAGTCAAACAGAATTAGATAGATAAACTGAATGTAAAGAAGAGGTAAAAAAGTATAACATATATAGAACTCAATAAAAATGGTGTGTGTGTGTGTGTGTGTGTGTGTGTGTGTGTGTGTACACACTGGGCTATACTTTAGGTTATTGTAGTTGGTTTTATAGGAGATTGAATAATCAGTAAACTTCTACTCAGAGTGTTATGAAGGTTAACAAACATAATATATATGTACATACATACATACATATGTGTATATATATAGATAGATAGGTATCTATATAACTATATATCTCCCTAATGATTTATGGTACAGCTTAAGATATATTCTAGGCATATACATAGAATGATTTTTTTATATGGTTATTTTTATTACTTCTTTGAAAAATTAATATTACTTTTATCTTAATATCAAAATTAAACTTGAAAAACTATCTAATATTCTTTAATTTTCACCCATTGATTTTAAAAGAAGTTTTGAGACAAGGAATAATATGTTTAATTTAAATCTTTTTCCCCCCAAATACTGTGTCAACTCATGTAGAAAGAATTAACACTTATAAAAATGGGATGATATGTTAATCTTATCTTTACCCAAGAACTTTAAAAAGATAGAGGAATATAAAAATGTTTAATTTGGAAACAAAAAATAAAGAACAGCTGAAAGGGACTTTACAGATCATAGAATCTAGAGGCCTTAGAGATCATCTGGTCCACTCTCTCTACTATTCCCCTGACTCCAGTCCTTTTATTTTATAGATCAAGAAATCAAGACTTAGAGAGGTGAAGTGATTGTTCAAGGTCACAACAATGGTAATCGAACAGCAAATCATCCTGTTTAATCTTGTTTTGTAGAATAAGAGGAACTGAGATAGAGAAATGATAAGTTATAACAATATCAACAACAAGCTTTCATATAACACTTATGTTTGTAAAGTGCTTTAGAAATATTATCTCATTTTTTTCCTCATAAGGGGTTATTATTTTACTCCTTTTACAGCTGAGGAAAATGAGACAGAAGTCACATGATTTGCCTACTGTCACAAGACAAGTAACATCTGAGGCAGGGTTTGAACTCAATTATTCTTTACTCTAGGTCTAGCTCATTTTTCATTGTACTACTTAACTGCTCTAAATCAAAGACATAGGAAGTGGTAGAGTCAGGATTAGAAGTCTGTTCTTCTGAGAACAATGCTTTTTGTTTGTTTTTCTAGCAGGTGTATATATGTGTGTGTGTGTGTGTGTGTGTGTGTGTGTGTGTGTACTTTTCCAGTATACATGCATCTATTTTTTAAATAAAAAAGAACTGCATATAATTTTGTTTCTGGTATCACTAATGTTAGATAGTTATCTAATATTTGGGATCATTTCTGAAGATTTGATTTTTGGAAATAGCTTATCTTCAAAGGCTGTAACAAAACATGCAGAAGTAAAAGGGAGGGAATAGAGTTTCAGAGGTGAGTTGTTGAAGGAACCCTTGAAATAAAAAAAAATCATGACACTGCAGCTTAATTTAATTATAATACAGAAAACTCAGCAGGAGTCCTATAATTCTGACCATAAAATCTCAGTTTGCCAAAGCTGTGATTCTGCTACTGTTTGTAACTAATACAGATTAGACATTAAAGTAATAACATCTTTTCAAAGTTTGAATAGAATGATGAAGAATAGTTGATTCATCCTAGTGAGTTAACAGTGAAGATGACAAATGATACAATGTATTAAATATACTATCCAGATAAACATGCTAAATGATCTTAAGTAGCGACAACTGAAATACCTGAAGGAGAAAAGAACAGCTCTATTTAAAAGAATTTCCATGCACTGAAGACAGAAAGTAGAAAGCATTTGAATAACTGTGTAATTTTTCAGTACCATTAAATATTGTGGCTGTTAGGGAAGTCTTTGAATTTCTGAGCCTAAAATGCATATGAGCATTTTACATTTTAAGAAGAAAACTTCCTACTAGTTATACAACTATGAAAGAAGCCTTTATATTTTCAATGCTAAGGGCAACTTCCTAAATATAACACAAGTCCCTAATTTGGAGCTTTTAACAGGGTTAGTATCCAAGTGATAATTAACATGTTATAACTGTGTGAGTGGAGGAATTTAGAACTCAGTTCTATTCTAGACATTTGTTTTTGCAAGTTCAAGTGGAACTAGGGTTTTGACAGATGTGAGTCTCTGTCCCACCTTTCCAAAGATGATAAACATTTTACTCCCTTCTTTTTATTCCCCATTAATTGAGATTGTTTTGTTGGTGATTTTACTAGGAATTTTATTTGTGAGAAATAGAATTGTTAGGTAATATAACTGTCTAATGGCATCTTGTAGTTCTTGATAAAGTAAGAAACATTTAGAATCCTGGGTATTCCTTTTTAATCCTCAACAGTGCTGTATAATGTGAGTAATGTGACTTAGGCAGATAGAATTTAGGTGAATACTTTCTGAATTTTAGAGGCATGTACCTCTTTGAGGTAACCTTATTGAACATACAACATGAAGTTTATTATGGAAAATATAGTGTTAATGTTTTTGGGGGAGAATAAGAAAGACAGTGAACACGAATTACCATGTCCTTTAGTAGAATTGTGCAGTGTGCCTGATATTTTAGACGTAAAAATTCAGAAAGCCTGGGGGGGGGGAAACACTGTAACTAATTACAAGGCTAAGGAGGGTATTCACTAACAATTGAGATGATTTTTGCTTGTGCCATTATATGGATACTTTAATGAAATTATATTACATATTTATAATACATTATACTTGACAGAGTGATTTATCTTACCTCATATGCTGCTTATAGTTTTCTTCTCTTAGGACACATATTTTGTTTTATAGATGAGAAAACTTAGATACAGAAAGGTTCAGTGATGTGACCAAAATCACATAGGTAGGAAAAAAGAGAAGCTGGATTTTTGAACTCCAAGTCCAATGCTATTTCTAGTTTGCCATGTCGACCAAAATATCATTGCATTTTTACAGATTAAACATACAGGAGATGACTATAATCTTGGTGAAATTGGGGTTGGATTTGAGATAGCAGTACATAGACCATTTTTCAAAATACTGATGAGGGAAAGTGTGTGTGTGTGTGTGTGTGTGTGTGTGTTTGTGTGTGTGTGTGTGTGAGAGAGAGATAGACAAAGACAGAGACAGACAGAGAGACAGAGAGACAGAGAGACGGAGAGAGACAGAGAGACAGAAACACACAGAGATAGAGAGAGACTGAGAGACTAAGAGACTGAGAGACTGAGAGACTGAGAGATAGAGGAGAGAGAGTTGTTGCTATTTTTCACTTTCATGCATTAGGATAAGCAGTTGATTAGCGTCTCCTAATTGTGTTAAATGCCACCTCATTACTTCTAGATGAATCACAAAGTTAAGAAAATCTCTAAACTTTGTGGCAATTAAGCTTACTATGATAGAGTCCATTTGCTTCATTTTTAATTTTTAATTTACTTTTATTGATTGATTATTTTATTTTTAATACATTTGAAATCAATATATTTACTTTATATATAATATCAAGTAAATACAATTAATGTATTGTATTTATGTAGTTACTCTCTCTACTAATATTCATTTCTTTCTAGGCCTCTTGCTTACCTGTCTTGTTGACTTGTTCCATATTTCCCTATAAATCATCCACAGAACAACTCATCTGTATTCCTTCTAACTTCTGGTATCTCAGTTGCATTAATATGCAACTCAGGCTATATATATATATATATATATATCGTCTCTTCCTCCATGACAAATTCAGCTCCTTTTTTGATTATACATGTATTGGATATTGCCTTTTATACTATTTTGTATCATGTAGGTTGTCATTAGTGACATTTAGTCTTCTTATGTTTCATTATTTTTCTTTTAATTATTGACATTTGGGTTATATGTTATTTTAATCATCTATGTACATGAGGCAAATTTTTTACTGGGTAAAAATTGCCTTTCAAACATGGATATTTTGGAAATAACGCAGTCAATATCAATAAAATCTTCATAGGACCTCAAACTTATTCTATCCCATTATTTTTCTGAATTCCAAACTGACTATTTGTAGTACATGTCCAAGAAAAAGATTTCTCTCATTATGATTTTTGTTCATCATTTTGATTTGTGACCCCATTTTGAGTTTTCTTGTCAAAGATATGGGAATGGTTTGTCATTTCCTCATCTAGTTAATTTTATAGAGGAGGAAACTAAGGCAAACAGGGTTACGTGGCTTGGCCAGGATCATATAGCTAATAAGCATCTGAGTCTATGGCTGATACTCTATTCGTTGCATCACCTAGCTGCCTTCTCTCTTTATGATAGCTTGCCTATATAGTTATGTGTTTTTCTTCCACCTTGTTTTTGGAAGAATGTGTATATCATTATACCAAGTATATGTAATTAAAATAAATTTGTCTAGCATTCATTTAGATATCAATTTCATTTTAAGGAAAATTCTTTTTATATTTTCTAAAATCTAAATTTTTAGTCTTTTAAAGCTTACATCAAATAGATTTCAGCTTATTTCAAAATTATTTTTATTACTGACAGCAACCATGGGGATTTAAGTTTATCTGAGGTAGTACATTTCAAAACTAGAAATAGCTTCCTGTCTGATCACTGTGAGGGATGGCCTATTGAGGTACTTATAGGAGGTAGGGATGGATGAGAGAAAATTATACAAAGTCCTCCATTTGGAGGCCAATATTTTCTTCTGCCAGAGTTGCACATATCTTTCTGTATATCTGTAACTTTTTTGGTGTTTACATCTCCTGGAGAATCACCACCCTCTACTAATGCACATTTGTAACTCCCGAAAATTATATTTTATTAATAAATCACATAATTTAATGGTCATATAGGCATTATGTGTCATAGGCAGGACTTGAACTCAGTCTTACTTTCTCAGAGGTTGGAACTTTGTCTGCTTTGCTATATTACCTTTTCCTACATATAGTGTTGTAATCTTCTATCTAGAAGAAATTTAAATTTTAATACAAGAGAGCAATCTTAGAAAATGACTTTCATTTTATGAATTTTTTTCTAAAGCCTCTGTTGTGTTGTCACAATTGCTTGTCCCATGGGTTATAGCTGAGTTAGCCCTTCACTGATTAAGCTCACCTTTGCTGTCCAACTATATTTTTTGTTATTTTGTTATGGTTATTTTCAGGCAAATCTATCTTTTTGCTGTAACTCCCATCTGTCATGTATTTCCTCACTTACATGCCTTTACTCATTCTTGGAATAAACTTGTCTTAATTTTATCCAAATTTTACCTATTAAGGCCCAGTTCATGTCATCTACTTCACAAAGCCTTCCTTGACTAATGAAATTACTCGCACTGTTCTCTCTTCTTTGTATGAATTCCTATAGAATTTATGGGTTCTCCTTTATAATTAAGCACTTGATTCTACTGTCTTATACTTTCCTCAAATTTTATCTTTGTGCAAGGACCAGAACCATGTTTTGATAACCTTCCACAACTTTCCCAGGGCTCAGCACCCTGGAATCAATCAACATCAACAAGAATTTTTTGAATGCCTGTTATGAATTAGACATCATGACAGTCCCTTATGATGCAAAGACAAAAATAAAACACTACCTGCACTAGCTGTGACTGAACAGGTGTAACTGTGCTTTAGAACTGTCTTAGGTATGCTGGGTAAAAAGAGATGTTTTGAGCATAGGGAGGAATGGGTACTAATGCCAAAACCTGAGAATCCTGGCAAGAAAGAGAGTAAAAGAGTGAGGGGGAAAGAGAGCAAGAGAGAGGGAGAAAGGAGAGAAGGGACTCTGGATAGTAGCAAGTAGCTTAGAAATTTTTCAAGCAATACTTAAAGAACTATAGGTCTGTTCTCTGAACTCTGCTCAAACCACTGCTTCTTAATATGTCTTAAAAGCTTATCTCATTTTCTCTTGCCTTTCTTTATCCTTATAGTGATAGAAGTTCTGCAATAAAATATATTTTAGGACTAGAAATGTGTATTATTGATAAATGAGTAGTTTCTCTTCTCCCTTCTTCATCATCTTATATCACTTAGATGCCTTCTGCTATTATCTCCTTTTTCAGCCCAGTCTCCCATGAAGAGATGGCCATACTCCTTGCCAAGACAACTCTTTTCCACTGTACAAACAATGCACTTTTATCCTTTTTTCTACAATAGGAATCCCCTGTCATTCCTATTGTGTCACTTGTCTGCTATCTCTCCTTCTCTTCCTGCTTCTTCTCTACTGCTTACAATCATGACCTTGTTTCTCCCATTCTCAAAAAATTCTCTCACTTCATCCTCCTATCCCTGCTGCCATCTTATATCTCCTCTGCCAAAATTCCTTGAGAAGGCCATCTATAATAGACTCCTACATGTGTATTCTCACCTCTTCTAAAGTCTGGCTTCCAATCTCATCAGTCTTAAACTTCTCTTCCCAAAGGTACTGATCTGCTAATTGGCCAATCCAGTGGCCTTTTACTTCAGTTCTCATTCTTCTCAAACTCTCTGCTACCTTTGTATTCTTCATCATCTTCTATTCCATACTCTCTTCTTCCATGGCTTTTTTTCTCCTGGTCTTCTATCTATCTGACTATTCTTTTTCAATTTCTTTTTATACAGTCTTCATCCATGTTCTGCCCTTTAACCATAGGTATCCTAGAGGATTTTGTCCTGGCTCTTATTTTATCCATCTGTATTACTTCAGATCATGATCTTATCAACTCCATGAATTTGACCATCAACTTTATGTTGGTGATTCTGAAATCTATATATTCAGTCCTAATTTTTCTGCTGACCTCCATCCAGCCTCATATCTTCAAACTATCTATTAGATATCTTAAACTAGATATCCTGTATACAACTTTAACTCAACATATTGAAAACTATACTCATCATCCCCCCCCAAAACAAAACAAAAAAAACCCAAAACCAAAAAAATCCTCCTCCTTCCCCTCCAAACTTGCCTATTTCTGTTCAGGGCACCATCATGTTGTCAGTCCTTACAACCCAGTGATAATCCTTGACTCCTCATCACTATCTCTCATTCCTCATATCCAATTTGTTTCCAAGGCTTATTATATCAGTGTCACCTTTGTAACATCTCAGATATGCCTACTTCTACCTTTTGAAACTGCCACCACTTTGGTGCAAGCCCTCATCATTTCATGCTTAGACTATTATAATAGTTTCCTGATTGCTATGCTTTTCACAAGACTTTTCCCACTTTATCTTCCTTTTAGCCAGAATGTCAAAATGACTTTCCTAAAGAACAAGCCTGTTTCATGACAAAACATTCCATTTCTTGACTGTGGGCATTTTCTCTAGCTGACATATGACTTCCTCTTCATCTATCTCATGGATTCCTTAACTTTCTTAAAGTTCCAACCAAAATCCCACTTTTAACAGAAAATCTTTCCCAATCCCTCTTAATTCAAATGCCTTGCCTCTGTAAATTACTTCCTTTTTTTCCCTTTATATACCTTGCTTATACATAACTCAGTGCTTATTGGTTTCCCCCCTTATATTGTGAGCTCCTTGAGGGCAAGGATTATTTTGTGCCTTCTTTGTATCTCTAGCACATAGCCTAGTGCCTACTTAATAGGTGCTTAATAAATATTTATTGACATTAATTTGGGGTTAGTACCATGATAGTTGTCTTTAAATACTCGAAAGACAACCTTCTAGAAGAAGTTTTATACTTATCCTGCTTGACCTCAGTAGGCAAAACCAGCAACAATGGGATAAAGAATGAAAAAAAAGTCTGATTTAGATTAATGTACTACTTTAAAATACATAATGTTTTCTTTATCATTAGAAATCTTTTTATTTAAATTTATTTTGCTTTCAATTAAAAACTATCTTTCTTCCCTACTGAAAACAAAACAAAAATCCATTTTCAACAATTTTAAATAGTCAGAGGATATAGAAAAGAAATCCAAACAATAGTCTTATTTTTATATGTATGTATACATACATACACACATAAAAACATTCTATACATACTTCTATTTATCAGTTCTTTCTCTGGATGCAGATATCATCTTTCTTCATAGGTTACATAATAACTTTATTATGTACTTAAAGAGAATAATAAATCTGAACATAATAGATTTGCATGTTTTATCTTTGTTGAGGCCAGTATCATAGGCTCCAACCCAACTTAAGGTAATTAACTTCATTCTTTCTTATGCTAACTGCATTGCAGAGGCATGCCTTTGAATGGCAGTTTGAATAAGAATAAATTACTGAATCAGGTCAAAGCTACAAAGCGTAGCTGGGAAAATAAGAGATTGAAAATGGATCAATAAATTATTCCTATGGAAAGGAAATTAACATTGCTTTAAGTAAAAATCATGCCCTAATGGAAATATTAACATATAAACAAATTAAATGTAATTGATTTTTGGCATTAAATGGATATGATAATTGTAATGATTATAAGTGATATTTATGGATAACGTTGAGGTTTAAAAAAATCCTGCTCTCATTACATATGCATATATATGTATGTTTAACTACATATGTATATGTATATATGTTTAGCCTTTCTTGAATATACTTATAAAGATAAGAAGAGCTAAATCCAAATTTTAAAAATGTTTTGTAAAAACAATGAATGCATTATAGAAATATCACTTATAATAATAATCATTGTTAATATTATTAGATCTAAATATATTCATTAATCATCCACAATCAAGATAGAAACAAAATATCAAACAATTCACTATTGGAATTAAGATGTCAAAACATATTTATAAAGATCTGATTCTTAGAGGTCAATCACAAATAATCTAAAAGGTGGAAAGTAGCTTACCATTCATCCTGTCCAATAATCAATCAATCAATAAACATTTAAGTGCCTACTATGTGCCAGATACTGTGCTAGACTCTAGAGATACAAAAAGAGGAAAATGCAATGTGCTCCCAAGATGAAAATCTTATGCTGGCAATAGCATGTGAAGGAAAGAGAACAAAGAGGTATAAGATGAAGTAACAGGTATCTCTGGACTGCCTTAGAGAAAGTATATCTCACTTCAAATATCAATGTCTAAGAGCAAAATAAAGCTTTTAAAATATTTTACAGCTTTGTTCATAGCCACACGTTCAATTTTAAAGACAGCATTTTTGAAGTCATGAATGGAAAGAACTTTTTCCATGCAATTCAGGCATAGATATCCAGTTTATCCATTTATGGCTTCTTAATTTTTCTGATTAGTAGCTGGAATGCCCTCTCAAGAAAAACCAATCAGAACACTAAGGATGCAGTATAAGATTACCTCAAATTGAATATAAGCTACATTTGGGTAAAAGAACATAGTATATTCCAGTACACATAATCGAATGGTCATATATGATAGGTTTCTAATATATGTATTGCTGACATCATTCTCTATGGAGTTATAGAGTTGGAAAGTGAATATACTCATTAGCTTTGGTTTATTGTTGATTTTATAAATTTAAAATATACCAGAACATTCAGTAAACTTACAAATATTCTAAGCTTAACAAAGAGGCAAATCCTATGATTTGTCTCAATTATAATAACAACAGTAGCAAAAAGAGCAATAATGATAACCATAAAATATGAGTGAATTTGTAGAGACTAATATCTTATAATCAAGCTCAGTGGAAACAATATATTTAAAATAACTGACATCAGCATAATATTAGTCCTAATGTATACTTTTGAACATGTAAAATGAGCCAAAATAGATTTGGAAAAATATCCCAACAGAAAAACAGAGAAAGTTAATATTGACTCATTACTCACTCATAAGGCAGTTATAGAAAGATTAATACTTTTAATGGAAATATATAAAGAGAATTCATAGAAATCTTAGCATATGCTAAGAGGTAAAAATCCCATAGAAATATTTTTGGTTATGAGGAGAAATCACTTCAAGTTATAATAAAAGCTAATACAAGGCACATTCAATTGGATTTCTAGACTCTAACCAAAAATGTCTTCTTAATGGAGCTTATGAAGTATCTAAGATCTAAAAATGCAATCAAAAGGTCCACCATGAGCAACATCCACATATACTCAGTCAACAATATGTTAATCAACAAAAGTAAAAAACAACCACCAAAATACTCCTTCCAAAAACACTGAACAAATGGCTAAGTCATACTGTTTCTAGAAATGGTAGAAATCATGTCCATTTAGGACTAGGTGTTCATCCACAAGAAATTATGGCAGGATGTCTTTAAATAGCTTCAATTTGGGACCTAATATAGATTATATAAGGAATGTGCTATAGAACACATTACTGACTGAAGTAAACATTTAGTAATAACTTCATACATATCTAGTAAGATATTATATGATAGAATAGAACATTAGAAATATGATACTTTCATATATGGACTGAAAGACAAATAATACTAAAATTAGAGATCTCAAAACAACTTTGAGAACTTACAAACAATAAATTATACTGCAACTGGACATCTTCACAGGGCTGTTATTCAAAATTGTCTAGGCATAACACTGATTTATTCAAAATTTCAGGACATTTTAAATAGATGCAAATATGTCAACATTCAGATTTTCCAAATTCAGTGGAACAGAAAAGCTTTCAATATATAGACATCTATTAGAAGAAATCTGTGGGAAAGAAGGAGGCATATATGGTTCTTATCACCTTTTTTGCTTGTTCATTCGTTTTAGTCATATCTAATTTTTTTACTTCCCCATTTGGAGTTTTCTTGGCAAAGATACCAGAATGTTTTCTCATTTTCTTCCTTAGCTCATTTTTATAGAAAAGAAACAAAGGCAAATTGGGTCTTCCCCAGTTTCACACAGCTAGTCTGTTTCAGAGGCCAGATTTGAAGTTGGGAAGACAAGTATTCCTGATTCCAAACCTAGTACTCTATTTACTGCACCACTTGACTGCCCTCACCCTCATTTCTATTAGTGCTAAATTGAGACTGCTTACAATAATGTTACAGTAGAGGAGTTAATTTTTTATTCAACTACCAAAAGCAGTTATTTTAACCATCTTTTTAGTAGTCTTCAAAGCATTAAGTATGTAAGATTAATGACAGGATAAGCAACTTATTACTAGGCTATTTACATCTGAATTCCATTTGACAAGATGAGAAAAACAATTTTTCTAAAATAATAATAATAATATTATTATAACAACCCTATTCGATATAATGCTAATATGCTAATATCTATGCAATGCCAATGTGGTTTTAAAAAATAATTTTCTCACAAGAGTTCTGTGAGGAATCTCAAGGTATTATTATTTCTCTTTTAAACATGAAGAATGGGAAACTCAGTCAGGGAGTGACTAGCCAATGTCACAAACTGAATGTCAGAGTTAGAACTCAAACTCAAGATTTTCAAGTCTAAATTAAAAATTCTCTTCATTACAGAATGACTAGTATTTTGTTCCTTGCACCTGATCTGAATCTGGCATGCTACAAATAATGCTCTTTTCCTCTTATTCTTTAGTCAGCAAAGATACAGAGCAACTGGTCAGTGCCCTTTCTATAAAACCTTCTACAAGACTAGTGGAGGCCATTATTAACTAAACAGCCTTTTCCCTACTTGACTAAATTATCCCTCTCTCTTTTTTAATGTCTGACATTTTCAGTTTTCATTTTCTATGTGCCATGTGTATGTTGCTAACATAAATATAAATAAAAAATATATACATATACATGTAAAATATGGTTTATATCATATGAACACATATTTACACAATCTATATCTATATATAAATTTAAAAAATATGACCTATAAGCATTTTACTACTTTATAAGGAAAAAAAACTCAGACTGAAACTGAACTTGGTCAGTTTTTTCAATTTGCCGTTACTACATATTTCTCTGTACCAATTTGTTGTGCCCTTATTATAGTTACAACAGTCTAAACTTATATGTATCTTAGGAATGTGGCACTTTTCATCAAATTGTACCAATCTGTGAGTAAGTTTGTAGTATTATTTGGCAGGTGGCTTTCTCTTTAGTGAACTGAAGGGCATATCTTAAGTTGAATTTTCATCAGGAACTGAATGTCTGGGTGGTGGTATGCTTGAATTGAAAAAGCAGAATGTGACATGTATTTCATTGCTGAACGTATAAAGAAAAAGAATCTGTGTTTCCTTTGTATTTGTAACTATTATTCAGATGTACAAAACACTCTGAAACATTTTTAATAATGTTGAGTTTTTTCTAGTTGATATTGTACTAGTCACTTGATTCAGATTTCAGTTGTTTATTAAAAAGAAGAATATTAAAATATTGCTTCTGTCATAGGTGAAAAAGCTCTAAATGTCATATGGATGAATTTTCTTATGGAAATACAGACTCAGAGGGTATGTCATATAACCTTATGTACATGAATATTGGATATTTCATTTGGATTATGGAGTTAGCTGAATTAAAAGATAATACTGATGGATATTTTGTAGTACAGGTATAGCACATTATCCTTCAGCACTCTCAGAGTACCCAAATGTGGATATTATTAACCAAACCAACTTTTACTGCATCACATGCTAGGATTTATGAGCAATGAATTCTTATTTAGATATTTTAATTTTTAAATATCTTTAATGAGCTAGGTTCTGAAGAGGATGTGCAAGAAATGATAGTAAATAAAAAAATGAAAAGCATTTAATTTATTTTGAACTTTGTACTAGTCAATATATTTAACCCTTGAAATAAAGATAATACTTTTGTTTTTGCAACTTGTATTCCATTAGAGATAACAATATAGAGGAGTAGAGGCTAGTGAAGGATGCTTTGGTCTAGGAAGTCATAGGAATAGTAACTGACTCAGGTGAATGCAGTGGACTCTATAAGTCCTTATCAATCAGGGCAGCAAGGTCTCAGAAAGGGAAATGACATAACTTCTAAAGGGTTTAGTCTGTGACCTCTGGGGACTTCAATTGAATGAGGAGGAAGGGTGCACATGAAAGAGTTACACTTGTAAAAGAGAATAAATTCTCTTTCAGAGGCTGATGAACCAAGAGTGAAGCCAAATATCCTATTAAAGGCTCAGAGGAGTAGGGAAAATCTTATAGGTACATAGTTGTAACCTACTAGTGCCTATTATATGGTCCCAGAAATAATAGTGTCCAGTTCATATTAGTCTATGTGAGAAATTAGTTTTAATAATGTATAAAGATGCTTACTGTGGTAACATGTATTAAGCAAAAATTATACCAAGTTCATGGAATATACTGAATTTGAAATTTGGTGATGTATGCAGGTATAGTAAAGATGATGTGAATATAGAGCTGGTCAGATTATCAGTGAAGATTTCTTTCTTTTCATATTTTTAACATGCAATAATTTTCCACATTTCTGAGACCAAGTATGGCAAAGAGAACTTTGAATCTATATAGCTCAAGGAAAATGTATTCATTCATGGATATTTATTAAGTACTTGTTATGCCCAAGTCACTATAAAGATAATAAAGTAATGATTCCTGTCTTCAAGGATATTACATAAAGTGATAATAATAATAATAAATAACATTTATATAGCAACTACTATGTGCTAGGTGCTTTACAAATATTATCTCATTTGATCCTCACTGTTATTAATCCCTATTTTACAGTTGGAGAAACTGAGGAAAATAGAAGATAATTGGGTTTCCAAGGTCACAGCTAAGTGCCTGAGGATTTGAACTTAGGTTTTCCTGTTCCAGGCCTGGTGATTTATACATTATGCTACCTTGCTATTTATTTAAGTGTAGATGATGGAAGCAGAAAGAAAAGAAGGATGATATAGGAGGGAGGAACTATTCTTGGAATTCACCTCCTTTTTTTCTACTTGGTTTTATTCAGATTACCTTTGATTTTATTTCACATGGATGGTTATTTTTATTCTCTGTCAATATGCATATATTCTGAATGTTTGTATTTAATATATGAGCCAGATAAGGTCTAATCAAGATTCCTTTTGTTTAAAAAATAGAAGAAGAAAATAGAATGCTTGACTTGGACATAGGAGACTTGTTACATATGCATATTTGCTATGTGACCATGTGTTCAGTCACTTAACGTTTCAGAGACTGGGATTCCTCATCAATAAAATGGAGATAATCTTTATACTTCATAGGGATGCTGGGAGAAAATCCCTTAATAAAAATTAAAACATTATATTTATGTCAATCATTTTTATACAATATTTTACTGGTATGTGTGAGGGCTAGAACTAATTTTAAAATTCTGTCTGTTATATATCTCATAGATTAACCTTAATATTGAGTGGACATAGATTATTTTTTTATTAAAGCTTTTTAATTGCAAAACTTATATATGGGTAATTCTTCAACAATGACCCTTACAAAGCTTTCTGTTACAAATTTTTTCCCCTAGTTCCCACCCCTCCCCTAGATGGCAGGAAATCCACTACATGTTAATTATGTTAAAATACTTGACAAATTGAATATATGTATGCATATTTCCACACTTATCTTGCTGTGCAAGAACAATCTTGTTTACAAGAAAAAAAATCTGAGAAAGGAAACACAATGCAAGCAAACATCAATAGAGAGCATGAAAATGTTATGTTGTGGTGTGGCCATAGATTTTTGCCAGAGCATTAGAATGGTACAGAGTGTGGTTTGAACATGTTGGTTCCTTTATTGGGAAATTTGGCAGCAATACTGGCAAGCATGGAGGTTTGGTAAGAACTAAAAAGATATGGCAACAAAAATAGCATGGTTGTCACTTTCACCCAAGAAATGAAAACAGAAAGAGGTGCTCAAAATACTATAAAATCATTCAAACTATGAAAAACTTAGGCAGGGAATTCATAGATGATGGGAAATAATAAATAGAAAGGTAGTAGCATTTCTTTAATGAGATATGTCTGAGAAAGGTCTATAGGAGAAAAAGTGATGGAAAGAAAAAGACAAATGAGCCCAGAGCACAGAAAACAACTGAGAGAGAGATTATAAATATGATTGGAAAGATTAAATTATTGTACCACCAAATGATGAGTAATGGAGAGATTGGTGAATTGGAGAGTTCGGAAGCAATTGGGAAGAGAAGACTGTACATGTGGATTTTGGTGAATTGTAGTAAAGAGAAACCTGTTCTATTCAGATTACTTAAGTAAGGAAACTTCATTGAACAAAGAAAAAAAAAAACTAAAAAGACTGGAAAGAAATGGAACTGTGAGTAGCTTATTAGGTTTTATTTATGTACCTACTAAGTTGGATTTTCCCCACCACATATTGATGTGTTATTTACATGTAAGTATCTGAAGGGCATAATTTAGCTATGAGCATGTTCTCATTATTAAATGTATGCAAAAAGGGTATTTACAAATATGCCATCTCATTTAAAAAGTATATGAGTGATATGTATATGTAATATTATGCATATTACAGAACCTGGGATTACCAGATGGTCTCCCATCCAATTGCTAACCAGGCCTAATTCTGCTTAACTTCCAAGATCAGATGAGATCAGAAATTTACAGGGTAGTGTGGCCAGACATACCCATATACACATACATGTGATATTAAATAATATGTTATTAATTATGGTAGATATGTATTAAATGATAGATAGTTGGATAGATGGATAGATAGGTAGATAGATGATATGCATACACACCTTTCCATGCCAATGAGAGGTAGAATAGAACATAGAGTAAGGGATAAAGAACTGATTTTGAATTTTAGGAAGACTTGAATTCAAGTCACTCTGAGAATGTATGTTGGCTATGTGACACTTAACCTTTCATTGCCCCAGGCCAGTGTAAGATTATAAATTACATAACAAATAGTGATCATTACTAAATTTCCTTGCTAGGAGTACCCTGAATTATTAAATCACAAATCTGATCTTATTCTCATGTATGATTTATTGCTAGATGGAGTCAAAGATGACTGATCTTTTCTCTCCTGTGCAAAATGAAGAGAACTCTATAAATCTTAATTATTTTTAATTATTCCATGTCCTATTTCTATATGCAGAAACTAGTAAGTTTTAGAACAGGGGACCTGGAGTCAAGAAGACCTGAGTTCAAATAGGGTTTCAAATACTTACTAGCTGTGCAACCCTGAGCAAATCTCAACTTCTTTCTACTTTGATTCTTCAACTGTAAAATGGAAATAATGGCACTTTCCTCCCAGGCTTCTTGTGATGATGAAATGAGAAAATATTTGTAAAGCACTTAGCACAGTTCCTAGCACATAGTAGGCATTTAATAAATGCTTATTCCTTTTTCTTCCCTCCCATGTCTCAGGCTACTATAATGCCCCAATTTAATAGTTGATCTTGGCATTAGAGTGGCTTAGCAGATGAGTTTGAAAAATTGGTCCTTTTGTTTGGTGATTGGGCAGGAAAACTAGCAAGCCTCAAGCTTTGGTAAATACTTAAAAAGATAATGATGTAAGAAATAGCAAGATTGTTATTTTACTTTTAGAATGGAAGTTGAGAAAGAGGCTCAGAATAGTCCAAAATTACTTAGGTTTTAAAGGAAAAAGGATTTCCTTCCCCACCTACATGATTCCCCCTTCTCTCCTTGAATCTCTGAGCTCTCCTATTCATTTAGTTATTTTCTTCTTTTCTTGAGTATTCAAAATGTAGAAATAATTAAATGAAATGAGCAATCACATAAAATAAAAATTGCAAAACCATAAATTCCAAGATGTTTAAAACATGTTTATTAAAGTACATATTAATTTTAAGGGAATAAAACAATAAAAAACTCTTAGCATCCATGCCCTCTTTGATCTTTTTCCTTTGTGTATTCTTATTGAATTTAGTTGCTGTATTTACTATGGTTATTCCTGTACATTTATATAGTCAAAAGAATGTAATACTCTTCTGATTCTATTTTACACACTCTATCACTTTAAATATCCTCCTTTTTGATATTTCTTTTATTTGCCATTCTTTATGGTGCAATAGCATTCCATTTATGTACATATAATTTATTTAGCTGTTCCCCATTTATTGGACATATAAGTTGTTTTAATTTTTCTCTATTGTGAATAAAATTCTTCTGAACATTTATATATAAACACACATATATATAGCACTTTTTTCTCTTCATTTTGATATTCTTGATATATAATTTTGGAAGTGGATTGAAGGGTATGAGCAACAACTTTGTAGTTCTAAATATGTTAGCATTTAGCTAAATCATTTATACAAGACTATTTCTTCATCTCTACCACTATCTAATTTTATTGTTATTAATAATCTTTGTTGAGTCAGCCAGGTGATAAAGTTGATAGATTCAGATATGGATATGGAGTTAAGATCTGAGTTCGAATATGGCCTTAAATGCTTACTAGAAGAATGATCCTGCATAAGACACTTAATTCCTTAGCTTTAGTGACCTCATCTATAAAATGGCAATAATAATAGCACCTACTTCATAAGGTCATTGTGAAAATAGAATTAATAATTATATGAAGCATTTTTAAACCCTAAAGCTTTATAAAAATGTTAGTTATTATTAGCTGTTAATTTGCCTTTCTCTAATTTCTATAGTTGGAACAATTTTTCATATGGATACAGACATGTATTTCTAATTTGTATGGCTTGATTTTTGCCTTTTACCAAATGTTAGTTGTTCTTAACTTTTGTTATATAGTATGTTGGATACATTGCTTATTCTCTTTAAATTGTAAACTTGTGCAGCTGTGGGTTGTTTTAATTTTACATTTTTACATTCATACTACTTATCATAGAACTTTGTTTAAATAAATGCTTCATAAATATTTGCTAGATTGAAAGCTCAATATATTTGATGACATTTAGGCAAATTTAAAGGAACAATATGAAATATACAGAGGGGAAACGACCCACATATGCAAAAACTTTTGTAGCACTCTTTTTGTGGTAACAAAGAATTGGAAAATGAATAGATGCCCATCAGTTGGGGAATGACTGAACACGCTGTGGTATTTGAATGGAATATTATTGTTCCAAAAGAAATGACGAACAATATTTGCATGAACTGATGCAGAGTGAAACATGCAGAACTAAGAATATATTGTACACAATTACACCAAGAATGTGTGATGATCAGCTATGAAAGGCTTGACTCTTCTCAAATGCCATCTACATCCAGAAAAAGAACTATAGAGATTGAATGTAAATCAAATACATGCTGTGTTCACTTCTTTTTTTCTGTTTTTTTCTTTCCCATGGTTTTTCCCTTTTGTTCTCATTTTCTCTCCCAACATGATTCCTAAAGCAATGTGTATTAAAATAAATAAACAAACAAATAAATTTGGAAATAAATAGATGTGTCTTTCAAGACCAATCACTTAATAGGAACTGGAAGTACTTTGCCTCTTGGACCTTCCTGGCTGCTGAGCTGACTTAACTCTATGATTTTAGAGATTTTTAGGGTTTATTTAAAAGAGAAAAGGAAATATAAGCATATAGAAATCATATATCAGTGTAAGATATTAAAAATGCTTATAAATCTATTCAATTCTAGACTGAATAACACCAAGCTTTTAAACTTAATCTTTAAAGTTCTTCAAGTTTATCCTAATTTAATATCCTTTTCCTCCCAGGAGTCTAACACCAGGATACAATTCATCACCCTTTGTACCCCTACTAGGTACACACCAGAATCTAGGGTTCATCATACTTTGTGTTCCAGAGAAATAGCACCTTTACTCCCAGAATACATTTTATCAGAGATTATCCAATTACACTTCTTTAAATTATGTTCATTGGTCTATTCTTGTAATTCAAGATTAGATCTTAGCTAATTTTTATTATGAAAATGACATGATGGCTTGTGATCCTCTAACCATATTACTCTGTAATCACAATAACCATGTTTCAAGGCCCCCAGAACTTCCAGACTCACTTGGATTAAGTCAGATCCTAAAGGTTGACTCAAAAAGAATTCTTTCCCTCTTTGCCTTCTCATGCCACTTCCAAAAATTGGCTTCAAGAAATCTCCAAGTTTATTTTACACATAGCTCATGTTTAGATTTTCAAAGATATAGGTAAAAAGTATCCTCAAATTTCTCACAAGAACTCACAGTAGCAATATGAAGATTAGCTATAGCATAGCCTTTATTTCAAAATTCAGAAAATGCAAAAGACTAACTAAATCTCATAAGCAGATATTGAAAACAGCAGTCAGTCAATAACTCCCATCACTTGGAAACCATATTTGGTGACTGATGAACAAGCAAAAGCTCTTTCCATCAGACTTTCACTGACTAAATAATTCATTGTAATTTTGTATGATAGGAGGTCTTTGTGGGTGGGAGTTGGATGCTAAGGTCTAGGTCTCTTGCTTCCTTAAGTTATGGTCATGTGGATGGGTGCAAAGAGATAGATTTTGCAAAAAATACATTTTCCAGATTCCTTGCCAGTCAATCATCTTGGGGGCAGCCTTAATCTTTGGAAACCAGTTAGGAGTTGTTCATAGTTTTATTAACCAGGTGCCAATGTATCTGATAGAGAAACTTAAATTGATTTGGGGAGGAGGGGATGTCCTTGATCAGCTCGCCTTATATTAATTAGCCACCTAATTTCCCCCTTCCCCTCTTGTTAAAAGAAAACAAAAAACCTTGGATATAAAATGGAGATATAATGTTCCTATCATCTAAGAAAGATCATGATCATTGAATTCAGTCTATAGCTTAACCCTAAAGTTCACCAATTTCTTTACAATTCCCAAATCTTTTAAATACATCTTTATTTTTAAAACCCCCTGGCTAAAATCATGCCTTCCAACTCTTTCCAATTTTTAAAGGAAAAATACTAATTATTTATAATTTATTGTAGCTAGCATATTTATTTTATATCACACATGGGTACTTTAAATGGGTATTTTTATGTGTATGTGTATACTTCATAGTACACTGGCACTCTTTGAATAATCAATGTATATGTTGTGTTCTGTGTATTGCCATTTATGGGACATGGAATATAATTTTATTATTTTAAGTGATTATAGTAGTTTATAGTCCTCTCTTCACTTTTATGTGACACTTTGCTGGATGGAACTATCATTTATTCACTATCTGTCCTTTCTTGGTAAGGAACGCAACACCCAATTAGAGCATTCTTCCTAAGAGACAATAAGTTCCATTTTGTTTGTTTGTTTGTTTCTCTAGTCTATGATGTAGTTTCTGGAACTGCAGTGAAAACGAAGGTTCTTGTACTGCCTTCTGACATCTTTTGCATGTTGTTTTGTAAAAGATTGTTTTATATTTTTAAATAATGTTAGCTTGTCTTATCTCCCCAAAGAAAACATTAGCTTCTAGCTGCCAGATACCATCTACTCCCATAATATTTGACTTAGTGCCCTTATAAAAATAGGAGGTGCTTAATGAATATTGATAATGAATGAACATAGACTACACAAATACTTAACATGTAGCCTATATTGTAAAAAAAATGAATGTTGCCTTGATTATACATAAGGTACAAAACAATTCTGTAGTACTTCATAAAATTAATTATTGTATAATAAATTTTAAAAAATCTGGTTATTGTATTGCCTGGATTCTGCTTTAATAGAAAATTTCTACAAATAGGTATTGATAAACACATATAATCAATATACAACATAATCCAGTCAATGCATGCAAACAGGTCTGCTAATAATGGAAATGGGGCTAATATTGCATAATAGTGGTCCACTGTTCATCTGGAAAAGCTTTATAGAGATGAGATTAAAGCTATGTTTGAAAGGGGAGAAGATTGATTTTTTGTGAAAAGAGGACACGTTCTAGGTATGTAAAATCTCAGAATCTGAAAAAGAAGAAGTGGAAAGAATGGAATTTTGTGAATAACTTGATCAAATTTTCATAGTTTTGGGTCATTAGTTGAGTTTTGTGGAATTGATGAAGATCAAAAAAAATGACATGAGATTATAGGGTATACGTTGTATTACTTCTATGACTGATAAGTGGTACAGAGGAATTCAAAAACAAAGGAGTTTCCTTGAAAATTGTCATATATTCCAGATTTGAAAATTTGAAATGCTATTTCATAAGTCTGGTAAAATAAACTGATCCTCCACATTAGAAATGCATCTATCCAGCACTGTTTGTGAAAGTAAAGAACTGGAAATAAAGTAGGGGTTAAACAAATTATGGCACATGAATGTACTGTAATATTCTGAAAACAAGTGAAAAATATAATGAGTGTGAAGAATAGAATGTTCAACTTGAGCTGATAGAGAAATAGAGTCAAATATATACATGCATGTATGTATTTGTATATGGATACATACATATGTATATATTTATCAAAATCTAAATGGAAAGAAAAATTGCAGAAAATTATTGAAAGTAAATGTTACAAAATTACAAAAAGCAAGCATGGCTTCAAAGATATGAGATTCTACCCCTTTGCATAGGTGGAAAGTCCAAGAGTGTGGACTATTACAGTTATTTTCAGACTTTTAAATGAACTATTCAGTTTTGCTGTTTTTTTTCTTTCTTTTTTTGTCTTTAAAATATAAATTTTTTTTTTATAAAAAGTGCTTCTCTGGAAGAGACAAGGATACTGGGGGGAATTTTTAGCAATGAAAAAAATATCAAAAATATCAATAAAATTGATTTAAAGAGAGAAATGTAGCTATAACTAACAATTTTCAGGGGTCAAGTTTCATAAAATGTGTCTAGGTCAGGCAGTATGAAATGTGTAGTCAAAGCAACCTTTTAAGATGAATTTTATACAGGATTTTTGTATGTAGAGCCTGAGGATCCTGTAAGGCCACTGAAGGGAAAGCAGTCATCTAGGTACAGGCAGGAGCACAGTGGGATTAGACTATGAGGAAATCAGCTGGATTGGGACTGTGGGAGTGTAGAGTGGGCTCAGAAGCCATAGCTTCCCATTCTGATTAATTATTTTTGTAGTTAAGGATTGAGTCTAGTTGTTTTTGTGGAGCTTAAGGGAATGAACATGCTATTAGTACCTTCTACATTTTGTTACCTTGAGGCTCAACTGTGTTCTCCCAGCAATTATTCTTCTCAGAACAATGAACTCCTTGGAAAATCTTGGCCATGTTTTACATCTTAAATGTAAGGTGAAAGGAGGGAAAAATGAAAGCTCATCCTACTCTACCATGATGGCTGCATTCTTTAATAAATATATTTTCACAGTCTTTATGGCAAGTGGAAATAGCAATCTAGCCAACTTTGGAAAGGCTGAATTGTAGACTGCATCTTTGGGGAGTTTTTCCCTTTAAGTTTACAAGTGTTCTTAACATTTAAGTTCACAAAATGTTTAAAAACTGTGTTTTGATAACTGTATTTCACAATAATCATTTTCCTTTGCAACTTCATATAGTTTATCTTACACATTTAAAAAAATTGTCCCTAAAAAGGTTCGTAGTCTTCAGCAAAATGTCAAAGGAATTTATGACAAGAATCAAGAAATTGTGACTTTGGGCATTTGTCAAAAGGAGAGAGTATTAAGGAGGACAATCTCTTCTCAGTGTTAGTATACAAGTTACACACACTCCCTCCCACCCCCAACAGCAACTTGCTGAATACATAGTAAGAAATGACATTGTTGTTAGAATCTAAAACTTTAGAACCTCAAAATATTTCATAGACTGACAGAAGATCCCCTTACTCTAATTACACACCTCAAAATATCCAGGAGAATTCATCCAATTTAACTGCAATGGAATTGGACAATTAGACCATTATCACAGACCAAACTGTTTTCTACAATTTCTTGGGTATACAATTGATTTGCAAAATCTTAAGTTAAAACAACATTTTTGATAGATATTGCCATTAGAGATCTTTTTAGAAAATAGCTTACTCATTCAGTAATATCCAGTTCTGTCCAATAGATTAAGTAATTATGTATGTCGCATGATTTTTGCGAGGAAAATTACACTCTTAGAACATTGTGCACAGCAACAATGAGATTATGTGATAATCTACTGTGATGGACTTGACTCTTTAACAATGAGGTGATTGAAAACAATTCCAATAGACTTGTGATGGAAAGAATCATCTGCATCCCGAGAAAGGACTATGGGGGCTGAATGTGGATCACAACATAGTCTTTTCATCTTTTGTGGTTGTTGTTTGGTTGCTTGTTTTTTTTTTTCTTTCTCGTCCCCTCCCCTTTTGATCTGATTTTTGTTACTTAGCATGATAAATGTGGAAACATGTTGCACATGTTTAATCTATATTGGAGTACTTGCTGTGAGGATGGAGGGAGAAAAAAATTGGAAAAAAGGTTTTGCAAGGGTGAATGTTGAAAATTACCTTTGCACATATTTAAAAAAAATATTATAAAAAAAGAAAATTACCTTCTTAAAAATATCTCCTGAAACTATACCCAAAGTGCTATCAAACTGTGCATACCCTTTGACCCTGCAGTGTTTCTACTGGGTTTATATCCCCAAGAAATCTTAAAGGAGGGAAAGGAACCCATATGTTCAAAAATGTTTGTGGCAGCCCTTTTTGTAGTGGCAAGAAACTGGAAACTGAATGGATACCCATCAATTGGAGAATGGCTGAATAAGTTATGGTGTATAAATGGTATGGATTATTATTGTTTTATAAGAAACGTTCGGCAAGATGATTTCAGAGAGGCCTGGAGAGACTTACATCAACTGATGCTAAATGAAATAAGCAGAACCAGGAGACCATTGTATACAATAATATCAGTATTATACAAAGATTAATTCTGATGGGCATGCCTCTTTTCAACAGTGAAATGATTCAGACCAGTTCCACTGATCTTGTGATGAAGAGAGTCATCATTATCCAGAGAGAGAACTGTGGGAACTGAGTATGAATCACACAATAGCATTTTCTACTCTTTTTGTTGTTTGTTTGCATTTTATTTTCTTTCTCAATTTTTTTCTTTTTGATTTGATTTTTCTTGTTTAGCAAGATAATTGTAGACACATGTATGCGTATATTAGATTCAACATATGTATATATTTACTATATTTAACATATATTGGATTACTTGCCATCTAGGGGAGGAGGTGGAAGGAAGGGGGAAAAATTAGAACACAAGGTTTTGCAAGAGTTAATGTTGAAAAATGATATTCATATCTTTTAAAAGTTAAAAAGCTTTAATAAAAAAATTGAAAAGAAAAAAAAAGACAAAAAAATCTCCTGATCAGGCTTCCATGCCACCTGAAATTCAACTTGTAGAAGATTTATATCTCAAATAATCTTTAGTTAGTCCAGCTAGGTGGTATAGTGGATAGAATGCCAGGCCTGAAGTCACTAACACATCTTCTTCAGTTCAAATCTAGCCTCAGACACTTACTACTAACTTGTGACCCTGGGCAAGTCACTTATCTATTTTCCTCCATTGCTCATTTGTAAAATGAGCTAGAAAATAAAATGGCAAACACTAGTTCTGTGACAAGAAAACCCCAAATAGGCTCATGAAGAATTGTATATGAGTGAAATGATTGAACAACAGCAAAAACAAATCCTATGCAAATATCCAGCAAAAGGCAACTGGTTGTTATGATTAGACATTATTACTTTGGTTTACAGTATTCAATCATTTAAGTTGTGTTTGACTATTTATAATTCATTTTTGGATATTTTTGGCAAAGATACTGGCATGATACCTTGGTAGGTTACTGGAGTAACATATTGGGAGGGTTTGTTTTATTTGACAGTCAGCTGAGAGCATGTGAGACATGATGTTTTTGGAACATTGCTTTGGCAATGTCTATGTATGTTTTTCAGTGTCCTGCAGCAATAGATGGGTGCTGAATGATTGGTGAGAAAGATGCACGGGGGAACTGGGAGGTGGGGCACTAAAGACAAATTTTGCCTACTCTCCCAAATAATGTATTTACATTTTAACAGGATCTTTCGAAGTCTTAACTCAGCATGGTATAAAAAATAGTTTAAAGGGCTTTGCTGGTATAATTGAAAGAGTTATAAAGGGCTTTGCAGACGTGATGGAAAGAGTTGTAAAAGGGCTTTGAAACTACAAAGTGTAATATAGATGCAAGCTGTTGTTATTGTAAGCTGTTATAATTTTTTTCTGGTGCCATAGCAAGTTGATAGAGAGAAATTTAGCTTTTTGGAACCTGGGGATGAGGTTTTTTGGTGGCATTCAGTTCATACCATGCAGGCAGCGCTGCATCCAATAATTAGGGTGGCCTTGTTGCCTTTGTTAATAAGTAGTTATAACAGACATGGTGTGTGAGTATCCATGGTATATTATGAGTGAATTACTGCTTTTATTTATGGCATTATTTTTAAGACTAATTCAATGTTTAATGAGTTCCCGGTAAGTTTTTGGGGAAAATAAAACCCAAAGATCTTTTATAGTGGATATCGATGGATAATCTAAAAATCTATAGTACCTTTTCAGTTTCAGAAGACAGAAAATGACAAAAGATCAATTACCATAATTCAACCTGAGTGAGTCTATCTCCCAATACTTTTAAGTTGTTAGGCTGAAGGAGGACTGGAATGGATGAGGGAACAGAATCAAAGAGCAAACTTCTTCCTTGGGGTATTGCCATAGATTCTGTTTGGTCCCATGGTTGTGTTTTCTTCCTTTCAACAGATACAATGACTAATAGTATTGATGTTGCCTTATGGATCACCTTGTGAGAGCTCTCCTTCATCAACTTGACAAGGGGATTGTACAGTAGTTTGTACCATAATTAGGATTCTCATCTGGGGATATATTGTTTAACAGATTATTTGTAGTTATGTATAGTCTTCACAGATATAGTTAGCCATAGGGGTACATAGTGCTTTACAATTAGACTTTTAGTTCTAAAAATCATCATGCAAAACATTTTGTAAAATGAAGTCTATAGCTGCAAGTCTCAAAAGCAATTCTGTATTCCTCACCTTTACCATACCTCATTTTCCTAGTGGTTTTATAGGCAATATTGTCATACAGAAATTATATTTCCAGCTGAATATTAAAGAATTCTCCAGGGCAAAACAAAAATAATCAAAATGGGGCTTTTACAAATAATGATTTTGAGTACAGTATCTCCTTCAGATTGAGAAGATTTTTTCTACTTGGGTTGTCTTTTATTGTGCTTTATTCCTTGTATCTTTTAGAATTACCTCAACTACATGTAGAAGTCATAGTCAGTTCCAAAAGTTTCTTGTGTTAGGATTTAAAGAGCCCAAGTTCCTGAAGAAATAATCTTTGTAGGCAGACTGTTGCATTGTTTTAAAAATTCTTTGGAAAATTCGTGTAAGAATTATGAGTAAATAACTAAGGAATTGAATTAATGATGATAAAATTGTTTATTAATTGATTGCTTCAAGGAAGAATGATTCTTGAAATCAGAAATGTGTTGTAGTTACTTATGTCCTAGATTTCAGAAATCATATTGTTGGCCTCTTGCTATCCTGTAATGTTTCAATGGATGATCTAAAGATATTCATTAAGAGAAACTTTCTGCTTTCATTCTAGGAAAAAAAAATGTCATAAGGCATTTATATGCATATGGCATGGATTGAGGTACTTATAAGAGACAGCTTGGGATAGTGAAAAGAATTGGTCTTACAGTTAGGAAAACCAGTGGTTCAAGTTTTTTTCTCTGATACATATTGGCTGGTTAACCTTAAGCAATTTGCCTAACCTGAGAGATTGTATCATCTTCTGTGCTCACACTGCTTCAGAACTCTCAATTTCCTCTGATCCTCTTTTTGGAAGGCTAAAGGGAAGAGAAATGAACTCCTTTCCAAAGAGGACTTACAGAGAAGTCAAATATTTATTTCCCCCTAACTGTACTTCACCACGTCCCATTATCTGGGGCAACATCTTTCTTCCCCATATCATCCTTCCCTTCAGTTTCTTTTAAGTGTTGTATTCTTTCATTAGATAGTAAGTTTCTTGAGGAAAGGGACTTTCTTTTTTTATTTGTTTGATGCTTGGTACATAGGAAACTTGAAGGAATCTTTATTAACTGTCAGGAAATGAGAAAAAAATCATTAAGATTATAAATTACAGAGCAAGTACTGATGTGTATTGATAGAGGGAGTTTCCCTACAAATAATTCTTCTACCAAAGAAATTATAGGTCTAATAAATAAACTAAATTGATGATATCATTTGCCTCCTGCACACCTAAAACAACAGAAATGCAGGAAGATGAGTGAATAAATGTATCAGGTGAGGGCAGTAAGAACAACAGTATGACTACAGAGAGACTAGTAAGAGATTTCTTTCTAAATATAGGAGACAAGTGAAAACAGAAATCTGATAGAGGTAACAGAAGAAACTGATAGAAAGTACCTGCCTACAGGTGATATGTTTTGTGGGACTATATTATAACTTGCTAGGATAGATAAAAAGGGAGAGGATAGCAAGGGGATAAAGAGGAGTGAGTGATACACTGAGATCAAAATCAAGAATTAGTAATGAGGGGAAGATGACTTCTCTTGTTTTCAGAAGGAGAAGAACCTACAGGGAATGAGTGTGGAGGAGAGGGAAAGATTGAAAAGTTTGTGGGGAATAGAAAGAGGTCTTCCTTTGGTAGTAGGAGGGCATTGACTATTGAATGCTTCTAGTGGGCCAAGAGGGTTGATCAAAGAAGGGTAATGAAGACCTTGCACTGGATGAAGCCTGGAGGATTTGATTCTTGAAAAATATACTGCTCTTGGGAGGGGTGAGTTTGGACCTCTGAGGCCAACTGACACCTGAAAGAGTGGGAAAATGTGGGCAAGGGAGGAGTTTCTAGGCAAGTGTAGAAAAAAGAGTCTAACCTGAGAGAGTATCAATGGTGAACTTCATAATCAGAGACTTAGTTGGGGAAGAAAAAAATCATGGGGCACTGTTTTCTCTGACACCCACAACAATTCTGGAAGTTCTGCAATGTTCTGGAAGTAAGACACAATGGCAAAAAATCCATAGGAACCTTATGAGGCTGTGGCAGAAAATTCCTAGAAGGGAGAGTCTAGAATGCATACCTTGAAATATTTGATTGCATAAAGAATATAAAGAAAAAGAGAGAGAGACCAGATCATGAATGAGGCTCTAGTGTGAACAGAAAGAGATGGATAACAAAGAGAGTGAGAGAAATACATTTTTTTGGAAAGAAGTACCAAAAATGAAATCAACAAATTAAGGAATAGCACTAGTTGAAAAGGAGGAAAAGAAGTAAGAAGGAAAAAAGTGGAAAGCAATACATAATCAGATAAAAACAGGAGAGAAAAAGGAAATAATAAACAAAACCTTAAAGGAAAGGATTATCAAAAGAGAAAAGGGAATCAGAATCTAAGTAAGACTAGAAACAGGGCAATCTAAAAATTATATTAACTAAAGAAACATAGTATTATGTTTACAGCAGTAGAGTGAACTTGAAACTGAAAAGCATTTGTACAACAAACATTCATGCATCAAGGATAAGAAGTGGTCGAAAAAATAGAAAAATACTTTTGTATTATTTTTTTCTCATAATAGTTGATGTCCATGATACACAAACAATTAATAAGTTATATGTAAAACTAATAGCCATTTTCTAAATAATCAATGGTGAAAAGATATGAACAGTTCTCAAAAGAACTGAAAAATATTCACTATTACATGAAAAATCATCTAATTCACTAATAATAAAAAGCACAGAAATCAAAACAACCTTGCAGTTTCACTTCATACCCTAAAAATTGGCAAAACATGACAAAATGGAAGTGTTGAAGGTATTATAGAAAGACATATTGTTGATGGAACTGTAAAATGGAACAAGTATTTTGAAAAACAAATTGGAATTAAATAAAGTGACAAAATCTCCCTGGCCTTTGAAACAGAGATACTATTACTGGGTTTATCTCCCAAGCATAAGAAAAATATGTCTCAAAATATTTATAGCATCACTTTTTGTGATAACTAAAACTTGCAAACAAAGTAGAAACCATTGAGCTGTCTAATGGCTAAACAAATTTGGGTATATGAGTAGAATATTATTGTGATGTAAGAAAGGATATATGTAATGAATACAGAAAAATATGCAAAGATCTATATGAACTGATGCAGAATGCAGTAAGCATGGCCAAAACCACAATATACATAGTATCTACAACAGTGGTAATAGGAAACACACACCCAAAAAAAATTAATTTTGTAAAATGCAACAAAATTATAAAGATCAAGTGGGATATAAGAGATGTGAAAATACATAGCTCACACACTGCTTCATGGAAATGGGAATGAAATGTGCCTGTTTTCAAGCTTTTAATCTATTAATCAATTGAGCTGTTTTTTTCTTTCTCTAAAAAAGTACTATTTGTCATTTGGGATGGCTTTCTAGGAGGAGAGGGAAGCATTAAATACCGTGGTGATGTAAACAACAACAACAACAAAAACAACAAAAAAACCAAACCAGAAAATATCAATAAGGTCACACAAGTATTAAAAAGAAAAAGGAATTGAATCCAGGTCCTCCTCTCACGCTAAATCTTATTATCTTCTATAGTTGGCTGCAAGTTTACAAATGTCATCACATTGTCTCTTGGAACATAAGATAGGGGGCCAAAACATAGACAAATTGTTGTAGAATTGGAAGAAGAATTTCATTGGGGTAAATGAAAATTAGAGGTAGTTGCTACATTGGAAATCAGTAAATCAAATTCCTTATTTTACATAAGAGGAAAGTGACCCAAAGAATTTATGTCATTTGGCTAAGGCTACAAAACAAAAAGCATATGTTGATCACCTAGATGGAGTTTTGTTATTAATACAAAACATTAAATAATATAAAAATAATTGGCCAAAGTGAAACAGAGCAAATAAATAAACTTTACATAATTGCTCAGGACTATATATTAATCAACTTTTGGATTTCATTTTTCTTATTTTAGAAAATTAAGCACAGGAAAAGAGTAGGTCTATGTTTCCTTTAGGTTATATCTATGTGTTTAATAACTGACTCTCTGAAAAAAAAAATGACCCCGTTTAAGCTATATCATTAATGTTTTCTCTTTGAAAAAAAAATTAAAATTAAATTTTTAATACACATTGCTTTATGAATCATTTTGAGAGAGAAAAATCAGAAAAAGAGAGGAAAACTGGGAGAGAAAAAAACAAAAAAAAACCCATATCATTTGTTGATTTACATTCAATCTTCATAATTCTTTTTCTGGATGCAGATGGCATTTTCTATCCAAAATTTATTGAGAATCCCTTGGATCACTGAATTACTGAGAAGAATCAAGTCTCTCATAGTTGGTCATTGTACATTCTTGCTCTTACTGTGCACAATGCATTCCTGGTTCTGCTTGTTTCACTCAGCATCAGTTCATTTATCTCTTTTTTTTAATTTGGATAATCAAAATAATAAAGTAATGACTGATTTGTAGCATTTTATTCATTTGGGGAGTATAACTTAACAAATTTGGCAATTGTCTTTTTTTTAGTGGGATTGGGAGAGTTAATTGGAGTTAAGTGACCTATCCCATGTCACACAATTAGTAAGTTTGAGGTCAAATTAGAACTCAGGTTTTCCTGACACCAGAGCTGGTGCACTATTAACTGTGTCATCTAGTTAGTTATATTAACAATTGACTCTTGCAAGATAGTTTAAACTTGTTTCATCATCCATCCTGGTTATAGTTGTTAATATCATGCCTGTTATCAGAATATAGAACTAGATTTTTAGAATTTTTTAAAAAAAATGGTTTCATGATATTTTAGTTTGGGGTTAGCATTTGTTACACTGTGGTCTGGAACAATTAGCTGCAGATGATCTCAGCTTTTTAAAAATTTTTACTCCTAGAGATACTATTTGAAATGCTCATTTGAATTGCAGTGTCACATTATGAAATAACACAATCTGTTGCTTTTATAGTCACACAAATTAATTTTCAACTGAAGTATAAATGTCAGATGATGTATGTCTTATTCAGGTTAGAAAAATGTTTTTTCTCCTCTATGGCTTTTTTTTCTCTCAGAAGAAAACATGCTTAGAATAAACTGTGTGGGGCTATGAATTTAGAAGGAGAGCCATTCTCTTAAATTCAAATTAATTTTTCACACTGAAGCAGGATAAATACTCCTGGCGAAGTGTGTGTCTTAATTACAAACCTCAGGGATCTTAAGTTTTATGGCACTATTTTATCATTGAGACCCATGCAGCATAACTTAAGTTAGCCAACTTGCCAACTGTATTGTGATAAATCATTATTTTGCATAAGGAGACATAGTGAAAAAGAGGAAGAATTGGGATCAAGTTCCTTTTCACATCACTTAGGCTGAATATTGTTGACCTTTCCAAGGGCCTTCCCTTCAGGAGATCCTTCTATGTTGTCCTAAAAGTTTCCTTGTCCAGATTATTTAGGCAATCAAGAATCACAGTTTGGTTCTTTGGATCATAATTGAAATTTAGCCTTGAGATTAACTTCATTAATATGCAGTTGATTAAGAGATGTATGTTAGTAAATGAAAGAGCCTCTGGATTTGCATACTGAGTACAAAATCAGAATCCTGAATATATGGAGAATTTTGTTTTTTTAATTTGAAGGAACACTAGTCAGTTTGGGAACTTAAAATTCTAAGCATAATTTTTCAATTCTTTCCTTAGTTCTTTTATTCATTTTCAACTATTTCTCCTACAGTGTGTGTGTGTGTATGTGTGTATGTGTGCATGCTTATGTGTATGTGCCCATGAGTGTGTAAAGGGAATCAATCACAAACACATTTTCAACAATAATATAATAATATAAGTTAAGTTGATTATCAAGAAACATTTCACATTCAAGCTTACATTTTATTGATTTTATAAATATCTAGAGCTGCAGGAAGGAATTTTGTACTTATGGGGCACATAAAATATTAGAGAAGGAAACAGCTTCTTTTTTCCCCTATTTCCACCAAATGCCACTGGCTAGTTGTGCTGTCAGCCAGTATCAGACTAGCTATTAATGGTTTTAATTCAGTTGCAGGATTTTGGATGTGTTCTCCTCTACTCCACTGAATCATGCCCAAGGAGGTCTCAGGCTATAGTCTGAGCATGAAATGAGCTGTGATTCTGGAGGTGCTAGGGGAATGGAGCACAATGCAGAATTCTCAGATTATTGTTCGCTATCTCTTTCTTCATAGCTTCAAAGTAACTTGGTAGTTGATCAATGGGTGAGAACTTCTAGCTCATGTCCATATATTTTCAAATGAGCCAATGCTTCCTGTTCTTCTTTTATCTTAACTTTTGGAGAAAATAATCACAAAATTTCCCGTTGAGAGTATAAAGTATAAAATTCTTCATCATAACTTTATGAACATGTACTATAGTTATAGGGAGTTTTCTTGGGGCTTTTTTTCCTTCTATAAGAAGGTGAAGAAAATATAAGAATTATAATCTTGTTGGCATACTCTTTTTCTTTCTTTTTTTGGATTTTCTTTTTATTTTTTATTTTCAATTCAGGGAACAAAACAAGCATTTCCATAATACAGCACAATAAAAAACATGATTGCATATGAAACTACAAATCTACCATGTATAACTTGTTATTCCCTCCCAATGTACAATAAAGTTATGATATACATTTCTTTATTTCTCTTTGTTTTCTTCTTTTTCCCTCCCTCCCCCTCTATCTTGAGATGGCTACTATTAGACACAACAATTTTCTCATTGCTTTGATTTATATTCCCACTCCACTCAAAATGCTAAATTAGGGGAGATCTCAGGGAGTTGTGTGTAGATCATATTTGTCATTATGTTGTATTAGTGGACAGAGTTTTAGAGGCAAATATTGGACTAAAATGGTGCTGCCCCTTTAGAATAGAAGCAACTCACACAGAAATAACATCCCAGCATAGAAGGCACAATTTCTCTGTGTACATTAGAAAAGATTCCAAGAGCCCATCTTCCTTAACTATCTATGAATAAATAATCATTTTTTTCCTTCTGCCACATTTCTGTGTGAATAAAGAGGGGAAGAAAATGAATGAAGGTACACCTTGGTATCTTTACAGATCTGTGAATAACAATAATTATAAAAGACCTTGATAATGTTTTAAAAATTCTATATGTATATTAGGAATCTTAGAAATGCAGCCATTAACTACTTTTTAAAGTCTGTATTTTTAGGTTCTTTCAGGTGTGTGTATATACATGCACAAAATCCTGAATATTGTATTTTCACTGAAAAATGAGTCTTATTCTATTTATATTGTCATCATTTATTCACACATAGCCTGATTTTGTTTAATACTTGATAAGCCTCAAGTTGAATTAACTTTTAATATTAGCCAATAAGGAATACATATACTTCAAAATGACCTTGAAAAATAGTTTCAAAAATAGACAAATGTTTATTACATTGCTCTTCTGCTCAGAAATCTGATCTGACTCCCCTTTTTCTATTAGATGACTTCAAATTCATCAGCTTATTATTCTGGACTTTTAAAAAGCCTATTTGTCTCACTTTTTAGAGGCAGCTAAGAAGATGCAAGAGATAGTGCCCTTGGCCTGGGAATCAGGAAGACAAATTCACATAATGCTTCAGACACTTATTATTTTGTGACTCTTGGCAACATTTAACCTCTGTCAGCTTTGGGTTCCTTAACTATAAAATGGGAATAATTATAAGCAACTACCTTGCAGGGTTTTTGTGAGAATCATAGTAGGAATTTAATAAAGACTCTTTTTCCTTCCTCTTCCATCTTTTTGTCCTCTACTCTCCAACACAAATCCTCAAATAACTTATTTATCCTTCTCTATGCCCTGCTTATTCTTAGTTTCATGTCTTTGTCGTATTCTCTCCCCTGCTTCTTAGGAAGCCTCTGCTATTGAGGAAGGAAGAACACTGAACCATGAAATAAAAAGCCTAGACCTTTGTTCTAGATGTACTGGTGAATCTTGGATGGGCTACTTAAGTCCTCTGAGTTCTTATATTGCTTCTTTGTAACATGCAATAATTGGGCTAGAGAATCTCTGTGACCTCTTTCAGTTCTACATTTTTTTGATAAACCTAATTCATTCCTCAAGGTCTTGATCAAGGCCTATTTCTTCTATGAAGACTTCCTAAATATTCTAGTTAACACCAAAACTCTTTTCTGAATTCTTACAGTTCATATTTTAAGCATCGATCAGTTAACAAATATTTGTTAATCTCCTACTATGTGCCAAAGATCATGTTAAGCTCTGGAGCTATGATTCTAAAGAATGAAACAATCTTAATTCACAAGGAATTTCCATACTTTGGAGCAATAACAAGTACATACAACATAAATGTAAAGTAATTAAAATATATGCAAAGTAGTTTGGAAGGTAGAGCATCAGATGTTGGGACAATTAGGCAAAACAAGTTTCATATAGAAGACTGTGTTTTAGTTGAGTTTTAAGGAAGACTGTTATAAAAGGCAAGGATAAAGAAACAAAATATATTCCACTCAAATGGAATGGGTGGCACAAAAAACATAGTCAGATGTGTAATATTAATCAATGAATCATAAAGCATTTATTAACTATATATTGTATGTCAGGTACTAAGCAAGACACCTGCGTTATTAAGACAAAATGTAATTGTCCCAGTTCTCAAGGAGGTAACATTCAACCAGAGGAGATATATATGTACATATATGTCTAAGGAAATAAGTGTGTAAAATTAATATGAGTTAATTTGGAAAATAAGGACACATAGCTGGGGGAGTCGGGAAAGTTATAGAAGACAGTATTTCAGTAGTCTTTTTTGTTATTTATTTAGTTTATTTATTTTGGAGGGAAGAGATGATGAAATGATGCTCGCCAAGCATGGGGGACAACTATGCAAAGAAAAGAAGGTAGAAGATGAATAGGTAAATAAAGACTTGTAAGAAGGCTAATCTGGCTAGATTTCAGATTGCATGCAGTACAGGAAGTAATGTAAAACATGTTTGGAAAAATAGGTTGGGGCCAAGTTTTTAAAGGCTTTTAAAAGCCAAACAAAGTTTGTATTTGTTCCAAAAAGCAATGGGGAGCTACTGGAGTTGATTTAATGGAATAGTGGCATGAAAATCACGTTAGCAGCTATGCAGAGGAAAAATTGGAGTGATACACCACATTATTAGCATTAGACTGTTCTGTGAAGTTAGAATTTAATTTCTCTGTTACCCTGTTCATTATCGAGAATTTAAATTTGGTGCCTGGTTTAAAGTATTCCCAGTTAAGGAAGAAATTTTAGATAACTCCTAAAGATAAAAAGAAGATTTTCAAAAAGAGGAAGTAGAAGTTGGGATGAAAGGTTACAGATCTTTAGATTATTTAGTCAGAAAAGGAAGTTAATATGTGACTTAATTGAGTTCCCACAGATTATGACTGTTCATTTTAATGAAAAGAGTGAAGAGAACTGTATTTTAATTCATATATTAAGAAGAATGATTAATGGATGGTCAAAGGGAATTGGGATTTGAAATAAAGAGTCTTATGCTTCAGGTGCACAAACTACTTAATTTTTTTTTATAGTGGAAGATGCTATTTAATATATGGTCAATGAAGTCATCTTTAACTGATAGGAAAGACTTTGTCTTACTATGTGACAATATAATTTATTATATATATATATGTGTGTGTGTATCATATATGTGTAATTATTACTAGGAAAGGAAAAAAACAAAAAAAGGAAAAAAAAAATGGGATGGCAGAGAGGAAGACAGGAAGAGAGGAGATAAGGAGAGAGAAAGAAAGAAGAAAGAGAAAGAGAGAGAGATACAGCAACAAAGAGAAACAGACAGAGACCGAGAGACAAAGAGAGACACTCAGTGAAAGACTGAGTTTGATTAACATAAGAACACTCTAAATGGAGTCATAAGTCCTAGGTTCAAATTCTATATTTATTACTTCATAGATCTGTGAAATGCACAAATTATTTAATTTCTATAAGCACTGGATTTTTTTTTTTTTGCTTTTTGCTGAGGCAATTGAGGTTAAGTGACTTGCCCAGGGTCACACAGCTAGGAAATATTTGAGACCAGATTTGAACTCAGGTCCTCCTGACTTCAGGGCTGGTGCTCTAACCACTGCGCCACCTAGCTTCCCCAAGCACTGGATTTTTAACACAAAAATGCTAATATAGTGTTTAGATTTAATAAATTGCTAAACACCAATTTGGCAAAAGACAACATATATAGTTCTAGGGATATAGACGAAAACCATGTTTCTTGACTTCAAGGAGTTTCTGATGAGATAATAAAAATAAGTATAAGGAAAATATTAACAAATTTTTTTATAGCATGCTTTAAAGTTAGCAAAGAAATTTCTATACATTATCTCATTTGAACCTCACAACAACCCTGATAGTCCAGATGATGGAGATGATGGAGTTACTATCTTGATGGTATTACTATCTTGACATTGTAGATGGGAAACTAAGCTTGAAAGATACTAACTTCTAATTAGCCACAGAGATAGTAAATGTTAAAGGCTGGATTTAAATTCTGGTCTTCCTGGCTCCCAGTCTTGAATCAATTTGATTCTAGCTTCAAACTGTATTTCAAGGTAGAGTATAATAAGAACAAAGTAGAGATGCAAAAATATAGGGGGAAAAATGAGGTGGAAGAGAAAACTTTCAGCTAGAGGGACTAAGGAAAGTTCCTGGATAGGTTATAAGGATAAAATAAGGCATTTGAAAGTGTTATTCAGAGGTCAATTCTTATTCTTATTTGGAGTTCCCTTATAGTGTATCTGGGGGCCCAAATTTTTTGCATATGAAAAATAGCTATTTCTCAATTTTACAAAATCTTGGGGTCATTAGTTTGAGGTTCAGGGAATTTTGTAGCAAAGTAGTGCAAGGAAGAGAACAAGAAATACATGAACAAAGTTGTGAAGGGGCCACTTAGATATACTATTCACTTGCCTGAGAATCCCACCAATAGAATCAAGTGTGGTGATATAACATTCAAGATACCTGGTTTGGACATTATTTGCCTAAAGCAAAAGACTGGATTATATTATGTCCTTGAAGTATTTTCTACCACTATTTTTTGAGTAGCCTATGTACAGATTTAACCATTTCATCTAACCAATTTAAATGTTAATATTAAAAAACAAAACAACTGAAAAACCAACATATCTGATTTTGATAGTAATACAATGCAGTATTTCTCATGATCTTGAAATTACATTAATTATTATCATTTGAGAGCATTGCTTTTTGGAAAGATCTGAGAGATTTAATAAAAAAAGAATGAAAGAATTTAAACTACTTTTGGTGAAATTGTAGATGCAAATACTAGATCTAATCTTACAAATTTAATTTCTTTTTTAAATTTGTTAGTCACTCAGATAAATCCGAGAGGTTTGTTTAATATTTTAGCTGTATAAAATCCCTTTTGTTTTTCTATATTCTGTAACAAGTATGTCTGTATACCTTTAATCTCCATTGTAATAAATTTTCCAAAATATCAATGCTTTAGTTTTTCTTAAATTGTCTCTCATAAAAACACAACAAACATATATGTACGTGCATAAACATACATATACACATATATGTATATGTCAAACTCAGAGGTAAAGAATTAGCTTTAATGTATTGAGATACTTTCCAAGTTTGTAATTCTGTGGAAAATAGAAAATAATTATGCAAGCTTTCTTCACTGCTGAACAATAGGAGCTTGTTTGAATCACCTCATTGTTGAAGAGAACCATGCCCATCAGAATTGATCATCATATAGTGTTGTTGCTGTGTATAATGATCTCTTGGTTCTGCCCATTTCACTTAGCATCAGTTCATGTAGGTCTCTCCAGGCCTCTCTGAACTCATCTTGCTGGCCGTTTCTTACAGAACAATAATATTCCATAACATTTATATACCATAATTTATTCAGCCATTCGCCAATTGATGGACACCCATTCAGTTTCCACTTTCTTGCCATGACAAAAAGGGCTGCCGCAAACATTTTTGCACATGTGGGTCCCTTTTTTGGGATATAGGCTCAGTAGAAACATTGCTGGGTCAAAGGGTATACACAGTTTGACAACTTTTTAAGCATAGTTCCAAATTGCTCTCCAGAATGGTTGGATCCGTTCATAGTTCCACCAACAATGTATCAGTGTTCCAGTTTTCCCACATCCCCTCCAACATTCGTCATTTTCTTTTCCTGTCATCATAGCTAATCTGACAGGTGTGTAGTGGTAACTCAGAGTTGTCTTAATTTGCATTTCAATAGTGATTTGGAGCACCTTTTCACATGAATAGAAATAGTTTCACTTTCTTCATCGGAAAATTGTCTACTCATATCCTTTGACCATTTATCAATTGGAGAATGACTTGAATTCTTATAAATTTGAGTCAATTTTCTATATATTTTAGAAATGAGGTCTTTGTCAGAACCTTTGAATGCAAAAATGTTTTCCCAGTTTATTGCTTCCCTTCTAATCTTGTCTGCATTCATTTTGTTTTACAAAAACTTCTTAACTTGATATAATCAAAATTATCTATTTTGTGATTAATAATGATTTCTAGTTCTTCTTTGGTCACAAATTCCTTCCTCCTCCACAGATCTGAGAGGTAAACTATCCTACATTCTTCTAATTTATTTATAATAGCATTCTTTATGTGTAGATCATGAATCCCTTTTGACCTTATCTGATGGGATATAGAGTTAGATATGGGTCAGTGCCTAGTTTCTTCCATACTAGATTCCAATTTTCCCAGCAGTTTTTGTCGAATAGTGAGTTCTTATGCCAAAAGCTGGGATCTTTGGGTTTGTCAAACACTAGATTACTATAGTTATTGACTATTTTGTCCTGTGAACCTAATCTATTCCACTGATCAACTGCTCTGTTTCCTAGCTAGTACCAAATGGTTTTGATGACTACTGCTTTATAATATAGTTTTGGATCTGGTACACCTAGGTCGCCTTCATTTGCTTTTTTTTTTTCATTAATTCTCTTGAAATTCTTCACCTTTTGTTCTTACAGATGAATTTTGTTGCTATTTTTTCTAGGTTGGTAAAATATTTTCTTGGGAGTTTGATTGGTATAGCACTAAATAAATAGATTAGTTTAGGTAGTATTGACATTTTTATTATATTTGTTTGACCTATCCAAGAGCACTTGATATTTTTCCAATTGTTTAGATATGATTTTATTTGTGTGGAAAGTGTTTTGTAGTTTTGCTCATATAGTTCCTGACTTTCCCTTGGCAGATATATTCCCAAATATTTTATACCATCGACAGTTATTTTAAATGGAATTTCTCTTTGTATCTCTTGCTGTTGGAAGATGTATTAAAACGATGATGACTTATATGGATTTATTTTGTATCCTGCAATTTTGCTAAAGTTGTGGATAATTTTGAATAGTTTTTTAGTTGATTCTCTAGGGTTCTCTAAGTATGCCATCATATTATCTGCAAAGAGTGATATTTTTTTTCCTCAAGACCTACTCTAATTCCTTTAATCTCTTTTTTTTTGCTTATTGCCAAAGCTAGCATTTCTAATATAATATTGAATAGTAACGATGATAGTGGGCAACCTTGTTTCACCCCTGATCTTATTGTGAATGGTTCCAGTTTATCACCATTACATATGATGCTAGCTGATGGTTTTAAATAGATGCTACTGACTATTTTAAGGAAAAGTCCATTCATTCCTATATTCTCTAGTGGTTTTAATAGGAATGAATGTTGGATTTTTTCAAATGCTTTTTTTATCTATTGAAATAATTATATGTTTTTTGTTCATTTGGTTATTGACATATTATGCTAATAGTTTTCCTAATATTGAAACATCTCTGCATTCCTGGTATAAATCCTACTTGGTTATGGTGTATTATAGTAGGGAAGATTTTCTGTAATTTCTTTGCTAATATTTTATTTAAGATTTTTGCATCAATATTCATTAGGGAGATTGGCCTATAATTTTCTTTCTCTGTTTTCATCTTACCTGATTAGGTATCAGTATCATGTCTGTGTCATAAAAGGAATTTGGTAGGAGTCCTTCATTCCCTATTTTTTCAAATAGTTTTTATAGTATTGCAGTTAATAGTTCTTTAAATGTCTGGTAGAATTCACGTGTAAATCCATCTGGTCTTGGGGATTTTTTTCTTATGGAGTTGATTAATGACTTGTTCTATTTCTTTTTCTAAAATGAGACTATTTAAGTAATTTATTTCCTCTTCTGTTAATCTGGGCAATCCATATTTTTGTAGGTATTCCTCTATTTCACTTAGGTTATCAAATTTATTGGCATAAAGTTGGGCAAAGTAACTCCTAATTATTCATCTAATTTCCTCTTCATTGGTGGAAAGTTCTCCCTTTTCATTTTTGAGGCTAACAATTTGATTTCCCTCTTTCCTTTTTCTAATCAAATTAACTAGAGATTTATCTATTTTTTGTTCTTTTCATAAAACCAACTTTTAGTTTTATTTATTAATTCAATACTTTTTTACTTTCAATTTTAATTATCTCTCCTTTTGTTTTCAGGATTTCAAGTTTGGTATTTGATTGGGGAATTTTAATTTGTTTTTTTCTAGTTTTTTTAGTTGCAAGCCCAATTCATTGATTTTTTCTTTCTCTATTTTATGCAAGTAAGTATCTAGAGATATACAATTTCCCCTTATTACCACTTTGGCTGCATCCCACAAATTTTGCTATGTGGTTTCATTATTGCCATTCTCTTGGTTGAAATTAGTAAATGTGTCTGTAATTTGCTGTTTCACCCATTCATTCTTTAGGATGAGATTATTTAGTTTCCAATTTCTTCTTGGTCTATTTTCTCCTGGCCTTATATTGCATGTGATTTTTATTGCATCATAATCTGAAAAAATGCATTTATTGTTTCTGCCTTCCTACATTTGATTTTGAGGCTTTTATGCCCTAACACATGGTCAATTTTTGTATATGTTCCATGAACCACTGAGAAAAAAGTAAACTCCTTTATGTCTTCATTCAATTTTTTTCAAAGATCTATCATACATAACTTTTCTAACATTTTGTTTACCTCCTTAGCTTCTTTCTTATTTATTTTGTGGTTTGACATCCCTCACTATTATAGTTTTGCTGTCTATTTCTTCTTGCATCTCTCTTAACTTTTCCTCTAGGAGTTTCCATGCTATACCACTTGTGGGCATATATGTTTAGTATTGATATTGCTTCATTGTCCATGGTACCCTTTAGTAAGATATAGTTTCCTTCCTTGTCTCTTTTAATTACATCTATCTTTGCTTTTACTTGATCTGAGAACAGGATTGCTACCCTTTCTCTTTTGTGTTCCCCTGAAGTATAATATATTCTCCTCCAGCCCTTTACCTTCACTCTGTATGTATTATTATGCTTTACATTTGTTTCTTGTAAACAACATATTGTTGGATGCTGGGTTTTAATCCAGTCTGATATCTGCTTCCATTTTATAGGAGAGTTCATCCCATTCACATTCACAGTTAAAATAACTACTTCTGTATTTCCTGCCATCTTATTTACCCTAGGTTATGCTTTTCTCTTTCCTATCCCCCTTTCCTCCTCCCCAGTGTTTTGCTTTTGATGACCACCTCCCTCAAACATTCCTTCCCCTTTAAAGTTTGTGCCCCTTTTCTATACCTTTCCCCTAATTCTTGTTTTCCCTTTTATTAGTCTTTTCCTTTATTTTCCCCCTTTCCTTCCTATTTCCCTATAAGGTGAGACAAGTTTCTTTGTGATACCAAATATATCTATTATTCTCTCTTAGAGCCAAATCTGATTAGAGTAAGATTCACACAATGCTCACCCCCCTTCCTTCTTTCCTTCAATTATAATAGGTTTTCTTTGCCTTTTCGTGTTATGTAATTTCCCTTATTTTACCTCCTTTTTAATCTTCTTCCAGTGTGATTCCTGTTCTACTTATAATTTATTTTTCATATTATCATAATAACATCAAATTATAACCCCTAAAAGAAAATCTGTAGGCAATTTAGGCATATCGTAATGGAATGCTAGAAAAAACAAAAACAAAAACAATGTCATGAATTCTTTTAAATGGAAAAGTTACTTCTCTACCCTTCCAATTAGCTACCTTAATATTTAAATGATAGATACCATTTGATATATCTCTACTAAAATAAATAAACAAAAAGAGACAAAAATATAACACTTAAGGAAACATTAATATAGTCCCGGATAGATTTGGACAGTCACAATTTTATCAAATTCGGTGGCCAAAAAATAATGACAGCATATTTTATTATTTACAGGAGAGGGAATTAAAGACTCTGATTTTAGTCAAATATAAGAGTAGGAATAATTAGAAAGTGGACTGACTTTTTTTTGTATGTATTTATGTAGTAAGCCAAATTTTGTTCCTTAGAGAGATTTTTGGTAGCAGAAAAATGATACTCTTGTGAATACTAACCTTCAAATACTAAAAGAGGTTACTGAAGAAGAGTGAGAAATCTCATTCACGGGGTATCATTAAATCCTTATCCATCTGGTGTAGGTGACTTTGGAGCTGTCCTTTTTGAAGGCAGGGGAATGGGTTAGATGATTATCCAAAGTTTTCTTCTTTTCCTCTTTAAAATTTACTTTCTTTTGTTTTTCTTCCTTCCTTCCTTCCTTCCTTCCTTCCTTCCTTCCTTCCTTCCTTCCTTCCTTCCTTCCTTCCTTCCTCCTTTCCTTCCTTCCTTCCTTCCTTCCTTCCTCCTTTCCTTCCTTCCTTCCTTCCTT
>JAJPUD010000651.1:5058-134114 GCA_023553655.1 Myrmecobius fasciatus
AAAAAAAATTTTAAAAAAACCTGCCTCCCAGGGTTGTGAGGACCAAATAAGAAAATATAAGTAAAGTATTTTGCAAATTTAAAAATAATATACACATGCTATCATCATCATCATTACTATCATCTATTGTTATTACAACTATTATACTCTATACTATAACCAAACCCGATTTTTTATTGTCCGCTAAACATGGTTCACTCTCTCTGATTTCCTTGTCTTTTATCTTGAGGTTTCTGGTGTTTGAATGCCATCCCCACTCCATTATTATTTCTATTGTCAACATTGTACTCTTCTCTTAAGACTGACCACTTTCTTTTTGTAATTTTTTATGACAACTCTTAACTGATAATAATCTCTCTATCATCAGAGTACCGAATCTTGAGCTAAAAGATAGATTCAGGTCTGACTTTAAGATTTAATAGCTGTGTGATACTAGGCAAGTCATATCACTTTTCTGAGCCTGTTTGACCATATATAAGATAGAATTAATAAATTCAATAAGCATTTATTAAGTATTTATTATGCCAGGTACTGTATTAGGTGCTAGTATTCAAAGATAAAAATTAGACAATTTCTATATTCAATGAAATGACTTTCTCCTGGGTGGGGATGAAGGAGGATGAAACATACACAAATAATATGTATATGTATATGTATGCACACCAACATATATATGTATATATATATATAATTATTTGTGCACATACATGTAGGTATTTATGTGTAATGCATATGTGTGTGTGAATGTGTGTATAGGTTTGTGTGTGTATGTATGATTTATTAAACCTATTATTTCATTGGTGTGTTAAATTCTAATGAGTAAACTCTCTCTCCCAAAATAGAACAGTGGTTATTTTTCAAGTTTTAGTCCAAGAAAGTGGTCTGGGAGTTCTAAGAGCTAAGGAGACTTGCTCAGAGTCATCCCCTGAGGTGTGGTAGGGGTGTGGGAAGAGTCCCTAATCAGGAGAGGTTGCTTGCAGGACGTGGCATTTGAGCTAGGTCTTCCAGGCAGACAGGGATTCCAGGAGGTAGAGGTGAAGGAAGAGCATTTCTGACAGGAGATTGAGTGTTATACACAGAGAACAGCAAGCAGGTCACTTTGGGAGCATCCAGAGTCATGAGTGGGAATAATGTATAATTTGTTTGGAGAGCTGGTGCCGGATTGCAAAGAACTTTAAATGTCAGTAGAGAAACTTGAATCTTATCCTAGAGGCAATAGGGAGCCACTGGAACTTCTTGGGCAGGGGAAGTAGGTGCTATCATTATTATTCCCAATTTACAAATGAGGAAACTGAGGAACAGGGAGTCTAAGTGATTTATCTAGGGTCGGATAGCTACTAAGTATCTGAGACCAGGCCTTCTTGACTCCAGGTCCAGCACTCTATCCATTATAGCAGTTGCCTGCCTCCCTGGGATGCTTTTGGTTCTCTGTTGAGAAAAGAGCCTGGCCAAGTCCAGTCTTTAGTTTTATCTCTTAATTGTTTTTCCCTCATTGACAGATCCTGGAAGATCAAAGAAGTAGGAGAAGGTTCAGAAATATTTTCCAGATCTCCCATCTTGTGCAGGTTGCTATTTGTTCTGATCACTTCTAGTCAGAGTCTTGGGGAAGGTTTCATTCTGATCATAACCAGAAACACAGGGGATGTTTGCATGTGAAAGTCACTTAGCCTGGAGTCAGGCAGTACAGGTCTAGATGTCCTTGCCAGTGCTTCAGTATTTCACATGTTCTTAGTGAAGATTTAATTATATCAAAAAATAAAATGAGTTGAGGTTATTATGACCTGAGATGTGCTTTTACAAGCCAATCAAGGTATTTTTCTCAAGGTACTTAACGGATGAATTGTCTTATCAAAGGCTTTCTGGTTAAGGCCTGGAGAACAAACCTGTAATTTCTATTCAAACAAGCTTGAGTGTAGTGGAAGGTTTTCTGAACTTCTTGAGTCTAATTAGATATTGTAAAAACTTTTCCAGAATCTCCATTCTTGTGGCCTTGGCCAGATCCAAGTGATGCACAAGTAGTGTGGCTTTGAGTGTAATGACTATGTGAGATAACTGTGGACAGAGCTGTGGGAGGGTTCATTCTCTGACACTAGTGAGCTCATGTTGCTTTATCTCTCTGATTTTGCTATAACATAGATTCTGGAGGAATTCCAGAGGCCATTTAGCCAACTGACCTTTTTTTTTTTTTTTACAGAGGGGGAAACTGAGGTTCAGAAACATTAAAGGGTTTGCTCAAGGTCACATAAGTGGTATGTTTCAAAAAAGAGATTAGAACTCTGGGCCTCTGACCCTACCCTGGGGCCTCTCACATTCTGGACTGCTTTTTCAAATATATCTGGCCTGACACCCACAAGGATCTCAATCTGATTAGCTAATAGCTGGGCACTCTTCGAGCATTTTTTAGAACAACAGTCCTTAACTGAGAATCTTGGGACTAAAGAAATGCTATACCTGAAGTGAACACACACATACACATATATGTATATGTGTGTATATTGTACATAGCATAACACACATGTTTAACCCATACCCATATACATTTATGTATACATGCATATACATACGTTATACATATATTTATCTTTATGTATCTCTCTGTGTTCATACACACACACATACAAGAGAGAGACAGAGGGAGAAGGGGAGAGATGTGTGTGTATGTGCATATTTCCTTTTCTGTAACTGTCACACTTTGTCCCTCCCTGCTTTATCAGCTTCTGTGATTTAGAATCCCAGCAGCACATCTGACCCTCACAGCTCTATCTCCTTCCCTTCCACATCCAGACTCCCTGGGGAAAGGTCGACATGACAATGCCCAGAAGGTCCATCGCTTGTCTCCTTCTCCCTCCTCCTTCTGTGATTCCAGCCCATCATGTTTCTTACAGAGACAAAGGTGGGGATCAAAAGTCCCATCCCTGACATCTTTTCTTCTCCTCCCACATCCAATTACTGCCCACAAGGAGGTTTGGAATCTTCTTGTATCATGGATAATTTAACTCAGCAAAATAAGTATATGCCACAGAGAGCAGAACCTTGTGGGATTAAAAATACTCTATATTTTTAAAAAGCTCATATTAAAACATACCCCTTACAATCCCCTCTCCCCCTTTTCTGCATCCCAGCTGCATACCCATTTGTCTAACCCTAGTTTCAGATATGGTTGCTGGGGACTGGTGAGAAAATAAGATGGGACACCTTCCTTGCAAGCCACAGGTATGCCAGGATAGATACATTTCCTGAAAAATTGTGTGTAAGTCATATTTTCAGTTCCCTAGAGAGGATTTGCTATTTAAGGGAATAAGCATTTATGTAGTTCCTATTATATACTAGACACTATGGTAAGCCATTTTACAATTTTGATCCTCACAACAACCCTATTGTTTATTTTACAGATGTAGAAACTGAGGCACAGGGACTCTATAAGTGACTAACTCAGGTTCAAGTAAATGTCTGAGGCTATATTTGAACTCAGATCTTCCTGAATCCAGCTATTGTTCCAGCAGCTGTCCCTAAATTTAGAAGATTTTTTTTTGATGAATCCTGTTCTAAAATGAAGACTTCTTTTTATAGGAGAAAATTTTGCTCCTAATACTAACACAATTGGGAGAAGAAATCCTAGGAAAGAGTAAATGGGCCTTGATCTCCAATCTGGACCTTTTTCTTCATGGTAGTGAATTTTCTTCTAAAAAGAGGGAACATACCTCTTATCCAGTATATAAAGACTCTAAGAGGTGATGGTATGCTGTGGCTCAGTTCTTTCCCTACCTTGTCAACTTCTGACAATCCCTTTTCCTTTCCTGAAATTCAATTTTTACATCTGTAAAATGGATTGAATGAGATAGACAACCTCTAAGTGCTTTTCCAGACTTGAATCAGAGGCCTGCCTCGGCCTAAATCTTGTTCTGCTATCTTCTCTCTGGGGACATGACACAACCTTTCTGGATTTGGGGTTTTCATAGAATGGTTTCTATAGCCCGTCATTAGCGTGATGTTTTATGAAACTTTGTTTCTATGACTCTGATTCTCTCTCCATGATTACTTAAGTTCTATAACTTGGAAAAGGGAAAGAGAATGCTGAAGTGGTGGTGGGGGCTAAAGGATACTGGGTTGGGGGGCAGCAGGGACAGCCATCATTTCAGTGTTGAACAGGCTGAACATCTTCAGAAAAAGGAAAGGTCAAATCATAGAATTTAGAATTGGAAAGGATTTCAGAGCTTAGGCTCATAGGACCCTAGACCTAAAGCTAAAAGTTATTTTGACTGAATTAGTCATTTTTATTATTCTTAATGCTCAAATTAACTATAAAGGATATGAAGAAAGACGCTATCCACATGCAGAGAAAGAACTGATAAAAAGAAGTATAAAGTTATTCTTTACTCATATATGCTTATTTGTGTCTAAATGGTAGCCATTTCTAGGATAGAGGAGGGAGAGGGAGGAACAAAAAAGGAAAAAAAAGAAATTTACATGACAATTTCATTATATATTTAAAAGAAATAGTAAGTTGTACACTATAGATTTGTAGTTTCATGTGTAGTCATTTTTAATACTATGTTATAGAAATGCTTGTTTTATTCTATAAATTAAAAAAAATAAGTGATTGCATGTCACCTAGTCCAACTCTTTGGTTCTCTATCAATGAAGATCCTGAGACCCAGAGAGATCACATGCTCAGGGTTACCCAGATAGGAACAAAATCCCTGTTTAAAGTTGGATCCAGTCAATATTCATCCCATTGCACCATGCTGCTTGGTCCAGCTCCCTCATGGGGGAAATGAGGCTGGGAGAAGGAAAGGATTTGCTTTGAGTCACACAGCCAGTTGCTTGCTCCAGATGCAGGACTCCTTCCATTACCAAGTTCTCTGCCTTTGATTCTCCTGTAAGAACTTCTAAAATCTCTCCACTCCAGATGGAGCTGCCTCATTCATTGGAGTCTTGGGGCCCAGGCTTAGAACTAATGACACTTAAGCTTTCCTGTTGGTCCTGGAGGAGTGTCTAGGAGAGGCAGGCAGGGGGCAAGGGCTGCATAATTGCAGCAGGAAGCCAGGGAACTCTCTCCTTCAGCATATGATTTGGTTCTTCTGAAACAGGGTTTCTCTCAGGTCTCCTGGTGCTTCTGCAGTTCGGTGAGCAATTGCATCTGGTAACAGCTCCCAAGTCCCCACTCAGGTTTCCAGGCCCTATCGGCCCCCTGATGTTGCAGATACGGTGGGAACCGAGAGAATCATTTCATAGACTTGAAGCAGCAGCAAGGAGGACTGGCTAATTAAAAGGAAAGGGGCCCATTTCCTCCATCAGAAAAAGCTGGGCCCTGAGAGGGATGGGGGAGACCTTTCTCTAAGCCAAATGGTCTCCTAAATGAGCTCTAACCTTGGACATTTTGCTTCTCTGGGTCTCAGTCTCCTTTTCTGTAAAAAGGAGGAAACCAGAATGTCATAGGGCTGTTATTAAATGAAACCATTTGAAACTTTGCCTTGGGCTTCTAATCACTTGCTATGTGACCTCAGCTTAAGCCACTTTTCTACACACAGCCTCAGTTTTCTCATTTGTAAAATGAAAGAGGTGAATTGGATGATCTTTGCAATCTCTGCCAGCTCTACCATCCAGACAGCCATGTGATTGGAAAATAAATGCTGGAAGAAACTTAGAGACCAGGCAGCCCTGCAAAGTGCCAGAGATACCCTTGCAAGGGGAGAGTAAATGTTGAAATCAAACCCTGGCTCCAGAGGCTTCAGGCAATCAGGCATTTAATGTCTCTGTTTCATTTTCCCACATTGAAAAGTCTCTCAGTTAAGTGTATGTTTAAATCATTGGATATTCATAGCACATCAGAGCTGGGAAAGGGGAAGGAGGGGGGTTCTTAGAGGCTATCTCATCTGACCCTTGTTTCACAGAGGAAGAGACCAAGTACTCAGGGACAAACAGCAATTTAATGGTCTCCTGATTCCCTGAGTAGGGCTTATTTCACTCTATAAAGCTGCTTTCTAAAGAGTTAAGGACCCATTGTACTATGGTCCTTGAGTTGATCTGGTGGAAGCTGATGGTAACTAATAGAAGTGAAATACTTAGGCTCCCTGTGAAGGCCACGTGCCTGCTATCAGTCCCACTGGACTCCTGTCTCAAAAAAAAGTAATGAGTGCCTCATTATAGGAAGTATTCAAGCAGAGGGAGGGATGACCTCTGTCAAGGATACTTGTGCTTGGAGTGGGAGGTTGGACTACTCAGATAACCTCTGAGGAGATCTGAGAGTCTGAGAGATTCTGTGCCCAGTACAGACCTGCCATCTGTCCCCATGCTGCCCACACAGATGGGCAGGGCCTTCAGGAAGATCCTCATGGCTCATTTGCTATTCTTTATTTTTCCTGATTCACTCAAAAAATGGCCTCTCAGGATGCAAACCTCAGAGTGAATTGGTTTGGTTTGAAGAGCTGCTTCTCTTGGATCCTAACAGTTACCCACTCAGAAAAATGACAGTCATTGCAAGGCTACATTTGGTGCCATCAACCTATTCTGCAGCTAGTGGGGATGATTGGATCAGGTAAGGGTCTCTTAAAGGTTAGGGAGAGGTGGGTATGTTTTTAAGTAGCAGGGAATGATAGACAGGAAACAGAAATAGAAGGATCCTAAAGCATCTTACCAAAGCAGCAGCAATGTCTGAAATATCGAATGTATGTCTGCACAAGTATGGATACTTACAGTTACCACATAGTAACGATTTAGAATCATTCCTCATTATTGTCATCATGATTATGGTCATCATTAATTATTAACTAGCATTTATTATGTGTCTGTGCCAGGAAGGGCAGCCAGGAGGCATAGTGGATAGGGTACTGGGCCTGCATTCAGGAGAATCTGGGTTCAAATCCAGGTTTAGATACTATGTGACCCTGGGCAAGGCACTTAACCCTACTTGCCTCCGTTTCATCATCTGTAAAATGATCTGGAGAAGGAAATGGCAGACTACTCCAATATCTTTGCCAAGGAAACCTCAAATGGGGTCATGAAAAATAAGGATTGATTAAAAGAATTAAAAAGCAAATGCCAAGCAATGTGCTAAGATCTGGGAATAAGAAAAAAAAAACCCAACCACAAAAGCAGTCCCTCCTTTTAAGGAGCTCACAATCTAATGTGGGAGAAAACATGTAAACAACTATTCACATAAAAGAAACAGAAAAAAATGGAAGCTATCTCAGAGGGAAAGCACTAGCACTGGGGAAGACCAAGAAGGGCCTCTGAAAGAAAGCAAGCTTTTTGCTGAGACTTAGGGCCAGCCAGGATATGGAGGTAAGGAAAGACAACAGTTCAGACCTGTGGGACAGCCAGTGAAAAGACATGTGAGGAAATGCAAAATGAGTGTCGGTGGATTTCTCTGGAGTATAGAAGGGAGGAAAGTGTAAGAAAACTGGAAAGATAGTAAAGGAGGTTGTGAAGTGCTTCAAAAGTCAAATGGAAGATTTAATATTGTACCACAGAAGTAATAGAGGGCCACTGGAGTTTACTGAGTAAGGGAAAGGTTGCCATGGTCACAGATTTATACTGTGGAATCACTTTGGCAGCTAGTGTGGACTAGGAAAGGGAGAGATTTGAAGCAGGGAGATCATTTTATTGTTCAGTCACTCTGTCATGTCCGATTCTTTGTGGCCCCATGGACCACAGTACACCTTGCCCTTTTATCCTCTACTATCTCTCAAAGTCTGTCCAGACTCATAGGGAGAGCAATCAATCAGAGTATAATTGAAACAAACCAGGTATTGGGATGAAGCTAGTGGCTTGTGAATGGAATGAAGGGGACATATGAAAGATTTTGTGAAAGTAAAATAAGACTTGCCAATTGATTGGATATGTGAGGTGATCTCAAGTGAGGAGTCAAGAATAACACCAAAATTCTGAGCCCAGGTAGCTGGGAAGATGGCAGTGCCCTTGATAGTAATAGGGAAGTTCAAAAGAAGGAAGGATTTGAGGATAAAGGTAATCTTCGATATGCTGAGTGTAAGATGTTTATTGGGGATATTCAATAGGTAGTTGGTGATACAAGACCAGAGGTCAAGAAAAAGGTTAGGAATGGATAAATAAATCTGAGAATCATTTACACAGAGATGATAATTGAATTCATGAGAATTGGTGAGACCAAAAAGTTTTCCTTTCCAATAGGATTAGAATGATAAAGGGTTTTATAATTCACTTTTTGGGGATACCCATGGTTAATGACCTGAATAAAGATTCAGAAAAGGAGATTAAAAAGGAATGATCAGACAGAGAAGAGAGAGAGAGATAGAGGGAGAGAGAGAGAAACAGAGAGAGAGAGACAGAGACAGACACACAGAAATAGACAGAGAGATAAGGAAGAGAGGCACACACATACACAGAGAGACAGAGACAGTTATAGAGAGAGATTGAGTGAGAGAGACAGATAGACAGACACAGGCAGAGGGAGAGAGAGACAGACGTAGAAGGAAACAGAGAGCAGTGTCATGAAAACCTAGAGAGGAGAGAGTATAAAAGAGAAGAGGGGGATCATAGCTTTGGAGAGGTCAAAATGAATAACGGTTAAGAAAATGCTATTAGATTTGACAATTAAGATTATTGGTAACCATGGAGAAAGTAGTTTCAGTTGAATGATGAAGTCAGAAAACAAAGTGAAGAAGAAATAAAGGCACTGATCATAAACACTTTCTTAAGGAGTTTATCCATAAAAGAGTGGAGAGATACAGAACTATGTAGCTAGTGAGAATAATTGGATCAGGTGATGGTTTTTTAAAGATTAGGAATATGTGTAGGAAGCAGGAAACAGTAGAGAGAGATCAAGGAGATCCTGAAGATTACTGAGATAGTAGTAATGACAAAAGAGAAAATCTGTTAGAGAAACTGGGATGTAATGAGATCAGAGGTGCCTATAGAGATGCATGTACTGGCAGGAAGAAAGCACACATTTTCATTTGAGACAAGTGAAAAAGAGTAGTAGATAGTGGGGTAAGACATCTGAGTGATGAGGGTAGCCTCAGAGTGGAAGCCCTTAGCTTCAGAATTATAGGAACCTTAATACATTGATTGGATATGTGAGGTGATTTCAAATGAGAAGTCAAAAATAACACCATAATCTCAAACTGAGGTGAGTAGGAGGATGGTAGTCCCTTTAACAGTAATAAGGAAATCCAGAAGGAGGGCAGTATTTAGGGAGTAGAAGTCTAGAAAAGACTTTAGAACAAAGAATATCAGAGTTGGGAGGGACCTTAGACTGTAGAATAGAATACCAAGAGCCAAAAGTACTCACTGAGGTATTTTACATTTTCTTTTCTTTTTTTTTATTTTGTTTGATTCTTGGTATTCCATACTCATTAGTTTCCACTTGTCCAGTTCTAATTTTTTAATAAATTATTTTCTTCAGTTAGCTTTTTAGCCCCCTATTACATTTAGCTAATTCTATTTTTAAGTTCTTTTCTTCAGGCAATTTCAGTGCTTCTTTTCCCAAGCTATTGAGTTTTTTTCATAATTTTCCTGCATGACTGCCCTTTCTTTTCCCAATTTTTCTTCTACCTCTCTTATTTGATTTTTTAAAATCCTTTTTGAGCTCTTCCAACAGAACCTTTTGAGCTTGAGACCAATTCAAATTCCCCTTTGAGGCTTCATGTGTAGGCATTTTACCATTTCTGTCTTCTGAATTTGTGTTCTGGTCTTCCTTGTCACCATAGTGGCTTTCTTTGGTCAATGCTCTTTTTTTTGCTCATTTTTAAAAGCTGAGCTCTGTTCCTAGGGATGAGGGGACATTGTCCCGGCGTCTTTTGCTGGGAGATAGAGGCCTCTTTCCACTCTGGAGCTGGTGGCTTTCCCTGTATGTTACATTTGCTTGGCCTAGTTGTACCTGTTAAGTGCTGAATTTAGGGGCTTACAATTTGTCTTCAGTGCTAGGGTTGGAAGCCTTCCAGCTGTCCTGCTGAGTCAGGACAGAGAGGTATCAGATGCTGATCTGTTCTGCAACTAAGAGCCTCTTGCTAGATTGCCTGCACTGTTCTTGCACTGGGCCTTTCCCACTTTTACCCAAGTTATACAAAATTTTACTGAAGTCCTTCTACAGTATCTTAAGCTGGAAAATTATTTCACTCAATTTTTTGAGGATCTTGTCACTCCAGAATTAGAGGCTTGGTTTAGCATTGTTTCTGAGGGAAAATGGGCAGAGCTCAGACAACTTCCTGGCTTCTTTCCACCATCTTGGCCCTGAAGCGATCCAGAGTTATTCAGAATGTAAAATATGAAAATCATGGGGGAGGACCTCAGAAAATAAATTATAGAATGTCAAATCTGGAAGAGATCTCAGGACATAGAGCATTGAATGTCAGAGTCTGACGTGATTTTACAACAGGATATAGAATGACAAAAACTAGAAAGATGCTTAGAATATAGATTGTCAAAGCTAGAAGGGACTTTGGAATACAGAAAACAATGTTTGAACTGGAAAGATATCTTTCCAACCATGTCATGTAACTATACTTTTACATATGTAACCCTGGGGAGTTTGGGTTACTTGGAAGATGTTTGGATAGATAAGCATTTCTTATCATTTCTCAAGAGCCAGTAGTTTTGACTTTGAACTTGAGTGAATTTCTTGAAAGGGATGTTGAAGCAGGGAGGAAGGTCATGCAATCATGATGGAGGTGCTGGGAATCTAGCCAGGGTTGGGATAGCAGCCCAGACTCTCCAAACTGGGAACAGAGTAAAGTAAGATGACCACTGCTTCACCCAAAGACCCTAGGGGAGATTGTGGAGCACAAAGTGTTACTGGACAGGAATGGGGCTGTGAATAGTAAAACAGAGGAGACTGGGTACCACTGAAAGGGGCAGGGCATGGAGTGGTCTGGTGAGATAGATCCTAGACATTTTTCTTTTCCCTTTTCCATCTATGGCTGGGGAATGACTTTCCATTTAATTGCCTATCATTCCCTATAATTTTATTCTCCATCTAGAGAAGGGAGGAGGTAAAGAGGAGAGAAGCCAGTTCAAGTTCCTTGCTGGCTGTAGCCTCAGGCAGCTTGCATTGCAGATAAACTGTTCTCTAATTATCTACAATAATTTCTTTGCTATAGTAACAGGGCTATAAAAATTTGGTGGTCACCATCCCAAAATGGCTTGGTTAATGAAGGCAAGGGGACAAAATGAAAAAAGGAAAGAAGACTAGAGCTGATCTGAGATATAAAATGATAAGAGTTGCTAAAGACCCTTAGTAAAAGATGGGTACATGAGTGAAGACCCCAAATCAAGAAAGGAGATTGTGCAAATCTTTATCCTCTTCTAGATTAAGGAAGTTGTTTATTAAGAATACTTTTGTAACTATTTCAATACAATTGGCTTCTTTTGCAATCCTATGTATTTTATGCTTTTAGAAACATCATTCTAAAGAATTCATGGGTTTCACTCGATTGCCACTGACACAGAATGGCAAAAACCCTTGCTCCTAGACCTGTGGTTATAGACATTTCCTAAAAAATGGAAAGCAGCTGCTTCTCCCCTGGAGAGAAGTTGGGCTCTGGAAGCCCTGGGATGCTTTTGCTGGTCCTAGGATAGAGAAATAAAGCCTTCTCCATCTGCATGAGTCCTAGGAGACTATTGATTCAGTGTTAGGAAATAAACAGATCCCTAACCTTGCTCTGCCTTGCCCCCTAGTGGCTAACCAGAAGAAACCAAGGCCTGGAGAGGACACATCGTTATTTAACAATGTCAATTTTGGGACGGGGACTCTGCAAGCCCCTTGCTACCAGGGCTACACCTTTGCTGCTTCCCTAGGCCATTTTTCTGGGTCATTCAGGCACAGAGCAGCTCCCATGTGGGTATTCCAGACAATCTCTATAACCGGTGACACTTTCAGAAAAGCGTGTCACGGTGCACTGCTCTGGAATCCAATTTCTCCAAAGTGACAGGGTCTTAGATGGCCAGCACGCCCAGCTTGAAGGAAATTGCTCAGTGACATCTCTGTTTCTGCTGAATGAGCAGTCACCAATAGAAACCAAAGACTGAGACCCAGGAACAAAGCCGGGGACTCCAAGGGGAAGATTGGCCAGTTGGAAAATGTCCAAGTTTTGTGTTGTAAACTGGAGTTGGGGTGAAGATATAGGACTGAAAAATTACAAAAGGATTACAAAGAGCTTTGCTATGGGTGATCTGCTACTTCTCCTTTTATTTGTTCAAAATAAGTCCATATTTTGCTGAATTATGCAGCATAATTATGTATTATGCTGGACAGCCTGTGATTTCCATAGGGAAAACCCCTCCTTACACTAATATTCTTATAAGGAAGCAGAATCTTAATTCCTGATCAAATTTCAGAAAACAAAATTTCTTCAAAATTTACAGTTTTGTCCTATCCTCTACACAAGCACATATGTTTTTACCCATATAGACTCCTGGATTTGAAATGAAATTCTTGGTTTTTTTGGCCTGGACCTGTAATATCATTGTTATAGGTTGCTTTGAGATAAGGGAACTTCTGCTATTCAAGGTTAGCAACTTTTCTTTTGTAACTGAGAGTCTTTGAGCATTACCTGGGCCACTGATCTGCTCAGGGTCATGTGGCTGGTATGTGGTAACAGTTATGTGTCCTCAGGTTTTCCTAACAGTAAAGTCAGTTCTCCAATATACCAATAAATCTTTGAAATGTACATTCTTAAATTAATCTAATAATCTATAAACTTTGCCTCAAGTAGTGAATGAAAAACCCTGAGGACAGGAAATATCTATATCTATATACCTATATCTTTATCCATGCTTATATGTGTATGTGACATTCTATTCTATAAGAGTTTTAAATAAGTTTTAATCAGAAAGGGGGGGGGGAGATAGAGAGATGGAGGGGATAGAAATGGAGGGAAGAGAGAAGGGAAAGAGAGGAAAGGAGAAAGAGGGAAGCAGCATAAGAGAATACAGAGGAAGGAGAAGCAGCTGGGGAAGGAGAGGAAGAAGGGGGAAAAGAGGGAAAGAAAAGAAGAGGGAAGAAGTGTGAGGGAGAGAAAAGGGGAAGAATAGAAGAAGGAAAAAGGGAGGGAGAATTGACAGAGAGGAAGGAGGGGAAAGAGAGAGAGACACACACACACAGAGAGATAGAGACAGAGAGAGAGAGAGAGAGAGACAGAGACAGAGACAGAGACAGAGACAGAGACAGAGACAGAGAGACAGAGAGACAGAGAGACAGAGAGACAGAGAGAGAAGGAGATCAAATGCATGCTGGATTTAGGACATATTCAGAATCTTAACTAGGAAACTGTATGACTGGCAAATATGATGATTCATTCTAGGGTCAAGTTATACAAAGTATACCATGAGTTGGGCAGTAAAGGGACAGGCTACTATCTTATAAAGGGAAGTCTCTAAGACATTAGCATGAGACTGCCTTTGTAAGTGTTGAATTGGAGAAGCAAAGAAGGCTCAGGGATGAGCTCATAGCATATATAGAAGTTTCTTGTATCAATCAGTTGTTCTCACTAATTAGGTGCTAAGATCTCTTGCTGCTACTGCTACTGAAGGACTATAAGTATTATCATTGCCCTCTAAATTTGTACTCACTAAATATGACAAAGCTAGACTCATCCCACTCTGGCTTTGGCTTTTGTTGTATTTGTATCTTGATCACAAAAAAATCATGAGGAATGGATATTTTGACACTTTTAGTCATTGTGGACAACCTCTCATTTAGAGTTGGGAACTGTTGAGAGGGAACAAAACTAGCAATGCCGCAGGCCATCTCTCTGATTTTCTTCCCAAGCCATTTTCCCAAGTCCTTTCCCAGTGACAATAAGACACCAGTGCAAATCTCCTAGGAAAACATGAATCTTAGGATCACAGATTTAATTGTATAGATTTGCAACACAGCCCATATTACAAACATTGTCTGAGAACATTTACAAGAATAAATAAGATGAACTTGCAGTTGTGAAAAAAAGGAAAAAAAGAAAAAATTATCTTTTATTGTAATGTACAGTCAAAAAATAGATCTGACAGTCCTTGACTTGACCTTCTTTTTCTTGAGCTCAAAAGGAGCAAACCCACTGACTACACACTTGACATTTTTTGTGTGTTAATTTATAATTTCCGTGTTTTATACATGCTTTATTTACCAAACATCCACACTATACACATGTGCAACACTGAGATTCAGGGTGGATATTGTGGATAGTAAAGATATTTTGGTCTTATGTAAATAAACTGCTCCAAGTGGGTCAAACCTTTGCACTCAGTGATCTCCTAGAGCAATTGAGGGGATGGAAGTCCAGTGATGAAAACACAGAAGGTCTTTATTTCAAGTCAGTGGTTAGCAATTCTAGTAAGGAGGAAAGAAGATGGGTAGGGAGATGCATTTGCATCCTATCACCATTCTTGGGTAGTCTGAACTAACAGTATAGCCTGGGTACTGAACTATGTATGTGGTGGCAGTGGTAGGGCAGTCACAGTGGTAGGTTAGCCAAAGTTGAGAAAGGGGAGAATGTGGGCCAGCTAAATTGGCCTGATGCAGGGAGTTTTTTTTTTGCTCCCTCCATGCCTTTCTCTTAGACCTGCCAAGAAAAAGCTCAAGGGCTGGAGAAAGAGAGGTCAAAAGCCAGGCTTTCATCTCAGAGGCAGTATGCTTTGTGATGAAAGCTTTGAAAGGAGGGAAAACCTGGAAGGTGAGTAATTCTTTCATGAGTAGATGCATAGGTGGAAATCCAGGTTATTCAGTAATTAACAAAGGAGCTGTCCAGCAGTATGGGAAGCCATTTTGGGGGCAAGTGCCTTCATTTCTTTGAGAGTTATTTTAATCATCTGGAAAATGAAGGTGAAAATGCTTATACTATATCCTTCTAGGATTGTTTCAAGGAAAGTGTGTGGAAAATATAAAAGTACAAAGGATATGTGAGGTATTCCTCTGCTTGGGGAGCATAGACCCTCTTCTCTTCATACAGTCCAGGTAGAGGTCTTAGATGTGTGATCAGAAAGTTCAAGTGTGTTGTGGAAAATTAGGGAGCTGGCATCTCACCACTACTTTGTACAAGACTCTAGATACTCAATGCATAGTCTTTGCACAACTCCAAGTTTCATATCACAGACCCACAGAACTTGTAAGTTGCTAGGGCATCAGAATTCATCTAGTTCAACCCATGCCCAGAAATGAATCCCTACTATTACAAGTGGTTGTCCATTCTCTTGAGAAGAGAACCTGCTACCTCTTCAGACATTTCACTTTTCCTTATGTAAGAGGTGATGTGGTTCAGTAGAATGGACACTGGACTTTGAATATTGAATGTGGTATCATGGGATCTGAGTTCAAAATGCTGGCACTGCTGTTTATTGTCTATATGGTCGTAGGCAACTCACTTCTTTTCTCCTGGCCTCAGTTTCCTCATCTAGAAAGTGAGGGGATTTGACTGGATGGCTCCTAAAGGCTGCTTCTAGCTCTAAAACTACGATCTTTTCTTGTAATTCTTTAAATCTAAGTTTGTCTTTTTGAAAAGTTCACCCTAAGTCCTTGTTCTGTCTTTGGGGAAGAATAAATCTCATTTCCCTTCCACATGGCAGTCTTTCAAGTACTTCAAAGATCTACTTTGTCTCCTCTAAGCCTTCTCTTTTCTAGGTAAGACTTTTGAAAAAGACATTTTCAGTTAGTAATCCAAATAGGGGACAAGGTCATTGAAACAGAGCACATCAGACTCATAGGGTTGGGACATGAGTGCCACTCTGTAGCAGGGTGATGATGGTCTAGGAGTTCAGACGTTTTTGCCTTCCTAGCTTACTGTGTTGTTGGAGTCTTGTAGAAAGTTTCCTAGAAATTTGATTCACATACAATGTTCTTTCTTTCATCCCTGTGTCATTGTATAAATGATTCCTTATACCTGGAATACCTCTTTCCTCATCTGCATCTCTTGGAATCCCTAGCTTTCTTTAAATTTCCACTCAAGTACTACTACCAACACAAGACCTTACCTAATCTTGCCAGTTATTAATGTCATCCAGTCATTTGTATTTACATTTTGTATATTTTGTATGCATGCATACATTGCAAAAATGTTGTTCTTCCTCATTGGAAGAGTAGGAGTTTGGCATGAAGTAAGTATCATGTCTACAGATGTCTTTTGAAAGAAGGCCTTTAACTTCTGACCTATTCATTATCTCATTCATATACAATCAACTTATCACTGACATTGAAATCTTCTGTGTGCTGGAGCTAAGAGTCTCAGCATGGCCATCCCCAGATTCTACCCTCCATCATACAGTTCAAGCCATAAAGAGAAAGAGCAGTTCATTCTAACATCTAGCACAGTGCCTAATACATTAGACACTTAATAAATGCTTGTTGGCTGACTGCTACAGGATATTTTAAAATGCTGTTTCCAGTTGCCTGTGCCAAAATGAAGCAAAGCTAGATTCAAGGAGTATCATCAATGATCCTTGCTTCTGAAAACTTATCTGTTTTCCTGGTGCCATGGTGCAAGGAAAAGAATGCTACATTAGATTAGATTATAGTCAGAAGACTATTTGAGACATCTCAAAGTCAACATGTCCAAAAAAGAATTAATTATATTTCTTTTCAAACCCACACCTCTTTCAGACTTCCCATATTCTGAAAGAATATCACCATTATCTGGAAGAACAAAAGGTCAAAAATTTCAAGGGAATTCATTTTTAAAAATGCAAATGAAGGTGGCCTAGCTGTATCAGACCTAAAACATAGTATAAAGCAGCAGTCATCAAAATTATTTGGTACTGGCTAAGAAATAGAGTGGTTGAACAGTAGAATAGGTTAGGTTCACAATACATGATAGGCAATAACTATAGCAAACCCAAAGATAACCCAAAAGACCCCAGCTTTGCATCCGCAAAAGAACTCACTATTTGACAAAAATTGCTGGGAAAATTGAAAAATAGCATGCCAGAAACTAGGCAATGACCAACATCTAACACGCTATATATCAAGATAAGGTCAAAATGATTTAGATTTAGATATAGAGTGGCACTATAAGCAAATTAGAAGAACAAAGATCTGTGGAGAAGGGAGGAATTTGTGGCCAAATAAGAACTAGAGTACATTATGAAATGCAAAATAGATCATTTTGTTATATAAAATTAAAAAGGTTTCAGACAAACAAAACCAATGCAGACAAGATTAGAAGGGAAGCAGAAAACTCAGGAAAAAAATATATCCAAGAGTTCTGATAAAGGCTTCATTTCTAAAATATATAGAGAATTGACCCAAATTTATAAGAATACAAACCATTCTCCAATTGATAAATGGCCAAATTGATAGAATGGTCATTCTAGTCATGTGAAATTTCAAATCATATGAAAAAATACTCTAAATCACTACTAATCAGAGAAATGCAAATAAAGACAACTCTGTGGGGTACCACTACACACTTTTCAGATTGGCTAAGATGACAGGAAAAGGCATTGATCAACATTTAATATGGATAATATTGGATAAATGTTGGAGGGGATGTGGAAAACTGAGATACTCATACATTGTTGGTGGAGTTGTGAACTGATCCAACCATTCTAGAGTGCAGTTTGGAACTATGCCAAAAGAACTATCAAACTGTGCATACCCTTTGTTCCAGAAGTGTCTCCACTGGGCCTATATCCTAAAGAGATCATAAAAAAGGAAAAAGGACCCACATGTGTAAAAGTGTTTGTGGCAGCCCTTTTTGTAGTGGCAAGAAACTTGAAATTGAGTGTATGCCCATCACTTGGAGAATAGCTGAATAAATTATGGTATATGAATGTTATGGAATATTATTGTTCTGTAAGAAATGACCAGCAGGATGATTTCAGAGAGGCCTGGAAGAGATTTACCCGAATTGATACTAACTGAAGTGAATAGAACCAAGAGAACACTGTACACAGCAACAATAAAATTATGTGATGTTCAATGTGATGGACTTAGCTCTTTTCAACAATGAGGTGATTCAGGACAATTCCAATAGATTTGTGATGGAGAAAGCCATCTGCATCCAGAGAGAGAACTGTGGAAACTGAATGAGGATCACAACATGGTATTTTCACCTTTTTTGTTGTAGTTTACTTGCTTTTTGTTTTCTTTCTCTTTTTTTCCTCTATTGATTTGATTTTTCTTGTGTAGCATACTAATTGTGGAAATGTTAAGAATAATTGCACATGTTTAACCTATATTGGATTACTTGATGTCTAAGGGAGGAAGTAAGGGGAAGGGAGGGAGAATAAATTTCAAACAGAAGGTTTTTGCAAGGGTGAATGTTGAAAACTGTCTTTGCATGTATTTTGAACATAAAAAGCCATTATTTAAAAAAAAAGCATCACCATTCTTTTAGGTTTGTAACTTTGGCATCATCCTTGACAGCACATTCTTTCATGCTCCACATAGTCAATTGGTTGTCAAATCTTGATGTTTGTATACCCACAACATCTCTTAAATCCAACTGCTTCTCTCCACTCCTCCAGTTGCCACCTTAGTCCAACTTTTCATTTCCTCTCACTTCGATTATTACAATAGCCTTTTCATTGGCTTCCCTGCCTCACATTTCTCTCCATTTCAGTCCATCATCCACACTGACTTCAAAGTGACTTTCCTTAAATGCACGTGTGACCACATTAGTCTCCTACTCAGTAAATTCCCTATTGAATCCCTGTTGCTTCTAGGATCAAATATAGATGTCCCCAACTTGGTTCTAATCTATTTTTTTTCAGTCTCACTGTATATTGCTCCTCTTAATACACTCTGCAATCCAACTAAACTGACTTTTCCTCTGCCCATCATATCCAGCACTCTTTGCACCTCTGCCTTTGTAGTAACCATTCTCCATGCCTATAATGTACTCTCTCTGCTCACCTCCATCTCTCAGAATCCCTTCAGGATTCAGCTACCACCTTCTACTGAAGCCTTTTGTGATACGCTCAACTGCTAGTTTCCTCTCTCTCAAACTATCTTGTTTTTAACCACTTTGTGTTATGTTATTTGCATTTATCCTCCTTAGATTGCCTATATATGTGGGTAATTATGTTTAACCTTTTTGTACCCCATTAGAACAGAAGCTCCCTGTGAGCAGGGATTTTTTCATTCATTGTATTTGTATTCTATTACTTAGAGATACCCCTGGCACATAGCAAGTGCTTAATAAGTATTTGATTAATTGATTATCAGTGTTGCTAGGGAAAGTTTTAAGCTCTCCAGGTGACAGTGTCTCCATTTGTAATATGGGGGGGGGTCTTCAGTGGTCTGGATGATCACTCAGGTCCTAAGATTAAATATATGTTCCTAAACCACTCCTATCTCCCTCCCCCCCCCCAGCTCTCTTATTTGCCTGGTTCAGCAATGGTATTGAAATCTGATTAGCATTAAAGCATCCACAGAAGGGTTTAGGTTGAGAAATTCTGCTCTTAGTAATTGATTCCTTGATTTTGGCTCAGAGCATAACCAATGACTAGAACAAGATAAGAGCATTTGTTGTGTCCTCTCTCCAATGCCCTCTCCTTACCCTATTTTGTAGATGAGCAAAAATTCAAATCGTTCATCACAAATAGCCCACTCTGTTTTGTGCCCAAATTCCTGCTGCTTCAGATTTCCCCAACAATACTCTTCTGTATATCCTAAAAAGCTAGTTAAGTTTCTAGGGGAGCAGTAAGAAAAGCTGGAATTATTTTCTATGAGGGTCTGGTGGTCCCAGGCAGCATCTACTATGTGGGAGTGAACAGACTTAGAAGGTGAACTTTTTTTTTTATTAAAGATACTTGTAATAAAATAAACCCTGAACTTGGATATGGCATTCAGGCCTGTCTCTGTCATTTTCCACCTGGGTATACTTGGCCTTGTAATTTACTATATCGGTTTTCTCATTGGTAAAATAGAAGCCCATTTTAGTCCTCATAGAGTCCCAGAACTTTCAGACATGGGGAGCAGAGCACCTCTGAGTAATCCTTCTGTGCCTCCTTGAGACCATCCACTTTTTGCTTAAGGACCCAAAAGAGGGTGAGCCCATGACCTGCCCCCCCTTCTCTGTACTGATTGTCTGTTCTACTGTTGAATCATTGTAATCATTACAAGATTTCCCTTTTGCCAAGCCTAATAATCCCTGCGCTGCTCACAAAAGGGCTTTGAGGATTAAATGAGATCATGAATATGAAAGTTTTAAAATTCTTAACAAGATGCATATGCAAAGTCTTGCTAGTATTGGTGAATCATTATAGGCAAGTTCTGCCAATCCTATCATGGGCCATGACTGAAACAAAAGTGGAGATTTTACCCTGGATTTATACAAACTAGATTACATAGTCCTGCCTTCAAGCAAGTAGAGAACCAGAGGACTCTAAGATCCTTTACATTTCTAGTTGAGTTTTTATCTCCACATAATTATAAACTGTTTCAGAAAAGGGACAAGAGGCAGGCTATGAACAGAACTGATAAATAAGAGACATCTTTCGTTTTTCTTCATCACAAAACATCTTATAATATACAGTACTATTGGCTAGAATTCTTTTTGTAAGAGGCCCCATATATTCAGTCTGAGTGGTTCCAAGCTATTATAAGTGGTGCGTTTTTCTATTGCATAAACCAGAGTTTCTTAAACTTTTTCCTCTTGTGACCCTTTTTTACCCAATAAATTTTTATGTGACTCCAAGTATATGGGTTTATAAAATATGTATATAAATAAAATATTTACTGATAATAAATCAGAATTTTGTAACCCCCACATTCAATTTGAGACCCCTTATAAGGTCGTGATCCACAAGTTAAGAAGTTGATGCCTAGACAAGGAACAATTCTGTAGGATAGTGTATGTGGCTACAAGTGCTAAATCTCCAGCATCTCCCAGTTCTGTTAGCATCTGTTTTTCTGCTCCAATTCCCTGTGGTTTATGGTCTCTAGTTACAGTGGACTGATGCTATTGGCTTCATGTGGAAAAGACAGGGTCATGGCTACCCTTCCCTTTAGTTGAAGAATTGGGAGTCCCTCTAGATTAGCAGTGGGTTGAACAACTAACAAATTGGAAGAAAATGGAATGTAGCCAAAATGTACAACTGAGAGTTTTAGGACCAGCTTAGTTTGGTGATATTGGGAAATTTTTTTTTTTTAGTTCTTGAGCCTCAGTTTCCTCATTTGTAAAATAGCTCTCATACTATCTTTTTCACACAGAGTTGTCACAAGGAAATTGCTTTAGAAAGAAAATAGCAATAACTGTAGAAAATTAAAATTCAACAAGGACAATAAATACTTTTTTGGGGGGGACCATGAGCTGTCATATCTGCTAAGGCCCAGAGTGCTATCAGCAGTTTGGTTTGCAAGAAGCTTAACATCAGACTATGTGTATGTTAGAAGGTTATGCTAAAGCAATGGAAAATCCAGGCATTATTTAGAAAATGTATAAAGAAAGCTAAATTGCAAAATGAGAAATGTTTATAAATATAACAATGGTTCCAAAAAGGAAAAATGTGGCCTAGCTCCTCACATCTGTCCCTGCCTTTGCTTCCAGTTTTCCTTTACCTTCCCCTCACCCTCTAATTATTGAAAGGCTACCTGTTGTCTTTCAAATCTCAGCTCAAATACCATCTTCCCCAGGTTTTCCTCACTCTCCCAATTAGAAGAGCAGTCTTCTAAACTCTCACAAAAACTTTATGTCTCTTTTCTGAAATCATCCCAATCCATACTGCACTATATTTTTTATGAGATCACATTTATTAAGGTAGGGGTTCTTAATCTAAGTCCACAATTTTTAAAAACTTTGTAACTATTTTAAAATAAGACTTTATTTATCTTATTTGTGTATTTAAAAAATGATTTTGAAAAGGGGTCCATAGATTTCACTAGTCTACTAGAAAAGAAAAAGCCCCTGTAACAGATGGTAACTCCTTGCAGACAGAGCAAAGACTATGTCTTATTTATCTTTGTGTTTCTTCCAGCACAGGGACACTGGGCCTTGCATAAGCATCATGCCAGAGAGAAAAGAGTTCTGGATTTGAAGTGTGGCTTTTCTACTCTTTACCTGTGTAACTTTAGGCAAACCAAGTATCTGCCCTGGATCTTAGTATTCCTCCTCTGAAAGAACAGGAATTAGCTACATGATATTTAAGCTCTAATTCTTAGGATCCCAGAAGTTCCAAGTTTTTTTTCTCTCTCTGAGACCTAGCTTCTCATTTGTAAAATAGTGGGGGTGGGGTTGGATTAAAATTATCAATGGTCTCTTTCAGCTCTAACTCCTATGATTTATGATCTAAGGTGGGTGGCTAATATACATTGAATGAAGAAATTGAACGACCTTCCTTCTTGCAATGCTTGTTCTCTTCTTTGTCCTGTATCTATCTTTCCTCTTTTGCATCATAGCTTTCTTTTACATTCTAGGCCTGACTTCTAGTGCTTTTTTATGTTCTAGGCCTGTTTCTTGGTTCATGTTCCAGAATTAGCAGTTTCTGTATGATTTCATTTCCCAACATCACTTCATCTTTTGCAATGACTTTGTCAAAATCCTGATCATCTCAACAAAATGAAGCCTTATCAGGTTCACTGGTAGCAAATAGAGAAACAGGGAGTTATTAGCTCCATCTCTTAGTGTTGCTTATTTTTCATGGTACCTGGCACCTCATCAGGACCTCAGAATGACTTTAAAGAGGGATCTACCTCTGCTTGTAAGATATAGACTCTCCCATTCTTTTTCCCTGTACCTGTTCCATAGGAGTCATGCATATATGATAATAATCCTAGCTCATTTCCATCTCTTCCTCACCCCCAGTCTACACCTACTTCTCCTTCTAGAGGCATTTTCTTCTGAGATAAATTCTTTGCTCCTGAATTCTGGCCTCATCTTCTCTAGAATGTCTCTTTGGATGGTCTGCTACTACAGTAGGGACAAGAGAAGTGGTTTCTTGCTTCCAGAGATGTATCCAAGAGCACAAACATTTCTGAACTCTACCACCCAGTCTAGCAAAATCCTAAATGAGCTAGCTTGGGTTGAGGTGCTCAGGACAGAAGGAGCTTGTTTACAGAGGAATCAAGTTCCCTTCCTCTTATTTTCCTTTATGGTTTTTCCCAGATCCCATATGCCTCCTGGTAATTTCCAGTTTTTAGAATATTGTAGGATTTACTTGCCTATGTTCTTTTCACTCCTGAAAAGTACTACCATCTAAGGCCAGATCCTCTGCCTTCTGGACTAGGATGCTGTTTCAGTTGGGTATACTGAAAGATAATTTGAGGCTGGATTTGGGCTTATTCCCTGACACCAATCTCAAAGATTAGGGACATATTTAAATACCACTTCCTTTAATACCCTATCATATTCAAGGGCCTAGAAATTTATCTTAGCATCTTTAGGAATGCATTTATAGATCTTTGAGTTAGGGCAATTAATTTCTTCAGTTTACTACTACTAGATAAAATCTGCCCCCCTCTCTGTCCTAAATGCCTCTTTCATGATCTGAAGGTATTTCCTCTACTTGGTACTGTAAGATTTGGTGAGCAAAGCCATCCAACCCTTAACAGTGCTTCAACATTGAGCCTCCCTTCTCTCAGAGTGAAGAATCTTCACCTTCTCACCTGGATACCACATTCCTTTCTCTTTAGGCTCAGGCAGCACACTGTAGTGAAAAGGCATCTGCTCTGGAATTAGACAGTCTAATTTTCCCATCACTGACCCTATCTTTTATGCTCTTGGGCAAATGCCCTAACCTCTCTCACCATTTCCTCAACAGGAAAAAGAGAGTGTTTAAATAGATGTCCTTAGAGGCCCCATCCACACTCTGAATTTATGATTCTTTCCCTGTGTCTGGTACAATGTCTTGATCTTTTTGAGCTTTATTACCTTAACTTCCCAATGGTGAGGTCAGTGTATACACAGGTATAGTCAAGAGGGGGAAGATGAGAGGGGGAGAAGAGAGAGAGAGAAGGAGGGAGGGAGGGAGGGAGGAGAGAGACAGAGACAGAGAAGGGGGGAAAGAGAGACAGAGACAGAGAGAGTGAATGCAAGAGCATGAGAGCAAGTGAGCACACGAGTCAGAGGACTTGGTGTGAATCCTTGCCTGGGTTACTTAACTTCTGCGAGCCCTTGGTTTCCTCACTGGCATGATAAGAGAATAAGGACAAGTGATTGGTTGTGTCCTTTCTGGTTTTCAAGCCTATGACACATAAAGAAATGCCTGCTTTGGGGAAGGCCATCTGTGTAAAGGGGATGTTTAAATTGGTCTTGTGGGATTACATGTACACACACACACACACACACACACACTTTCTCTCTCTCCCTCTTTCCCTCCTTCTCTCCCTCCCTCCTTCTCTCTCTCTCTCTCTCTCTCTCTCTCTCTCTCTCTCTCTCTCTCTCTCTCTCTCTCTCTCTCTCTGTGTCTCTCTTTGTCTTTCCCTGTCTCTGTCTCTCTTCTCTCTGTCTCTCTCTCTGTCTCTGTTTCTCTGTCTCTCTTCTCTCTCTCTTTCCCTCTCCCTTAGACACAGTCTCATTACTGGATGTTACTTGTGTGTTGAGGAACCCCAAGGCTTTTCCATACTCATTTGCCTCCTTCCAAGGGGCCACTTTGCCAGTGGAAAACACTGGCCTGGAGATTCTCAGTAAAACCTCATCACTTGGTAGCATTCTCCCTCTCAGAAGAGGCAGCATCAGCCTGGGTCTCTAAGAAAGGAGAGTCTGCATCAGTGACCTCACATCCTGATGCTTCTAAAGACTAACTCCTTTCTCTTATCTATGTGCAGGTCATATCTCCCTGTCCTCCTCACCTTGCCTGTCATTCCAAAGGAACGTAAGGTCCTAAAGAACCATGGCACCAGAAAGGGAAGAAATTACAAGTATATAGGTAGACATCATCATGCCGTAATGAGTCTGTGATTCACTGGCATGAGTTGTTCTTTCAGGCAGACAGGATGGCTCAGGAGATAGAGTACCTCAAGTCTGGAAAATCTGATTTTTAATGTGGCCTCAGATACTCACTAGCTGTGTGATGTTGGGCAACTTACTTAGTCCTGTTTGCCTTAACCCACTGGAGAAAGAAATGGCAAACCACCCCAGGATCCTTGCCAAGAAAACCTCATATGGGGTCATAAAGAGTTGGGCATGACGGCATGACTGAACAACAGCAACAAGTTCTCTCACTGGTACAGATCTCAGTACTTAATCATTCTGTGTTCTGCTAATAAAATCTCTAGAAGGCTTCCTCTCTTTCTGTGACTATTTCATGAATATCAGGGTAGCCTGTGGTTTGCTTTTTATCCCATGATCTTGCTGTGTGAGAGGTCCTTTTCCTGTTTTATCATCCAACTGTGTAGAGAGTCTTTTGACAGGGTAATTCTAACACACAAGTCATAGTCAAAAACAGATGCCCATTTGTACTCTGTGTGTATTTCTGCATTGCTTTGTACATCACCTGCAATCTCTTCAGAGATGATAGGTTGTGTGTTACCATGGAAAGAAACTTTGGTTTGGTCAAAATGGTTTAACACCAGACTAGGTTTGGAACCTAGTCAACTTGGGCTCACATCTCAGCTCTATTACTATCTCTGTGACCTTGGGCAAGTCGCATAAATCTCAGCCCTGGTTTACTCATGAAAAATGAGGATTGGACTAGACTTTCAATAGTTCTTTAAACTCTGTCCTCTTGGTCCTCAGCAGCAATGCTGCTCCCTCTCATTTGAACTTGTTCTCCTGCAGACTCCCCAAACCAAGCTATGGAGCAGACTCCCAAAGTGATCTTTACTTAGTAGAGTCCATTCCTGATGCCAGAAACTCTACTGATGGTGACAAAGCCTAGCAGGGAGAGCCCAGCTCAAGCCTTTCTCAGAAATGTTGTACCTCAAAACCTGTATATTTGTTTGGTGAGAAATCATAATGAAAAAATAAAGCAAAGAACAGAAAAGTGAGGGGGGAAAGAACAGGAATTCTTACATCTGGCACAGAATAGATCAACTGTTTGCCCAAATATCTATAAGCCCTGAAAAAGTGAACCTATTTCATCTCATTAGTAAGCTAAAGTGATCCATTAGATCCTTTGGTCTACCTCACCTCCATCCCATTGTTCAAAGTAGGAAACTGAGGTCTAGAGAAAGAGAGGGATTGATTGGTAAATGGCAGAGCTAGGACCCAAGCTTTGTCTTGTCTTGCTGGAGGCCAAAGCTGAGAGAATCTTTGATAAGCAGCTAAGAGTGTCTACTCCCATGGTTCCTCCACCCCTTTGTAGCTGCTCACCTCAGTGCATGGCAGTATCTGGTTTTGGGGAAGGCCATCTTCTCAGCACCCACAACAAACACATCACTTTATCCCCAGTCCAGAGGACCTTCTTTAGGATTATTTCCAGGGATTTGTTCCTGTATTCAGTTTAGGCAGACTGTATCACCAATGGATTAAAATTCCTCATAAGCAAAAATGACTAAGGGTAGAGATGTTTCAGAAAAAAATTGGGGTCATGGTTCTGGGTTTCCAGTTTTTTCCTTAGGGTATTGACCGGCCATAGTCAGTCTCTGATATGCTAAGTCACTGAAAATTCAGCATGCACCTAGTTTGACTATGCACACACATATATACAAGTAGCCAGCGTCAGTCCTGCCCAATGGTGAATTTGGGTAGTTTTTTGTCTTGTTTTGTTTTGTTTTGTTTTGTTTTGTTTGCTGTTCCCACCTTGGCCTGGACTTTCCCAATTTTTCTGTTCTGGCACTCGGTGATGCTTTGCGGCTCCCTTTCTCCATCCTAGCTCGCTCATTGAAAAGCTTCTTATGTTAACCATTTACATCTTATTATTAATTATAGTCAATACATCTTTGAGAAGAGTCTGCATTGAGGGCAGGGACTATTTCATTTTTTGTCTCCATATTCCCAGTGTCCAGCACAATGCCTTGCATAAAGTAAATGCTTAATAAATGCTTTTTTATTGATTAATTATAAGACTTATCTTCTCTTTCAGAATAAAAGTCTTAGAATCTTAGGAGAGAAAGTTTAGGTTTCAGGAAGGTAGGGGTGGTAGGAAAGTAGAAGCAATAGGGAAAGAACATAAGCCAGTGGGGAAGCATAGTCAGTCTGGTACCCTGAGGAACACAGGTCTCTCAGTGTCTCTGTTCCTCCTTACCATTGTGCTTTATCAGACAGACATGCCAAGGGAGTTGCTTGTAGCCATGATTAGGAAGTGTCTCTCTCCCCAGCCAGAGGAACAGGAAAGTATAGGGATTATTATACAAACAGCACACTACAGCTGCAATTTTCCTAGGATCCAGTGGGCCACCAAACTAGAAAACTGAGAGTCAATTATGGGAATGACATCATAAAAATGACTTTTCATTTACAAGATACCAAATTCAGGGGCATGTGAAATTATTTATATTATTTTTGTTTATGGGAATAACGTATCTTGAAATCTTTATCAGACATCTGGAGATTTAGAAATTAAAAATTGAGAAAAAAAAGATATTCAAGAGGTCTTCCCTGCACTTGGGGCTCAGAGCTGATCCCTTCCACTCCCTAACGGGTCAGAAAGCAAATGGAGCAATGACATCCATACATTGTCTTTACCAAGATGGCAGCAGGCTATGGATGGGTCCTGTCTCTTCTCTTCCTCCCTTTACTTTGTAGTAGCAATTTAGAAAAGAATTTGATAGGAAAAGAAACAAAGCACACCCACAGTACAGGCCAAAGTAACTCACCAAAACTAACTCAAAGTCCCAGTTTGTATCTAGTCTTGTTTGGACGCATTACCCAACCTTCCAAACCCCATATTATCAGCTAACACAAGTTCTAGACATATCCTTCAAACATTTCCATTTTTATGAGATGAGAAACTATTACATTCCACTAGGCTAAAATGAACTTTTTTTTACATTGAAAAAATCATTTTCTTTTCAGGTACACTGTTGAAAAATACTCTGTCCCCTTCACAGGGGTGACATCATCATAGAAACTCAGTAGACCACCACTTAGGAGTCCCCTGAAGTTTCAGGGGTCAGGATGCCTGACTGGCAACACAAGAGGCAGGCACAATCTAGGACACACACAGAAGGACTGACAAGCTTTTGAGCATCCCCCCAACTGACCACAAAAGCCCAGAAAATAATATTAACAGGATTCTGCGTTTGGCCCTGATTCTGTTAACAAGACAGAAAGCTGAGGTCAGAGCTCAGGGGGATGGCAATGGAACAGGGCCACATGCAGGTTGTGTGTGTGCGACGCGCTGAGGATGCACCAAAGTCTGGCACTGCGGCAGCAATGGCACGTGGAGGCTTGGTCCAGTTGGGTCAGTCCAGGTCATTGGGCTTGGGGGTATCCGGGGATCCAGAAGGAGAAGACAACAGACCAACGACCTTAAGGGACTTGACTCCCTTATGCAAGATAAGGGCTCTGTGCTCTATATAATCGACCCCCATATGATAGGGATGTTGCAGAAGACCCACACGCCTCCTTCCTTCCATGTCTCTGCCTCCATTGGGTTTGGCTTTTCCAAAGACAGTAACATGAGATTCACAAACTTGAAAAGAACAAAAGAAGCAAGAGCTCTGGGATCAGAAATTCCAATTGCTCCAGGTGCAGGTGAGGGAGATCCAACATGGTGCTGCAGACATAGGGCCATTAGAAAGGAAACTCTCCCGTCTGGCCTCTAAGCTTCTTGGGGTGAACAAGACACCATTGATGAAGCAGTAAGTGCTACGGAGGAAAGCAGGGGTCCCCAAGTCTTCTCTGTGGTATCAGGATCTGTCCAGTCTCTCACTCCTTATACACTGGCTACTGCCTTTCAGAGAAAAGGGAGCTTTTGAGATACCAGAGGATTCCCTGTTCCATTAGGCTAAAATGAACTTAAGTATTCCAGTGCGACTTCGTATACAAACTTATATTGATCCTAAGAAAGAGACAAAAGAAGAGCTTTGTTAAGAATTTTGTGGAACTTGTCAGATTGGCTAAAATGACAGGAAAGGATAATGACAGGTGTTGGAGGGGATGTGGGAAGGCAGGGACACTGATACATTGTTGGTGGAGCTGTGAACAGATCCAACCATTCTGGAGAGCAATTTGGAACTATGCTCAAAAAGTGATCAAACTGTGCATACCCTTTGACCCAGCAGTGTTTCTGTTGGGCCTATATCCCAAAGAGATCTTAGAGGAGGGAAAGGGCCCCACATGTGCAAGAATGTTTGTGGCAGCCCTTTTTGTAGTGGCTAGAAACTGGAAACTGAATGGATGACCATCAATTGGAGAGTGGCTGAATAAATTATGGTATATGAATGTTATGGAATATTATTGCTCTGTAAGAAACGACCAGCAGGATGATTTCAGAGAGGCCTGGAGAGGCTTGCATGAACTGATGCTGAGTGAAACGAGCAGAACCAGGAGATCATTATACATGGCAACAACAATATTACATGATGATCAATTCTGATGGACATGGCTCTCTGCAGCAAAGAATTCTCTCAAATCAGTTCCAATTGTTCAGTGAAGAAAGCCATATACACCCAGAGAGAGGGATATGAAATAAGGACCACAACATAACATTTTCATGCTCTCTATTGAGGTTTGCTTGCATTGTGTTTCCTTTCTCTGATTTTCTTTTTTTTCTTGTAGATAGGATTTTTCTTGCACAACTTGTCAAGTATTTCAACATAATTAACATGTAGTGGACTTCCTGCCATCTAGGGGAAGGGAGGGGGCTGGGGGTAAAATTTGTAATGGAAAGCTTTGTAAAGATCAATGGTGGGGAACTACCCATACATAAGTTATACAAATAAAAAGATTTAATAAAAAAATTAAAAAAAAAAGAATTTTGTGGAGAGTATTACTTAGTAATAAACATGATAGAATCACCTTGTAATAATCTACAATATATTGTAGATTCCCTAGCTTTTAAGACAAGCATGATGGATTTTAATTCACAGTTGTATTTTCTCTGTTACCCGGCACAGTTCTAGGCTTTCTAATCCCTATCTATTCTTTTCTGGTTTCTGGGTGTCCCAGAACAGAAACTAATTTTGAAATTAGCCAAACATTCCTTGCATCATACAAACAGGAGCATTTCTGGAAACATAATCGAAGCAAAGAGAGCACTTTAAATTTCAGTGGTGCCTTTCATGCTGACCATTTTAGAGTAAATAACCAAAATGAGCTAAGTCCTACAGTGAACCTATCTTATTAGGTGGACAAATGGAGCACTGAGGCATTAGGAATAAACAGGAATTACATTTCATTCAGTCAGACTTCATAAACTTGAAATTGGTAAGGATTTTAGCAAGAACAGAACTGAAATTTCCCTGAGCACTATCTCTGAGAAAGAAGTTTGGGAAGCAAATGAATAGTGTGCTTGGCAGGAAGGCAGGAAGGACTTAATCATCTTTGTATCCCTTATATCACCTAGTACACAGTATGTATTAAGTAAGCATTGAATGAATGAATGAATGACCAAATTAATTAAAAAGATTATATAGGGAGTTCTCTTACACTATTTAAGAAAATCAGCAGTTTTTGAGGATGTCCAAAGTACCCATTTACCTAAAAATAATCAATATGCTAATTAAGCTTCCCAAGTCATCTTCTTCCCATGCCTCCAAATTTTCCATCCCCTAGAGTTAAAACTGGGTTTTTCAAAGCCAAGCCAGGGGCAAGTAAGAGTAAGCAGTTCCTCCAAGTTAGAAAGGCATGAAGTATATACAGGTTGAGTGACTGTGTGTCTATTATACAACAGTCAGTCTGGTGAAGTTCAGCGAAGGTTATTAGCAGTTTGGGGGTGGGTTATTTTTGGTTATAGCAATTCCTGACACAACCCATTAAAACACAGAGGGCTTATGATCAATGATAGACCCTTGTAGTGTTGCGGTATGCTAATTATAAGTCATTTTTTTTGATACTCTGACAAATTTGTGCAATCATCTTTCCTGTTTAGTAATATCTGATTTATAGTCCAACATATTAGCAAAAACTTTTTTGTTTTAACCCTAGTTCCAGTTGTTGAATGTACTTGCAAATAAAATTTAATTTCTAGATGATTCAGATAGATTTTCCCCCAACAGTAAGCATGAATAAGACTTTACTAGACTATGTTGGAGGAGACTGTCTTGGCAGAAGAATTTTTACGGAGTGGATAAATATGCCCTTTGGCTCATCTGACAGCCAAGGGCTTGATATTTGTAGGAGAAGTAGAAATGAGTACCAGACTTTTGATTTCCCGTTCTGATTCAGGTTTATTTTCTGTAAATAATAGAGTGTAAGCACCTTAGTGGCAGGGACTATTTTTCTCTTCTCCCTTTGTCTTGCCAGTGTCTAGCCTTGTGCATAGCATATAAATGCTTAATAAATACTTGTTGAATTGAATTAAATAGAATTTGTTTAAGTCAGTATTACTCCTAGTTTCCAGAAACTTACCAGCGTTTCCACCATATTGGATTTGTTGTTCCGCAATGTTTTCACTATGTGGAACACGTCAATGATATTTTGTTGTTGGATCATTTCACACACACTGCAGATAGCACAGAAGGTTCCACTTCGTCCACCACCATTTCTAGGTATAGAAGAAAGAAGAGATTTACCTCCTAGAAGTAACAACTGAGCTAAGATCCAAATTAAAGCTTTGCACGAGTTCCCAATGAAGAGGATTCCCCTTCCTATAAATCGCCAGAATACTCTGTCACCTATCATGTATTATTGTGATTTTTGTCCATGTCTTATTTCTTTAATAGACAGTATGCTTGATGAGAAGTAGTCAATGTCTTATCTTTTTCTCTCTCTTCACTTGCCATAAGATGTTCTACATTTCATCATCATCATTATCATCTAAATGCAGGGTGCTGCAAATTTCTAACACTGATATGTTCTCAATAGAAAGCCTGAAAGCCATTGCCAAGGACATATGTAATAAGAAAAGGAGGTACACCAGTCATGTAGCAAAAGCAAAAAAATGGGAAAGCCTGAGAATTGCTCTGACATTCATGACTTGGTAGAAGACCTCCAGTGTGATGGGAACCCTCTTGGAGAGACTCTAGAAAGGCATGATTGAGAATCATAGGATGAAAAGACGTGGATAAGTTGTAATCTATTTGTTGTTGTTGTTGTTCACTTGTATCTGATATTTTGTGACTTTGTGTATGGTTTTCTTGGCAAAGATACTGGTTTGCTATTTTCTTCTCCAATGGACTAAGGCAAACAAGTTAAGTGACTTGTCCAAGGTCACACAGTCTGAGGCTGGATTTGAACTCAGGCCTTTTTGACTTCAGGCTTAACACTCTAGCTGCCTCTGTACCAGCAGAATAAATATCCCCATTAAGGGGATTATATATCCATCATAGAACTAAAGAAAGTATATAAAACAGCTCCCATTTCTATAGCACTTTAATATTTGCAAAATGCTTTTGTAAGTTTATATAGGGATTTAGACTTAGAGATGCCTTGTGAATTAGGTGGTTCAAGTTTATGACCTCCCACCTTACAGATGAGGGAGTGGCTATGACTTGCTCCAGATCAAAGTAAATCAGTAGCAGATCTAGCACTAGAAATCAAATCTCCCGATTTCTGGTTTAATGCTTCTCTAACCCTACTCCACTGTCTCATTTGGACTGTTACTGGATCCTATCACGGGAGTGAATTTCATCTGACTGAGTGAGTGAGTGCATCAGTGTGCTTCTAAATTTCCTCGGGGGCCACCGCATCAGCCAACCTCACCTCCTCAGAGGGATTTTGTTACACTCACAAGCAGTGGACAACAGTCCGTCCATCCCTCCCATCGTATTGTTCCTGCCACTTCTCTAGTCGCCGGACGACCTTCAGAAGGGAGCGTTTGGAAGGAGGTGTGTCCCGGTAGGCAGGCCAGCCAATGTACTGTAAATGCTGGACGATACGATACCCATCTTGTGGCTGAAAATGGAGTCAATGATTCTGTTACATTCTAGTACTATGGAGGTGTAATCCTTTATGGGGTCCATCAAAGTGAAAGCACCATTTAGGTAGTCTTTAAGGGGATTCTTATAAAGGAAAACTAGCAGTGCTAGGACTGGGAACCCCCCAGGCCTAAAATCAGTGATTTGAATCATGGCTAGAATAATCACAAGATATAATCACAGCATTTTCCAGCTTAAGGAGGCCCTGAAGAGCATTGAATCTCATGTTGTCATTTTACAGGTGAGGAAACAGAAGAAGTCCAGGGAAAAATGCTTTGCCCAAAGTCATATTAACTAAGAAAGTCCTGGGCCTGGGACTCAAACTCAAGTCTTTGGACTCCAAATCCACTAGTTAAATTTTTTTATTTTTTTATTTTTTTTGTATTTCCCTTGATACCCATCTATCCAGAATAAGAAAAGGGGGTTGTCTGGGGAAAAAGAGGCTCAGGTCTGCTTTCTTTATTATTTGGATGGCTGGTAATCTATCTGAGGCCAGATAAGGTTTTGGGTCCAAGTGGAGTTCCAGTGATTATCAAACATAATTATGATTTCCTCCCTTTAAGACAACAGACAGCTGACCGACATAAGCCCTAATTCTGACATGCAGTGGGGAACATTAGGTCAGTCAGGCTGTGTCTTGCCTGGAGGTGTAGTTACTGGTATTTTCACACAATCACTCCTGTCTAATCTTTTGTTTGTGGGGACACAGGGGTTGAATAGAGTGCTCCTGTTCAATTGAGTTTCCCAGTCAGTCCAATGGTGTTGTTACAGGATGTAAAGAGGGCACCCTCATACCTTCTAATTTCATTAAGAAGATAGGGAAGGGAGCTCAATTCACCCACCTACTTTCTCAGTAGCCTCCATCTCACCGGCTTCTTACAAACATCTAGATAAATAATATCACCCAGATGAAGAAAAATTGGGCCAGCAAAGAAAGAAACGGCAGACCCTGCACTTACTCTCGCCATGTTGCAGATTCGGAATATCCTATTGATGATGTCCTCATCAATGTCAGCAGATACAAACTCCACCTGGATCGGCCCGTAACAACAAGACGTTTTCTCTGGCCAATACTGCATGCAGAGCTAGTGTAATCACAAAAGACATGGAAAGAAAATAAGAGAGGTTAATGAATAGGAGCGAATCATCCTGGTCACAAGATCCTGCTGATTCCTGGGGCATCCTTGTTGTAGAATCAGCCGGCTCAGTGCGCTAGCAAGAGTATGGTATTAATGAGACCAAGGTCATGGGGTTCAGCTCCTCTAAATTCTGTCTGATGGCTACGGATGGGTGGATCAGAACAAGCCCCAATCAAGTTCATGACCTGATGCCCGGTCAGTGCCATCCTCAGAACAGTGCATTATTTTAAATTCTCACCCCAAAGAGATTGTTTTCCTTCTGTTTCAAGGGCTTCAGAGACTTAGAGTCAAAGATCTATAAGAGTTAAATCTATAGCTTTACCACCCTCCTCTCTGAGGGAGGTTAATTGGGTAGCAAGTAAGCATGTTGGGAAGCAGACGAGGGGGTCCACGGGGCCTCTGTGTCCAGAGGAGCAGCACATCTGCTGAGTTGGGAAGTAATAACAATTTAAACTTTATTTCTCTTTGCCACAGGCTTTTCTCCATCTCGGCTCTGACAATAATGAGGGGCTGGGGGAGCCAGCACAGATAAGACTGGAGCTGGCCAGAGCCTTCGCCTGGAATTTGGATTAATCAGAGCAGCCTTTTTTTTTTTTTTTTTTTAATTAACATTTTTATCATTTGCATTGAATCCAGCCCTGTGAATGCTGGCTGTGTATCAGATGAGAGGTGTAAGAAGTAGAACATGAATACCGTGCTTCTCTCTCTCCTGCCTCACTGAATTTTCAGACTGCATGGAACTAAAAAAATCATTTAAGTCCCTTTTAATGAGATTTCCAAGCTAATTTCTTCAGCAAATGGATTCCGATATGCTTCAAATGAGCCTCCTCCATTTTTGGATACTCCTCTGCCGTCAGATTCTTGCTCTGCTTTTCGGATCATCCCCAAAGGGTGGTCTGGGTAGGACAGTCTTTCTGCTCTCAAGTTTGATACATGCCTTCAGTGGCACCGATCTATGAAGCAATCTAGCCCTTATTAAGTACCAAAAATGTGCCAAACACTGTGCTAGGGATAAAAAATAAAGATTCATTTATCAGTAACTTCAAGGAGTTTACATTTTAGTAGGGGAAAGAACATGTATGTAAATAGATACATAAAAAATAGATAGAGGATAGCCTTAGAGAGCAAGGTCCCAGAAGCTGAGGGACTAGGAAAAATTAAGTGTAAACAGAACCAATGGAAGCATCCAGCCAGGTGTGAAGGGTGAAGGATAGGTCACAGAATTAGGAAGATCTGGATATGAATTTCATTTCAGATATTAACTGTAACCTAAATCCCTTACCCTTTCTGTGCCTCAGTTTACTCATCTGTCAAAGGGGAGGATTACACTCAATGGTTTCTGAAGATTTAAGCACTGGCTTAAATCTATGATTCTATGAAATAAAAGCTAGTGAAAGTGACTATTGTCAGATAGGAATGAACATGAGGAAAGGAAAGGGAATGAAATGTGCATTTATTAAGCTCTTATTTTATGCCAGGCACTGTACCAAGTGTTTTTCAAGGATCTCATTTGATGAGGAAAGGCATCATATTGTAATCCGTCTCAGCTAGTATATGGCATATTTACAAACCAGCTATGTTTAGACAGAGATGACAATCACCCAAAAATAGTTCTTCCTCTCCTTTTACTGGTACAGAACAGGACAGAAAAAGAACATTTGCAGTCAGAGGTTCCTAGTTCTGCCATCTAGATGACCTGGGTAAGACATCTAATGTCTCTAGGTCTCAGTTCCTTAATTTGTAAAATGAAGAGTTAGATTACATCAAAGCTTTTAAAACTATAGATCACAATCCTATAAGGGGGGGAGGGGTGTGTGTCTCATAACTTTATGTGGAGATCTCAAAAGTAAGATTTATTATAAGTAATTATTTGGTTTGTATACCTATTTTATATACCCAGCGTCACATAAAAAATTCTGGGCAAAAAGGGATCACTAGTGAAAAAAAGTTTAAGAAGCCCTTGATTAGACTTGCAAGGTCTCTCTTCATAACCTGGTCTTAACTTACCTTTCAAGATTTCTTATACATTATTCCCTTTCATGCTCAGTGTGATTCAGGCCAAAATGGTTCTTTATCCTATCTTCCATCTCAATGCCTTTACATTATATATAATTTTATATAATAATATTCATCATTAAAGATTAAAGTCTGGCAAGATTGTTACCTTGCATATAAATTCCTCAAGAGTAAGGGGCTGAATTCTTTAAGCTTGACACAATGCTTTGCTCATAGTAGGTCCTTAATAAATACTTGTTTATTGCCTGATAGCTAGTTGAAGGGATTAGACTCAGTTTCTCAGACTCCAAATGAATTTCTTTTCTCCCACTGCCACACATTCACACTTCCTCAAAGAATACAATGCATTTAATACAGAGGAGCTGGGAACCTGTTCAGATCTGTCCCAGGAGTACAGCCTTCTGGATGTGCTGATTTTGAAGATGCTGATTTGAGGAAGGGTTAGACAAACCTGTTTCCATTAGGAGCAGTCTCTTCTCAGCCCCAGGGCAAGACACAATATTTAATTCTAATGGGGTTTTTTTTTTGTATGTTTGTTTTTTTCTGCATACTTATCTTCTGAGGAAGGACATGTTCCTGTTTTTATTTGAGAATGGAAAACATGTTATTTCTTTATTAGTAAGAGAGCTGTTCAGTGCTGCATGAAGGGTTGGTCAATTATAGAATCACACAATCTCAGAGTCATGAGGGTCCCCAGAGGGCATTTTGTATAGACTGATACCAAGATAGAAATCCCCTCTGCAGCATCTCTGACGAAGTGGTCATCCAGTCCTACCTAAAAACTGCTAGTGATGGGGAACTCACTACTTTCTAAGGCAGCTTATTCTACTTTCATCTCATTGGGAAGGTTGTTCTGTTATTTTTCGATTGTGTCTGATTTTCTGTGACCCCATTTGGGAGTTTCTTGGAAAATACTGGAGTGGTTTGCCATTTCCTTCTCCAGATCATTTCACAGATGAGGAAACTGAGGCAAACAGGGTTAAGTGATTTGCCCAGAGTCACACAGCCAGTAAGTGCCTGGGGCCATATTTGAACTCATGAAGATGAGCCTTCTTGTCTTCAGGCCTAGCTGACTCTTTACTATCCCATGTAGTTGTTCCTTCTTTATGTTTAGCAAATTTATTTTATTTTTATTTTTTTGGTATTTATTCTGTATATATTTTTATATGTAAATATTGTTTCTTCTGATACAATGTAAACTCCTCAAGAGTGAGACTGGGCAGTCAGGTAGCTCAGTGGATAAAGTGCCAAGCCTGAATTTAGGAGGACTCAACTTCAAGAGTTCAAGTGTGGCCTCAGACATTTACTAGCTATATGACCTTGAGCAAGTCACTTAACCCTGCTTGCCTCAGTTTCCTCATCTGTAAAACGGCCTAGAGAAGGCAATGGCAAATCACTCCAGTATCTCTGCCAAGAAAACTCCAAATGAGCTTGTAAAGAGTTGAACATGTCAGAAACAATTGAACAACAAAGAATAGGGAGTAGTTAATTTTTGTCTTTGTATTTCCAGTGCCTAGCTAGCATAGTTAGTACCGTGCTAGTGTGAGAATCTGGCACATTGTAGGTGTTTAACTAATGCTGATTCATTGAAAGCAGCAATCTACCTGTCTGAAATTTCCACCCACTGATCCTAGTTCTGCCCTCCAGAAGTTTAATTCAAGAGTACTCAACTCTTGAAGCCAGTTATGCTGTTTCTTCTACCCTAAAGTATTATAGACTCAATGTCCCCATTTCTTTCAAATGAACTTTAAATGCCATAATTGCCAATTCTTTTAGGTCACTCTCCTAGGAGACATAATTCAACCCTGCTCTGCCTCTTATCCAAGATGTCTACAGGGCTCCTCACTTTAGGGTTGCCAGGGGGATCCAGGAATCAACCTCTCATTTCACAATCAGAGTAGAAGTAGCGAATGAAGGTTTTAAGGTTGCTAGGAGAGCAAAAACAATTCGGGCCCAGGGCCCAGGTAAAGGCGAGATTACATGTGGCTGTCTCTTGAGTGATCTGAGCCTAATTCAAAGGACTGGTTAATATTCCTGGGATCCAGTGATTGCTCCTCAATAACAGAGTCTGGACCAGAGGCCAGAGCATCACAGAACTGAGAGCTGGGGGATACCTTTGTCTAGTCCAATTCCTTCACTTTATAGATGAGGAAACGTGGGCTCAGAAGAAGTTAAATAACTTCAGTCAAGCAACAAGGATTTATTAAGTATCTACCATGTTTCAGGCACTGTGGTAGGTAGTAGGGGTACAAAGACAAAAGAGTTCCTGTCATCAAAATGTAGTTCCTGCATTCTATGGAGGAAAACTATATTTATATGTATCTATAGACGTAGTTATATAGATATTTGGTATACATGTGTGTATATACATAAAAATGCATAAGTACTATATAAATATTATTCATAGTGTGTATATGTATGTATATATATATATATGGGGGGGTCCTGAATATAAATCTGCTTTAATGGGCTTTGTCTATTCTATGAAAAAAGAAAGGGTGAGCAAAGGTCTGAACAAATTGGTCAGATCTCCTTTATTGGCCTGCGCAAAAGAAGAACTCCTCTCCTAAGACTTTTCCCAGCTAATGAAATCATCCTCCGGACTGCCTAATCAGGTATCCAATCATTAGAAACCAATGAGGAACGGTGTTCAAGTTCCAACTCTACTATATTAATTATTAGCCATGTGATTTGGGCAGGTTACTTTTTTCTGTCTCTAAGTTTCCTTATTTTTCGAGTAAACCAGATGATTTCTAAGTCCCTTCCAACTTTAGATTTCACTAGCCTATTATTTACCTGCTGTTTAAAAGGCTTTGGGCTAGGTATCAGTAATAGAAAGATTAACAAAAGAAACAAATGTTCCTTCTCTTAAGGAATGTGCATTCTATTTCCAAGGACACAAGAACAGATAAGACTATACTTGATAATTTGGGGAGCAGGGAGCAAACATAAATAACTAAGGGGATCAGGAAAGCCTTTAAAGTGGTCAGGTATGGGCTGCTACACACATTTTTTCTCTTTCATTCCAGCAGGTCTTTGTCTCTAGGTGGCATCCAGGACTCTCAGGATTTGAGACTGGCACCATGCCAGTATTTTTTTAAATGGCTACCTTATTTTCTGATAATGAACTAAATTTGTTTCAAAGAAGCATAGAATGTGTGTGCTGAAATAGGCTACTGTTGTTTATCCTCGTGGCATTTTCTGCTTTTCATATATATATTTAGGTCACATGAATATATGCTCTACAGGAGTGAGTTCAAGGAGGAAACATAATTAGTGTATGATTGGCTTTGCTCTTTACCATGCCTTTCTCGCCACCCCATTCCTCACCCCCTGTTTTTTCTCAGATAAAATCAGAAAAGGCTCATCAGTTGTAAATAAAGTTAGGAGATGAGTATACTGGAAAATGTCACATGTTGATATTTCTGGTAACTAGAAATGGACTTGCCAACTAGAAAATCATTTTGCCACTTTACAATCCACAAAACATCTTATCTCATTTGAGCCTCAAAATAGCCCTGTAAGAAGGATAGTTAGTATTATTTCTACTTGATAGATGAAGAAGCAAGGCCCAGACAAGTTAAGTGGTTTACTTGATCAAGGTCACATAGTTGGTAAGCAGAAAAGCCAGGATTCCATAGTTCAGACTTTTTGATTCATAATTTATAATGTAGTGTTCTTCTTGAAGGCAAGGATTGTTTTGCTTTGGTTTTTGCACCCCCAGTTCTTAACACAGTGTTGTGCACATAAAACGTACTTAATAAATCCTCACTGCCTCACAAAACCCACCCATTATCTCATTTGAAAATGTAGGTGCAATTCCAATTGTTCAGTGAAGAAGGCCATGTACACCCAGAGAGAGGGATGTGAAATGTGGACCACAACATAACATTTTCATGTTCTCTATTGATGTTTGCTTGCATTGTATTTCCTTTATCGGATTATTATTTCTTGTAGATACGATTTCTCCTACCCAAAAAATGTTATGTGGCAATAACTATACATATATTCGATTTAAGTATTCTAACATAATTATCATGTAGTGGATATCCTGCTATATAGGGGGAGGGGTGGGGAATAGGGGGGAAAAATTTGTAACAGAAAGCTTTGTAGGGGTTAATGTTTAGGAATTACCCATACATATGTTTTGCAAATAAAAAGTATTAATATAAAAAAGAAAGAAAATGTAGGTGCACGTACATGCACATACACACAAACATAATCAAGGACAATTGACCTTCAATAATGATTCATCAAGGGCTCACTAAGAAAAAAAAGCAACATCACATTTTTGTTTTTAGAAAGAACCATAAAATGGTTCACTCATCTGTTTTTTTAAATCAGGAAAAGAACACAGCCCTCTATTCCATAGATACCACACATAAAAATAATAACCTTCAGTTCTATTTTATGGACAGTTGTGAAATCAAGACATAGGAGGAAAAAGGAAGAAAAATAAGAATAACGAAATAAAAACTGAGCTAGGCAGGCACATATCCAGAGATAGAGACACACATCTATCTGTCTACCCACATAGAGACACCAGCAGAGAGATTCACCCATGAAGATGGCACTATTGTATTTTCTTCCTTTGTAAAATATGTAGAGTATTTGAAATCTCTAAGCTCCCTTTTAACTTTCAAACTTATGATTTCTTCAGTCCCTGCTACATAAATAAAATCAAGATATAAATAGCCTAAGTTATTAAAACTCTTTACAACCTAGTCCCAAATTAGCTTTCCAATTTTTTTACATTTAATTTTTTAAATTTACAGTTTAAATTCTAAACTTTCTCCCTCCCTTCCCCCCTTGTACTGGAGAAGACCATCATCTGAAACCAGTTGTTTTTAGTGCATTATGGACTGTCTTAATACAAGACACTCCATTTCCCTGCCTTTTGTATCAGCCATCTCCTATCCCTAGAATGTGCTTCCTCCTCACCTTAACGCTCTAGTTTTTTTCAAGATCCAGTTCAACTTCCACCTTTTGCATAAGACTTTTCCTAAGGACTGTTTCTATTCTCTTCTCCTCCTCTCTCCTCTACCTTGCCCTCCCTTACACCACAACCTTCCTGTCTTTATTTAGAATGAACCTCTATAGGTACCTATTATTTTTCTGGGTAGAACGTAAGCTCCCTGATTTCTTTGTGTTCCTAGCACAGTGCCTGGCATTTGATGGGAACTTAAAAATGCCTGTTAATTAACTGATTGAGTGCTATAAGGGTCCAGAGGAAATATTAAAGAAAATAGAAACAGGGGAAAGGTTACAAGTCATAAACACCCTATAGAGAATTTATACAAAATTATAGATAAGAATAGCCCAGAAGAAAGTGTGGATGACTTATACCTGCCTTGGTGAAGAGAGTTTGGAACTGAGTTGTTAGAATTATGTTCATAAATAGGGATATGACTATGTTCACAAAGAGGAATACCACCTCTTTATATTTGCCATGCAGACCTCACAAAATTAAATGAAGCCATCGGACTATGGCCTGGAAGTTCCCCACTCTTGTGGTTACAGACATCCTAGTGAAGAAAACAGCTTCTTTCCTCCTAGAACCTTCCTATTGTCCTGGCTCCTCCTCTTTGCCATCATAAATGCTACACCTTTCCCTGAGTCTCTTCTGATTGATTCCATTTGATTTCCTTGATTTTAATCCTTTCTTCCTTTGTTTAAGACCAGGGCTCACTCAAAAATTAACTTTAAAATGGCCCCCATAACAGCAAAAAAAAATAAAGGATGCCTGAGGAATGTTAATTTTTGCTCAAATTTCTGTAGTGCAATTAGGTTTGCAAAGCAGTTCACAAACATCGTTTCACTAAATTTTTACAGTACTCCAATATATTAGGGTAGATCATTTTACAGATGAAGAAAATGAGATGCAGTGAAATGAAGGAATTCGTGATCACATGACCATAGTAGCAAGCCTCTAATCTTGGGTTTGAATCTAGATCTCTTGACTTTGTCTTTCCAATGAATTAGATTGCTCCAATAAAGTTTCTTTTACAGATAGAATTAGTTTGGGGACACTGAGGCTTGAACCCCTTGGTTCAAAATTTTGAAATCACCAAGAGCACCATCCTGGAGGTACACTTTTTGCTTGCCTGCAGTTGGCTTGTGTACCTTCCCCTCTTCCCCCCCTTACCATCCCCTAACCCATTCCATTATGGGCTGGGCTTCCAAGGTACAATGTGATTCTATTTAGTGCCTATTTGCTCAGTCAGGCCTCTCTGGCTCAGGCTGGCCTTGGTCCTGTGGCAGACAAATGCTGACACTGACTTTGAAAGGTAGCATTTCCAGGTGCCATTGAAATTGCCTGGCAATGGATTTTCTGATTCTCCCAATGTGTCATTGTTTATTTTTAATTTTTCTTTTATAATGATGCAAGGCTCCCAGCTGCTGCTGTGATGAGCATCATAGAAATATTTATATAAATAAATACTCTATTCATCTGCAGATTTCAAGAGCATCTTGCCAACTGTATATGCCAGCAAATCCCTCTGCCCCTCCAGGCTTTATTTTTTGCATACACAGAGACTGTTCTCAAAGGATCAGTCCAGACTGAGGAATTCATTGGTCCAAAAAGATAATTTCTGGATTGATAGATCTCAAAACCTAGTTCTGAATCCTGGACCCCTAAATTCCCATCACTTTTTCCTCTTTTCTGTTCCTTCTGGGAGTAAGGCTCTGCTAATCTGCCATGGAAGACAGCATTTCACCAACCCTAAGATCAGCCTGTTCAAGGAATAGGTGTATAGGTGCGGATGAAGGGGCTTGCGGAAAAAGAAAAAGCTCTAGTCTATATATATATACACCTGAGGTTTTTTTCCTTCTTGTCTTTCTGCTAATTGTGACAGAATAAGAAGAACTGGGTTCAAATCCCATTTCTGTCAAGTACTATCTGCATGACTCACAGGCCCTTTGTTCTCTCTGGGCTTCAGTTTTCCCTCTATTTAAAAAAGAGAGGTTTGGACTAGTTGACCTTGAGGTATCTTCTAACTCTCAATCTACAACCTTGCAACTCTTTACATGAGAAATCGCTAGGAGAGTTTTCCTTGCATCAATCTGAGAACCGCCTCTTAATTTCCACTTATTTCTTCTAGTTCTGTTCTATAGAACAAGCCTAACCCCTCTTCCATACATCGGCCTTTGAAGACAGCAAGCATATCTTTGCATAGAATCATCTACAGGCTAAACATTTTCAGTTCTCTCAGCTGGTTTTTGTGTTGGCTAGCCTCTCCCTTCTATAAATCCCTTTTACATTTTCATCTGTATTGTACAATTAGCAATGTGTTTCAGTCTTTCCATTTCCCCAGTTATACTAAACAATTCAGTCCCATTTTTATTGGCATAGAATGCTGACATGGACAGTCTTACTAATGAAATGCTTCCTGTATTTCAATTCACTTACTGGCCATCTGCTCAGCACTGCTGTCTCAACTTTGGCCATCATCCTCAACCTCTTTTCCCCTATCTCTACCTAAAGCTTGGACTCTGCTCCCAGGCTGATCAACTCTGCTAGATGAGCTGCTGCTCCCAATGCACTTCCTAGCCTTTTCTACATCAGCTCCTTTCCAGCTCTTTCCCGTGTTGTCTTCTTCCATTAGAATGTGTACCCCTTAAGAGCAAGGACTATCTAGCTTACTTGTATCTATGTCCTTAGCACTTAGCACAGAGTCTGGCACATAGTAGGCATTTAATAAATTCTCTATTATCTATCATTGTATTATTTCTCCAGCTAGATGGTGAGTTCTTGGTAGCCAGGGAGATGTTTTGTGCTTACTCTGAGCGAGACCACTCACTGATTTCCCATGGTGCCCAGCACAAACCAGGTACTGGTGGACTACTTTTAGAAAAAATTTTTGTTTCAGCTTTTCATATTATCTCAGAGTCATAAAAGCAACATACGGTCTGATTCACTGTCAAATACAGGAATAATTTTTAAATAAACTGCAACAAATGTTTATCAATTCTCTGCTCGAATATTTCTAGTGTTGGGGGGCTCACTACCTTGTAAAGCAAGGCATGCCATTGTAGGACAGCTCTAATTGTTAGGAAGTTTTTTCTTAAAGAGGTTGTTGAAATCAGCCCCTTTATCATTTGAATCCATCATCCCTGATTCTTCCCTTAGGGACCAAACATGATAAGTTTAATCCATCTTTCCATACGACAACTTTGACTTTATATTCCATGCCCCTCAGTGGCTGTTCTACATCTTCTCTACTCAAATAATTAATACCTTCTGTATTTGCTCCTTTCTTAACAGATGTGCTAGCTTCTTATTTTATTAAGAAAAAGGCAATCTGCCATAAACTCTATCTTCTCCTTTACTTTATATCTCAGAACCCATCTCCATCTTCACCCATGATATCTTCTTCTGTGATTGTCTCTGAAGAAGTGGTCCCTCTCCTAGACAACCATTCTGTCTTTTGATCTTCTAATTTTCCCTATCCTCTAAGAACTTGTCCTATTTGTCATGCCCTCCCTCTCATCTTCTATTTTTATTTTTTTTTCCTGAGGTGTTTGGGGTTAAGTGACTTGTCCAGGGTCACACAGCTAGTATATGTTAAGTGTCTGAGGTCAGATTTGAACTCAGGTCCTCCTGACTTCAGGGCTGGTGCTCTATTCACTGTGCCACCTAGCTGCCCCTTCATCTTCTATCTTTATTTACTGACTCTCTACCCATTCTCTATAAACATGTTCAAGTTTGCACTGTCTTTTAAAACAAAATAAATATAACCTTCATTTGAGGCTGTGAATCTCTCAAGTTGTTGTCCCATATTGCCTTCCTGTCTCTACTTCCTAAGTACTGTCTCCAACAATCTCTTAACTGATAAATATAATGCCATCTCAAAGCTTATCCTCCTTGTAGTCTTTACAATATTGGATATTGTCAACTCCTTCTTCCTACCCCAGACACTCTTCTCTTAGCTCTCAAAGCTCTCATCTCTAACTCCTATTTCTTAGTCCCCTATGTTGGATCAACATTCACACTTTGCCCTCTTAAATAGGGTGTTTTTCAGGGCTCTGTCCGAAATGCTTGTGCTCACGCATTCTCTCTCTCTCTCTGTGTCTGTCTGTCTCTCTCTTTCCTTCTCTCTTTACCTCCTTTTTTCTCTCTCCTGTCCCCACCTTCTCCCTTTCTTTTTCTCTTCCTCTCTCCCTCTCCTCCCCTCTCATTCTCTCTCTTCCTCTTTTCTTTTTTCTCTCTCTTCATTTGAAAATTCTCCTGGAAACTCTATCAGTTTCACATGGTTCAAGTATCAATGTAGATGAATCAAATCTATAAATTCAGGCCATGTCTCTCTTGAATTTTAGTTATGTATTATAAATTAAATACCATCTCATTCTTGATGTCCCATAAATATCTCAATCTTAGTATGTCCTAAACAGAACTCATTGTATTTCCTATATTCCCCACCTCCAGCAAAAATAAAACAAAATAAAACAAAACATTCTCTTCATTTAAACTTCCCTATTTCTTCTTAGATCACCATCATAATCATGTTCCAAGTTTGGTCATCTTTGATTCCCCACCCACTCTTGCACCCTTCAATATCTCCCCAATTCAATCAATAAGCACTCTTGTCAATTCTATTTCCATAACATTTCTCAAATTTATTCCTTTTGTCTTCATGCACATAGTTACCATCCTAGTTCAGGATCTCATCACCTGTTTTTGCCTTATACTATGGCAAAGATCTTCTAATTGGTTACTCTACATCCAGCCTTGCCCACTTCCAATCCAACCTCTGTAGAGCTACTTTTTTTTTTTTTTTTTTTTTTTTTTTGCTGATGAAACTGTGGTTAAGTGACTTGCTCAGGGTCACGAAGCTAGGGAGTATTAAGTATCTGAGGTCAGATTTGAACTTAGGTTCCCCTGACTTTAGTGCCAGTGCTTTATCCACTGTGTCATCTAGTTGTCCCCCCCCCCCCCAAATAATCTTCCTAAAGCACAAGTTTGACCATGTCACTCAGCTAAAAACCTTCAGTAAACTCTCATTTCTTTATGGTCTAAAATACAAGTATTTTGCCTTGTATTTAGTTCTTTTACAACCAGTAAAGTTAGGTGACTTCCACCTACCTTTCCATTTTTATTTTATGTTACTTCCTTTCATGAACTCTATGATTTTGCCAAACCAGAATATTAGTCATTCCCTAAATTTGATGTTTTATATCCTGCCTCAATATTTGGACAAACCACAACATTGTCATTCCCTCTTCTCTCCCCCATGGAATCTACTCCTTCTCATCTGTAATATTCATTTCAGGTACCCTTCTTATGAAGCCTTCTAAAATATCTCTAGTTGTCAGTACATTCTCTAATTTTCCTGTACATCTTTGATAATGATGATTAATAAATCATAAGCTTTATAAGAGCAGGTACTATTTTATTTGTTTTTGCATTTCTAGTGCCTGCACTAAATCATTCTAAGTCTTAAGTCTTTAAGTTTTCTCTTCCCCAGGATAAATATCACAATTTTTCTCACTGAATTCTCCAAAGAAATGATCACTGATCCCCTCTTCCTTATATTTGCCCTTTTCTGGGAATGTTGCACTATGTCAATATCCTTTCTAAAGGGTGGTATTTAGAATTGGGCACAGAATTCCAAATATATTCTCACCAAGGAAAAGAATAGGTAAAACAAAAGGGGGTCATTTAAAAATCATGCAGAGATGAAAACAAAAGGAAATCAAGGAAAAAAACACAAACAGGACAGCTTTGAAAGTTATAAATTGAACTTTTTATATATTTAAAAAGAAAATCAAGTTTTATAGAAGATAATTATTTAGTTTAATACCCAATTATTTGTGTGTATGTGTATGTATATATGTGTGTACCTATATATTTGCACATTTATATATATATACATATATATATATATATATGTGAGATGCCCATTTTATTCAGTATTAAGTTATGATTCCACAACAATAAAAAAGGAATATAATGTTAGGGATATGATTTCTTTTTGTCTGAACCCTCTACTTCTTTTAATGTAGCCCCAGAAATTTATCAGTTGGCATTTTTGTGGAGCTCTTGGAACATCCCTTGTTTTGGGGAGGGTATGTAACAAATGTCACTTCCCTCACCTAAGGTAGGAGGACTGGAAGAAGAAGATGTACTTCCCCTGTCTTCCTCCCTCCCTCCCATACCTTGTGCTAGCAGGGGCCCACCAACATGGTAAATGGAGTTCTTTGTGGGCAGAAGACCATTGCTAATCCTTGGTGTGTATGTGTGTGGGGGCTGCTGGTGGTGGCCCTTCTCAGGACTAATCTGTGAACTCTGTTTGAAAAGAAAGGAGTGGTCCTCTGACTGGTAATGAGTAGAATAAACAAAGCAGTGAAAGCCAATGAGCTCTCAGAATCTTCCCTGATGACTTTTAAAGGCTGTCTGAGGCTGAAGAATTAGCTCACACTTGGCTAGTGATGTCTTTATTCTGCTTGTCTCCAGGTAAAGGCTTTGGATGTCCCTACATGATTTTCATCTCTATTTCTTTAGAGTAAAAAAAGCCTTTAGCTGGGATTCATGAGAACTGGGATGGGGTTTCAACATTTACTAGCTGAGTGACCTAGGAGTAAATCACTTCATTTCTCCAGCACTGAGTCTCATCTTTAAAATGGGGATAATCATACTAGTACTAAGTTGCAACACTGTTATGAGGCTCAGATGAGCTAAAAAATTTAGGTGTTACTAGCATTTTAACGCTTTCTGTAAATATTTCCATGCATTTTGTTTTCCTTCTTAGGTTGTTTTTTCTTCTTCTCTTTCTAGATCTGATGTTTCTTGTGCAGTAAGATAACTGTATAGATATGTATACATGTATTGTATTTGTCATATAATTTACCTGTCATCTAGGGGTGGGAGGTGGGGGGAAGGAGGGGAAAAGCTTGGGAAAAAAAAAGTTTTTGCAAAGGTCAATGTAGAAAAATCACTCATATGTTTTGTAAATAAAAAGCTTTATAAAAAAAATTAGGTGTTACAAGAAACTATGTGGATGCAAATTATTATTGTTGCATTTCTTACTTGGATAAAGCCATGAAAGTTGATGTAAAGAGACTGGAGATTTTCGTATCTCTTTACATATATTTACATCTAATCTAACAACTCTGTGAAGGAGGTCCTATGGTTATGCCCTTTTTGCAGATGAGGAAACTGAGGCTGGGGGAAGTTGTAATTTTCTAAGATCATAGAGCTAGTAAATGTACAAAGCAGAGTTTGAATTCAGGTCTTAACTCCAAGTCTATGCCATGTAACTGCCATAGCATTTGTAACCTTCAGAATCACTCCAGTCATACCTCCTAAGCCCTGTCTTCTTTTGACCCATTCAGGGTGAGTCTGTGCCAGAGGCCAGGCTGGCACCTACCTGGGCAGTATCCATCTCATTCAGCATCACCACCGAGGAGCAGTTGTAATCGAACACCAGCCTCCAGAAGTCAGCTCCAGTGTTGGGAAGAGGGTGCTGAGTGACAATAAAGGCCGCTGGTTGCTTGTGGCTCTGACAAAAGAATAATATTGGCTTTTAAAAAATGCATCAATCAGCATTATTCAGATGACTATTAGACCCATGAGGCTGACAGGAGGCCATCTGAGTCATTTAAACTGATTATACAAAGCATTGAGACCTTCTCGTTATCAGCTCCAGTGTGAATGAAACCTTCTCATAATGGAATCATTCTCCTTCAAACTAAGACATTTCATTAGAAAAGTGTCACCAGAATAGGGATTATCCAAATAAATTATTTATGTCTTGGGACTCAGCAAATAATAATGATTAGAATATGAAATGAAAAATACTGGGAGATGATTTTTTTCCCTCTAGTTCCCCAACCACAGCACATCTGGGGATGAAAGGACACCTCTTCTTTTTTATTTGCTAGGATGCTATGATTGGTTAAGGCAGGTCTGTGACTTCAGGTTCTGATCCAAGGGCTCCTTAGGGGAAAGGGGCATGTTTGGCTTTAGGAATCTCAAGGTAGGACCAGAAGCTAGCAATGTTCTGAGCCCTGCCTCCCTAGCATCAACTGAATATGATGCTCAAGTCCTGGCACATTTGGTGCTAATGAATACCAGAATAGGCAAATAGCTGAAGAATACCAGAAGGCAAAAGAATTTTCCTCCAGTGTTTTGCTCTGAAACAAACCATAGGCAAACAGTAATCATGCTTAGTGGAAAAAATCTTGGATTGGAAGTTTAGACTTGCTTTCTAAACCTAGCAATGGCACTGGATTGCTAGGTGATCTTGAGCAAGGCACCTTTTTTTCTCTGGTTTCCTCATGTGTAGGCAAATAGACACATTGGTCTCTAAGGCTTATTCCTCCTTTAATAGTTTATCATTCTATGTGTGAGGATGTGTGGTACAGTGTGGGAAGAACACTGTATTCAGAGCTTGAGAACCTGGGCTTAAACCCTACATCTATCATTTACCATTTTTGCAACTTTGGACTAATTATGAAAGTTCTATGGAATAAAGAATCTCTGGACACTAAAGCAACTTGGATTCCTCACCTACAAAATGAAGGTTTGTACCGGATCAGTGGATAAGAACCCAAATTTTGTATCCTTAGCCTCTTTAGCCATTCAGGAAATCCTGTGGATCCTTTCAAAGAATCATGTTTTTAAATACATAAAATAAAATCCAGAAGATGACAAAGAGAATTGATGATAATGAAAAAAAGTTATCATGGAGCCCAAGTCAAGAACCCCTAGACTAGATAGTCTCTGAGATCCTTTCTGGCACTAAGTCTAGGATCTCATGACTCCACAAACTGACTAATACAAAGGATCAGGTTGGGTATGAGTGTCTAAGTTTGAAAATATGCCTCTTTCCCTTTGGTGAGTCCAAATAGAGGAACAAATGGCACCCAGAGACCTGGCAGGCCAAGCACTGGCTTCATGCTCCAGTTACTCCTTTCCCTTAAAGTGCATAACAATCTCATTGTGGAAACAAGACTCATACAGGTGGAGAAGAGAACCATAGAAGATGGGGTATAATTAAATTCTAGACTGCAAGGCAGAGACTGTAAATGTTGGAGAAGGTCACTGAAGGGAGAGCACAGCCTAAGCTGTAGCCATCAGGGAATAATAATAGTTGACATTTTTGCAGAGCTTTAAAACTTGCAAGTTATGTTCTCTACATTATCTAGCTTGAAGCTTCCATTCATCCAGGAAGATAGGCATTTAATTCCCATTTCACAGATGATGAAACTGCAGCACAGAGAGATTAAAGGATTTGTCTGTGATTTCATAACTGGGAAATATGAGAGGTGGGATTTGAACCTGGTCTTCCTGATGCCAGATGTAGTTCCTTCTCTATTTTATCATACTTACCTTCCAGTGAATAGGTGGGTCTCTGCCCTGAAGGCAGAAATTGCTTTTCTTTTCAAACTTTTTCCTTTTGAATTTGGGCTGAAGGATCATTAAAAAAGAAAAATCATTTTTCTGAGGGTAGTAACCCTCAGGAGGTGGCTCCAGACAATTTATTCCAACAGCTGTTCATGTTGCTTTCCAATAGCTTGTGGTTTCCTGGCCACTTTGCAAGGGAAACCAAAGAAGAATATTATAATGTTCCTTAGAATGCTGGGTGGTGCAGGCTAGTCTGAATCAGAGGAGAATTTGACATATAGAAGATCTTAAAAGAAATACAGTTGAAATCTTTTTGCCTACACACAATAATAGTAAGAGTTGCTATCTATCACTTTAGAGGTTGGCAAAGACAAAAATTGTCTCACTTGATCTTCACAAAAAACCTGGAAAGGAAGTGCTATTATTATAGGTGAGGAAATTGAGATTAAGCAGCATTCAATGACTTCTCAGAATCACACAGATAGGAAATACAAGCTGTCACATTTGAACCCAGATCTTCCTGATTCAACACCCAACAACTTCATTCATTATACCACCCAACTTCCTAGTAATTAGCTTAAGGCTTGTGGCATGATGGAGTCCTTTGGGTTTGCTTCTATGAGTCAGTGGGTGGGAAGATCTGAGCCCAGAACTTCTTAAACTGTGGGTCATACAACTGAACGAGATCGTGAAAAATTTGGCAACAGTAAAGGCATCAAATTATTCCACCAAGATTTAATTTTTTATATAAAAACAATCAAACAAGCACATCTATCTTATTAGTATATACATTTGCTTTTATCTTTAAAAATGATAAAAATAATTTCTACATGATTTATTATCAGTAAATATTTGATTCATATACCTATTTTATATACCTATAAACCCAGGGTTGTATAACAATTTCTTGGGGGAAAAGGGATCATGAGTGGAAAAAGTTTAAGAAGCCCTGATTTATTCTATAAAAAGATAAGAATGGCTTTTAATGAATTTGGTTGGAGTTAATTATTTTGTTATTGTTTAGTCCTGTCTGACTCTTCATGACCTTATCTAGGATTTTCTTGGCAGAGATACTGCAGTGGTTTGCCATTTCCTTCTCCAGCTCATTTTTACAGCTGAGGAAACTGAGGCAGATAGGATTAAATGACTTGCCCAGGATCACACAGCTAGTAAGTGTCTGGAATCAGATTTGAACTCAGGGAGATGAGTTTTCCTGAGTCTTGGCCCAGTGCTCTGTGCACTATAGTGCTGCCTAGCAACCTATAGTTAATCACAGAATATTCCTTTGTAGAGTGACCTTGAAGATCAACCAATTCAAAATCCTCATTTTAGAGGGTAACACTGAGGATGGAAACAAGGGAAGTGTCCTGTCTCAAGTCATACAGCAAATTAGTGGTAAAGTCAGGATTTGAAACCAGAACTCCTGGTACAAAGTCTCTACTTTGTAGTTTCTTTGTACCATAGCTTAGCTTTTAAGTTTTTAGAAAGCAGCTTGTTCTCTGAAACACCTTGATCTCCTATGTTATTTGGAATATGAAACTACCTGGAAAGATGCTTTTTAAATGGGATATCTTGGCCCTGTTTTTTTCCCCTTTACTTCTTTCCTTTTCTTTCTTCCAGAAAATATGAAGCAGCCTCTTGTGTAAATCCCTATGCAAGGTATTGAGGAAAATCTATGATGGATGATTACAAATTCTGAATAGTGTGTAATTTCATGTACTTATACCATTTTGGGCCAAGTTGCATGGTCTTTCCGATTAAAGGTATGTGTGGATGTATGTGTATGAACATTCACTCTTTCCAAGACGGTTCTATGTCTCATGGGAAAGGCCAGATAAGGCAAGGGACCTTCACTTGTGCCATGGCCCCCTTTGGCAGTGTGGTGAAGTCTGTCGAGCCCTGCCTAGAACAATGTTTATAAATGTCTAAAATAAAATATATGGGGATGTAAAAGGGACCTACTATATTGAGATACATTTAACATTATATATATACATATATGTATATATTTAAGTTCATGGACCTCAGGTTAAGAACTTATGCTTTAAAGAAAGAACAAGATAAGAAAACATTTGAAGACAGAAGAGGTAAATTGGAAGAGTCAGGATCCCAAATGGGTTCTTGCTGAATCTTAGGAAGTGAGAGGTAGAAAGGACCTGAAAGATCATTTAATCAAAGCCCTTCATTTTACAGAGGAGAGAACAGGCCTGAGGGAGGAAGTGACTGGCCCTTGCTGATGCAGTGAGTGACAAAGCTCCCCCAAATCAGTGTTCCCCCAATTCTTATCCTTATGAAAAGGTTGATTGGGTATCCGAAAACAAGTAAACCCTCAACTACATCCCCAATTTGCTAATGTATTAGAAAAGCCCTCACTTTGTTTTCTCAGGAGAAACCTCCTGTGGGAGAAGCTGCTAAATAGGCATTTCAGTGGCAGACCTAAGGCTCATGGCTGGATGAGGGCCTTGCATTCAACCTGGCCAGTGCAGTAGAACTGCCTTGAGTTCTAGAGCAGAGCCTGTGAATCCCCCAGGGAACTGCTCCGGATTCAGTGAAAAGCAGATTTCAACCTGGGACGGATTCATTTACAGCTGGGGAAAGCCGAGCTTCAGGATGCGGGAAGCCTGGTCTCTGGTCCTCCACTTTCTCCCATGATAAATGCTCTAATAGCTTAGCATATCTGACAAACCTTATCTGCAAATATGTTCAAGACTTGTGCTTTGGCTGGCTTTTAGGAATCAGCCAGCAATCCATTCTGGGGATAACATCATCCTTTACCAGGGGAAACATTAAAAATTAACCCAGAGGACTTCATATTTTTCTACCAGGAGGAAAGCTGCTATGGTTACCAGATAATGCACAGACTTAGCTGGAATACAGATAAGAGATTCCCCTCCCTCCCCCCCCTTAAGAAAGAAAGGAAAAGACCCTAATGACTGACAAACTAGAGGAATGCCCTGTGGCAAAGTGAATACAATTAGCATCAGCCTAGCCTATAGTCCTCATGTGACCTCAGGAAGCCTCATAAGCTTTTGAATAATAGACAAAGGGCCAGCTAGATAGACTTTTAATGTGAAGTTCAACTGGGGACAAAAATGTATAGAGTAAATGTATTGGGACTATTGGGGAAGATGTAAGGGTGGTATGCAGAAAAGAAACAGAATGAGAAGTGGATGCTTTCTTAGAAAATATGGGATCAGCCTTACTAACACACACACACACACACACACACACACACACACACACACACACTTCTGAGTACCAAATATCTACAAGGATACTGCAAGATTCAATATTAATCCAGCTGATTCCCAAACATCCAGTGGAAAAAAACAAAACTTATTGGATTTGAAATCAAAAGAACCTAAGTTCCAATCCCGGTTCTGTCCTTTTGCTATCTTTGGGACTTCACTTTCCTCAGCTGTTAAATGAGAGGGTTGGATGAAGTGATCTCAAAAGTCCCTTTCATCTTGCAATCTGTGATCTTATGGATGATATGTAATCATTTAGCCATAAGCATTCTTAGCCATAGGAAGTCAAGGAGAAAAATGTCTACTTGGGATCAAAACTCATGATTCACTTAAATTTGGGGACTTGATGTAGTGACAAATATCTCACTGATTACCTGTAAGGCATAGTGGGGGGTGATCAGCCAAGGAGGCTGCTGGGAGTGCTTTAGAAGAAAGAAGGTTTAGAGTATTAAACAGAAGCTGATTAGAGCTTGGACAACTCAGAAAGAGGCTCTGTATCGCCCTTGGCAATAAAACTCCCAAGAGAGAGGGCTGATGCTTAGAGAAATAATTCCTTCTCTACCTGCTAGGGTTTATGGAAGCATTTTCCCATCTATTTTCTCATTATAACACTCCTGTGAGGGAGGCAAGGGGGAAATGAGATTCCTATTTCATAAAGGAAGGAAATAAGGCCCAATGAGAAGCAAATGACTTGACTAAGATCACACAGTAAGTCAGTGGCAAGTTAAGTCAGAAAACATTTATTAAGTACCTGCTATGTACCAGGCAATGTGCAAAGAGCTGGAGATTCAAAGAAAGAAAGAAAAATTCTCTGCCCCTAAGGAGTTCATAATTCAAAAGGGGGAGGCAATAGGCAAACAACTACCTACAAATAAGCTATATTCAGTATTAACTGGAAATAACCTCAGAGGAAAGGTACTAAGCTTGGGAGGGGGTGCCTAGGAAAAGCTTCTTGTAGAAGGTCATAGCATGAGGACTAGCTGAAAGCTCCTATTCTAGGGGCTCTTCTTACAATAAAAGATTTGAAAAAAAAATGGACAATTCTGAGATGTTAAACATGACTTTCAGGAAAAGGGAAAAGCTAGGATTCTGCAACTGAGGGGCCAATGAGCAGAACCAGATTAGGCCTGGAATCAAAGGGATTTGGGGCTGTCCACAACTTTCCCTTCTTTAATATTTCAAATGATCTGTTTTCATGGTTTTGGAAATCCCTCCCCTGATACTGATAGCAACCTCTCTGTGGTTTCTCTAGAAGATGGTCTTTGTGAGTATCTGTGGACAAAGAGTTATGACCTAATGGCTAACTCAAGTGATGAATATTTCTGTCCTTAGCTAGGTTGGGATAATAACCACATAGTTCATCAATAGGTCCATTCATTAAACTTGATAAGATCTACCCAAACTTGGACTCCATGGACATAGACAATAAGAGCCTAGGAACTTGTCTGCATTATCTTGGATAGAGGAATTAGAAGTGTGGGAGGGGGGAAGAAAGGGGAATTTCCCTACAAAAAGGTAACCTCTTACAGATGTACGGGCAGCTGCCTGACTGCTTCAGAAGCCAGAGGACAGAATTTACTTTACACATGTTATCCAGGAGGAGCAGGGTTCCATGATGGATCCCTACTACCTGGCTTAGTCCATCCAGCCTGCAGGAAGGAGAGCAAGAGGGATTAGATAGAAATCTGCTTACATCCATTAATGCTGCATTGATGTAATTGCTTGATTCTCCATCCACAGAGATAAGGAAGGGAAGGCAGCGGTCAAGAGGGAGGACTTCCATGCTGCGATTCTTGTCATGATTTCTTGGCAGGAGCCCAATGCTGCAGTCCTCAGGCCGGACACGAGGTGTCACAATATTTAGGGTCTGGGGGGAGATGATCATAGAAAATGTTGAGAAATCTGTAGCCAGATTGATCATTTGTAGGAAACCCAAAAGGATGGGAATCCATCATGGGCTTTCCTCATTTCTGTGGCTGTCTTTATGTTGTTCCTTTTCTCTAAGGAAGTCTGCTGCCTCTGGATTTCTCCTTTCTTCCTTTTACTATCAAAGACTATTGTGATCAGGTTGACATTTATAAACCTCTCCTCTTCCCCCAACTTCTCATGTTCTGGGAGTGAAACAGATAATGCTACCTTGTACATCTGCCTAATCCTATATTCTATTAAAAAACAAATCACCTAATAGCACCAGCAGACCCTATGCTTGAACTCTGAGCCCAATTATGCAAAAATATTGACTGATTTTGGTTTCCAGCTAGGAAATTTCTTAGTTATAAACCATGAAGGATTATATTTGAAAACAGAAAGGTCACATAACCATAACAGATGGATTTGTTCGTGGTTCTTCCCTATTCATGGAGAAGAGTTTCCATCTTAGTCAGCCCTCCTCTGAATATGTATTGTTGCCCACTGGCTCCAGAATGTATCTTTTCCAGCATTACAGACTTTGAAAGTTTTCAGAAGAATTAGTCTTCTTGAAATCTGATTGTAATATTATTGCATGTATAGCAAAAGGTATCCAAAAAGGATGAGTCTGTCCCCTTGCCCCTTATTGGGTAGAGAGACACAAATGTCCTGGCCCAAATATATTATATATGTGGCCAAATTAATTTGTTTCATGTTTGGTACACAAAATATCTGTTCTTACCTGAAATTCATCTTTTATTTGGCTGGAGTTGGTCTGTGGATCCAGTCTGCTAATGTTATAGTATATGGACCGGAACTCACACACAGGAATAGCTGTGTTGCCACAAAGGCAGGCCTCCAAGATGGCATCATGGACAAACACATATTGCTCCTGCCAAAGAAAGATCAGACATGTAAAGCAGCTGCTCGTGACCTAACCCAATGATATCCAAGTGGGAAGTCATACCGGCCATGTGGATGAGCCTGGCTTAAGAAAGACCTTGGGCTAACATGAGAAATGCACATCATAGTGCATAGTTATTGAGATATTGAATTAGAAGGTTTTTAGAGATCACCTGCTGGTCCAACTTCCTGATTTTACAGCTAAAGAGATTGAAACCCAGAGAACAGAAGCCATTTACTACAACTAGTTTTTGAACCCAGGTTATCTGACCTTAAGTCTACTGTTCTTTATACCACACTTTTCACACACAATTTATCATCGGTGACATGAATGGTTTACACCATGCATCTTTTCATTGTGCTTAGCCTCAATTATAATTAGAAAGCCATTGAGATTGGAAAGATGCATTGACAGAAAACATTTATAAAGCTAATAATGATGGATTTGTCCCCCTAATGTGGGTAATGAACATAGAAGCTCTTAGCCCACATTTGTTTATTCCATGCAGCAGTGACTACCTGTCAAATGTTGGAGAGAGGAACCTGGGTGATAGGTTGGACTAGATGACCTTTAAGAGTCCTTCCAATTCTCTAAGTACATGAGTTTAGATGTGTATTGCATACTCTCCAAAGCTATTCCCTTATGATGTAAGGACCATTCTTGTTGGTGGAAACTAATTGAGCTCCCAAGAGAAATCAATGTGTACATCTTTAATGGCATCATATGCGACGGGGAGGGGAATCTAGACATCACAGGAAGAGCATTGGATTAGAAGTCAGACAATGTGGATTCAAATCCTGCCCATGTAGGTCTATGCAGGTCTAAGTTTCATTATCTTTAAAATAAGAGAGCAGGTCTATATGGCTGCTGACATGCCTTTTATCTCTAGATTCAGGATTCCATAATCTTAGGTGATATAAATTTTGGGGGGAAATGTTAGGATAATGATGTAAGAATGAGATGACATTCATGGGAAATTCTCATGGAATATATAAAAAAGAAAAGAAGGCTGGTGGTTAAGGAATTCTTGCTTCATCCCAAGGACTGTTCAGGGAAAAGGGGTATTCTTATTCAGGGTCCATAATTCTGGCTTTCTAAGTAGAAATATTCCTAGAATGAAGTAAGGAAATTGACCAAGTTCAATGAGACAGCATGATGAAGTAGAAAATATACTGTACTTAAGTCAAGAGATTGCAGTTCAAGTCTCTGCTGTGATGCTGACTGGCTGGATAACCCCTAGAGGTAGCTAGTAGTACATTAGATAGAGAGCTGTTTGGGTTAGAGTTGAGATAGAGAGGGTTTGGAATCAGAAAGATCCAAGTTCAAATCAAGTTCAAAGGCTGTGTGAGCCTGGGCAGGTTACTTAACCTCTGTCCTCCTCATTTTCCTCCCCTAACCTCTGAAATAAGATCATCATTCAATAATCCTAGATTCAAAGGGTGAAGAATGGAAATAGCTCTGGAGTCAGAAGACCAGAGTTCAAATCCAGTCTTTAATGTTCCTTAATGTATGTCCTCAGGTACTTAAATGTCTTAATCTTATTGCACCCTGTTTTCCTTATACATAAAATGAAAGGTTAGACTAAATGGCTTCTAAGATTGTTTTTGGCTCTAGATCAATAAATTTCTATCCTGTGATAAAGATATTTGCCTTTAAGTTTTTATTCTCTTTTGCCTAAGACTTTACAAGTTTGCCCTTATGTTGTCTCACTCCTTGAACTTTCATAAATGTTGGTGTGGGGAATGGACATGTAATTTGGAAATGGCTGAATGAATTGTATATGAATAGCATATAATATTGTGTTATGATAAATAAAAACAAATTATTCAAAGAAACTTGGGAAGACCTGTGTCTACTGATGTTGAGTGACATTACGTAGAGCCAAGAAAACAATCTGAATAATCATTGAAATACTGCAAAGGAAAAAAAAAAACACTAGAGGACTTTTGATTATGATCAATGTAGACAAACAAGTCATGACTTCAGAGGATTGATTCATGGTAGACTCTTCCTTCCATCTCTCAGTAGGGAAATGGTGAACTTCAGGTGGAATGAGACATGCATTTTTAATTGTGACTATATGGTGATTTGTTTTATTTAACTGCACCTATTTGTTCATAAAAGATACTTCTATTGGGTGAGAAGGGAAAGGGATGATCATATCAAGATGTAACAGATATACTTTTTAAGAAGAAAAGCTTTTTTAATGAAAGAAAGGGAAAGGAAGAATATGTAAGAATAGGATAGATCCAAAAGAACACTAGAGTAAAAGGAGATCTGGGTTGAAGCCTCAACTCTGGCACTGAACTTGGGAGGACTACTTAATTTCACAGTTTCCTCATTTAGAAAATGAAAACTGTGTGACCCTGGGCAAGTCACTTAACCCCAATTGCCTCAGCAAATAAATAAATAAATAAAAAAGAAAGAAAGAAAGAAAAAAAAAATGAGAAGCTTATACTAAATGGCCTCAATGTGCAAGACACTGTGTGCTGGGAACATAAAGAAAAAAATTTCTCTAAATTCTTTGATCTTGTGACAAAAGTATATAGGAAAATGGTGTCATAGGAAGAGCACAGTGCTAGGTATAGAAGATTAATTGTTGGGAAATGTGGGTTTGCATTCTAGCTTGTTCTGCATTCACTACTGGATGTGGCTCCTGAAAGGCTGTGCTGAATTGGAGAAGGGCAAATGTCCCAATTTATCAAAGGGAAAAGAGAAAATTAAAAATAAAAACAAAAACCTCAAGAGCAGTGAGCTTGACTTGTAATCCTGGTAAAATTCTAGAACACATTATTAAGGGGATGATATATGAGCTTTCAGAAAGGGAAGCAGTGATCACTAAAAACCAGCATGGCTTCATCAAGAGCAGGTCATGCCAGACTAACCTCATTTCCTTTTTTGACAGGATAATTAGACTGGTAGATTGGGGGATGCTGTAGACATAGTATTCTTAGATTATAGTAAAGCATTTGGCAAAGTCTCTCCTTCTTTGCTTGTTGACAAGTTGTGAAGATGTGGGCTGGAGGACACTGCAGTTAGGCAGTCTAAAATCTGACTGAATGACAGGACCCAGAGAGGAGTCCTTCATGGCTCATATCCATGGAGAGGGAGGTTTCCAGGGGACCTGTGAAGCCCCAGGGATCTTGAACAGCTGTCCTGTGTTACTGGTGGCCTGAATGAAGGGAAGGCATGCTGGTCAAATCTGCAGATGATTCAAAGTTACATTGGAGGCAGCTGGATAGCACGGTGGATAGGGCATTGGCCTTGAAGTCAGGAGGACCTGAATTCAAATCCAGTCTCAGGCACTTAACACTTCCTAGCTGTGTGACCCTGGGCAAGTCACCTAACCCCATTGCCTTGCAAAGAAAACAAACAAACAAAACAAAATAAAGTTCAGCTGGATGACAGCATCAAGTTCCACAAAGATTTTGACAGGCTAGATTAATGGGACATACCAAATCAGATCATATTTAATAAAAGAAAATGAAAAGAGATTATAGATTACAGGACTGGAGAGAATAATAACATTCCTTGGAGGTCTTTGCATAGAAGCTGTAGGAACACTCATTGGAGATGTTGAAAGAATTCTTGTTCAGATTGGTCTAGATCCTCTCTGAGCTTTTATCTCACACAATTTGGGATTGTTTGGAGGAGAAAGGGGGATTCTTCATGTTAGCTCCATGATCTTGGGAAAATCACTTTTATACTTAGAACCTCACTTTCCTCATTTGTGAAATAGGAATAACAATTTCCTGTAGTGCAGTGGATATACTGCCAGGTCTGGAGTTAGAAAAAAATTATTTTCTTGAGTTCTACTCTGGCCTCAGACACTTACTAGCTGTGTGACCTTGGGTAAGTCACTTATCCCTGTTTACCTCAGTTTCCTCATCTGTAAAATGATCTGGATCCACTCCAGCACATTTGCCATGAAAACCCAAGATGGGATCCCAGAGAGTCGGGCACTCTAAAATGATTGAACAACATGAGGCTTCACTGGGTTTTTGGAAAGTATTTAATGACTATCATGCTCTATGTAAATGGATGAAGATGAGGATGACAAGTTGGCCTCAGGATGCTGATGAAGAAGAAAAGATCAGGCAAAGTCATGGTGATAGCTTTCTATTTCTAAACACACCCTTTCCTATGTTCAGGGAAAGTTGTTTATGTGTTTGGCATCCACATCTATTTCTAAGTATAGTTAGGACAAGAGAAAGAAACGGATTAAATGGGCGGTAAGCAGTTTTCAATCATCTCAAACTATTTCATCTACTACCTAACCAATCTGATCAGCTCTTGAGAACTCAGTTACTTATAACAGCTAAAAAATCCAGAACATATAATGTTTGTTGTAAACACAGTCCAAGTCTTACTGGCCTCTCTTGTGACTTAATTTTTCTTTTCTTAAAGTAAAACCAAATCAATATCATCTTGAGTGGCTCAACCTAAAGGCAAGAATTTTGTTCACTGCCTATTAAAGTCCATATAGATACTGCAAACACTGACTTTTTCAGGCTAAATTCAGATTGAGGCAAGGCTGAGAGGGCCAAGAAAAGTAGTTATGTTATTTACTTAAGGTTCTGTGAGATCTGTAGAGAGCCTTATTCCAGCTCTGCCACTCATTAGTTGTATAGTCTTGGGATGTTTAATGGCAGTATGATACAATGGTTAGTGTGTTGGTGTTGTATCAGGATCCTTGACTTTAAATCATACTTTTGACACTTGTGAGTTATATGACCTAGGAGAAATCATCATAACTTCATTTCCTCAGCTAATTTTTTTTTAGATATCTAGACCTGTGATTTCACTTTACTACTCTTATAGAAATCCTGTCCACTAATGCAGATAGATAAGCTTCTGTAACTGTCTTGAAGTGTGGCCTAGGGTTCTTGAAAATTGAATGATTTTCCTAAGGTCAAACAGCTGACATGTCAGAGGTCAACAGAATGAATATGGCAGGATGAATATGGCTTTTCCCTGGGTCTGAAAATGTAAAGAGGATTGACAATATTTGTAGTTCTATAGCCTAGAAACACTTGGACTTTGCATCTAGTTAGCATAATAATTAGTGAAAACAGGAAGCTTGTCCCAATAGATAAGCCTTCAAAAGATAAGAAGCAATTCTCAAAAGAATTACAAACAAAATATGAAAGAAAATTTCAAATCAGGAGAACAAAAGAAATGCAAATAAATATAACCCTGAGATTTTACCTATCCCTCAGAAAACTGACAAAGATGATAAAAGATAATTGTCATTGTTGAAAGAGCAGTGGAAAGATCAGCACACTAATGCATTGTTGGTGGAGCTGTGAATTGATTCAACTATTCAGTAAAGCAATTTGCAATTTTGTGAAATGAGTGACTATCATGGAACAAATCTATACCATTTGATTCAGAGATTCCATTATTAGACATATACCTTAGAAATCAATGAGAGGGGCAGCTAGATGGTGCAGTGGATAGAGCACCATCCCTGAAGTCATGAGGATCTGAGTTCAAATTTGATCTCAGATACTTATCACTTCCTAGCTGTGTGACCCTGGGCAAGTCACTTAACCCCAATTGCCTTAGCAAAAAAAAAAAAAAAAGAAGTCAATGATAGAAAGGTAGGCCCCTTATGCCACAAAACATTTATACCATTATTTTTTGTAGTAGCAAAAAACTGGAAACAAGGTAGGTGCTCATCAAATGAAGAAGGGATAATAAATTATGGCATTTAATGTTATTTAAAAATGATGAACATAATGAATATAATGAAGCATAGAAAGACTTAATGATAGAAAATGAAGCAAAATAGAACCAAAGAAAACAATATATAATGGCTGTAACAATGTAAATGGCAACAACAGAAACAAATCAAAATTGAATGCTATAAAATTATGATGACCACACTTGGCTCCAAAGAAGAGATATGAGAAACTGTCTTTGAATGTTTCTTTGCAGAGGTATGCCAAGTAATCTTTTTCTTCATCTTTTTAAAAATCATTCCCTCTTATAAGGGAGAACTCTGTATAAGGAAGAGGCAAAGGATTCTACATTGGGAAATGTAAATGATGTAAAAACAAAAATCATCAATAATTTTTTATTTCAAAATTTAAAAAAATATGAAGTTTAAGTAGCTTGTCCCCACAAAAATTGAACTCCAGGTAAAGCTTTTCCCAGTGTGGCCTTGTATTGTACTTAACCTCAAACCCTATCCCATTCCTGATGCTTCCCTCTGACAGTAAAATGAGTATACTTTTAGAAGAGCAACTTGAATCTAAGTTCATATTTTCTTAACTTCAAGGCCAGCTCTATATCTCCTATACCATATTCTCTCTGTTTCTTAGATACAAAATGGATTTACTCATACTTGAATTATTTAATTTACAGGATTTTTGCATATCTTTAAGTGCCATGAAAATATGAGTTAATAAATTGTGGAATGGGACTGTAGGTAGTGCAGTGAGTAGAGCACCAGGATTGGACACAGGAAGACAAATTCAAATATGGCTATCACTTAACCTGGGCAAGTCACTTAATCTTATTTGCCTTAATTCCTTATCTGTAAAATGAGCCAGAGAAAGAAATGGCAAACTAATCAAGTATCTTTGCCAAGAAAACCCCAAATGGGATCATAAAGAATAGGACATGACTGAAACAATAGAACAACAATAAAATGATGGAATGGGACTAAACCTTTGGGAACACTGGTTTCAACCTCATCCCTTCATTTTAAATTTGAAGAAACTGAACCTCAAAGAAATGAAATGACTTCTAAGGTAATTTAACTGTTAAGAAGGAAGGTAGAGATTCAAACTCAGGTCATAACACTTCATATCTAGTTTTCCTTTCACTGTGCCAAACTTATTATTCTCCTACTACCTATTCTGATCCATAATGGATTTTCTTAAAACTGGCTCAAAATAATAGGATAATAACTAGTCTCCATGTGGATTGTAGCATAAGGACATTTTTTTCCTGAATGTGTTTCCTGCTTGTTCAGGGGTGAGATTGAGAACTTCATTTAGGGGAAGCAGTAAATTTCATGTTTTAGACCCCCAACCTGATTGGCCAGCAGATTTTGAGAAACCAAGAAGGCTCAATGTGTTAGTTTAGTTAGGCTCAATTTATGATAACAGCATTCTGATCAGTTGGGGTGCTCAGCCTGGTCCCGACTGGGGAATGGGTGGGAGAAGTCTAGAATGAAGACAAAGTTGTGATGGATGAGATAACCTTGAACCTTGCACTTGACTTGCAGTGCGCGTCCAAGGGCTCCAAGCATTCACACACCAAAGGAGTCAAAGCAAGACCATTTCTCTTAGAAATCAGTCTGAATTCTGCTCTCACAGTCTTTTATCTCTGACTCTACAATGTAATTATGTGTCCCTGCCAGGACTTTTTTTAATTTTGCCATGAAAATTAGAGGTCAAGGGAGTGTGGTGCTTTATCATCACCTTCTCACTGAGTTGGAGAAGTCAACTTAGTTGACACTCCATCACTCATAGTGCAAAAAGGCTCCAGAGAAAAGGCATTTTCTTATGCTAAGCTCAGGTGGGGACCCTTTTCCTATTTGGACTCCAGACCCCCTGAGTTTTCATCACATCTACTTCTACTGTACATCCCCTTGCTGGCATTAAATAGACTTGGTTTACTCTGATTAATAGCTAGGTATTGTCTCTACTGCTGTAACTAATCAGTGATTCACCATATGTTGCTACTGGGAACTTAATGAATGCAATCTTCATGGAGTGTTACCGAGATCTTTGGATGAAGAGGCATTAAAGGGTACATCATAAATTAGTAGTTCACATTTTTAACACCCTCAGATCAGAGAATTATAACTCTAGAGCTGGAAAGGACATTGGATCTCATCTAATCCAATTCATTCATTTTATATATGAGGAAACTGAGTTCCAGAGGGGTCATGATTTGCCCGAAATCATATAGGTAGTAAGTGGCAGAGCTGGGAATTGGACCCAAGCCCTCTGCCTCTTAATTCAATATGCTTTCTTCTTTGTATCTCTAGTGCCTAGCACAGTGTCTGGAACTCTGCCTTGAGTTACTTTAGAAAAACTTATTTGTCAAATTGTACCAGATGGAATGGAGAAAGGAGACAGGGGCTAGGACATCACCTAGGAAAATACTGTAACTGATTAGTTGAGAGGTAACAAGACGTTCACTATGATAAGGAGTAGTGAGAACCAAGAAGAGGTTTGGAGAGATAATGGAAAAGTAAATGAGATTTCTCCCTAAACTAAGCTTCCTTAGAAGTGAATGAGGTACTTTTGGGCACTATTCCTCCCTGGTTTGCCAGCAGGGTATGATTTTTTATAACATGCTCTTGTTTGTAGGTAAAGGTCACCATTGGTGGAGAACTTGCTTTGGGGTAGCCCAGAGATGGATCTATCATGTTCACTTTCCCTCTTAGTGAGAGGTGAGATGGGGCCCTTCCAGGCTGCTCTACTGAACTATGCTTATGGGACCCAGCCTCAGGGCTCCTTCAGTAAATTATAATAGCAAACATCCATAGTATTTCAATGTCTGCAAAGCATTCCACAAATATTCTTTATGTGCTCCTCCCAACAATCCTGGGAGGTAGGTGCTGTTATTATCTCCAAATTATAGATGAGGAAACTGAGGACAGAGGGGTTAAGGGAGTGGGCTCAGAGTCATCCACACTATATCTGAGGCTGAATTTGAAGTCAGGTCTTCCTGACTCCAAGCCCCAAACCCTATGTATTGTGCCACTTCTTATGTAATGATATTGGATAATAATAGCTGACATTTGTATAGCAAGTAAAAGTTTGCAAACTATTTTATCTATATTGTTTTACAGGAGCCTCCTCATTACTTTGTGATAGAACTCTTCATATAATTATTCCTGGGAATGCATGAGACACAGAATAAAAACCCAAGTTTCCCTGACTCCCAGGGTATTATTGTACACTACTGTTCAGCCCTCTCATCCACACCATGAAGGAATGGCTTGTGCTAGATCTCTCCTATCTCCATATCATATCCACGAACCTGGAAATCATACCAACTGTGTAGCTGATGTTTATAAAGTGCTTACAAGTTTACACAGGACCTTATAGGAGTCTCCCCAAAACTCTGTGAGGCTGTTAAAAGACTCATAAAATCCCAACATTGGAATGGATCTTAGAGATAATCTAACCTCTAACTCTTCTACAATATCAATCCTTTACTTGAGACTTTCAATGATGGGGAGTTTATGACCTTGCTAGGCCAAGGCATCAGTTTGGCTGTTGAACAACTCTGATGATAAGAAAGTTCTTTATTCTAAAATATGATTTCCTTTTAAAGAACTTTCTGAAAGTTTAATGGAAATATGGTATGTATGTATCTCTAATTGCCCATTTTTTTTTAAAATCTAAGATTCTAGGAAGTCTCATAGTATATTTTAAAATAGTATGAAATCATAGACTTTAGATGCTAGAGAAGCAGTTGTAGACCATCTTGAAAAGGAGTATTCTGGGAGGGGCCAGATGGTTTTTTCTCATTGCAAGTAGAAGATTTTTGTTGTTCAGTCGTTTAAGTCTTTTTTTACTCTTTGTGATCCCTTTTGGGAGTTTTCTTGGAAAAGATATGGAGTGGTCTGTTATTTTCTTTTCCAGCTCATTTTATAGATAAATAAGGTGACTTGTCTAGGGTCACACAGCTAGTCAGGGAGGTCAGATTTGAATTCAGGTCTTCCTGACTCCAGGACTGTGTTCTATCCCTGTGTCACCTAGCTGCCCTAATAGAAGATTAGTCACACCCCACTAAGCTTCTTTAGACAAGTAGGTTTCTAGCCTTCTAGGCTACTTGGAAATCTTATCACAGAAAGTGAGGCTCAGAAAGGTAAATGGCTTACACAAGTACACCAAGAATGAATAATAGGACCAAGCTCTGGGTCTTCTGACTCTAAATCCTGGCTACAACAGGCTGCTTGCTCCCTGTGAGCTCCCCTCTGCAGCAAGTTCAGTAAAATTCAATTTTTTAAAAGAAACATCATTTCTGAATACTGATTTTGCCCTATCCTGGGAATTTCTTGGCCAGAGACTAAGAATGGACTATGTATCTAGATTTTTCATCTCTAGTAGTGGCCACTTACCTCTGTTTGTACAAGATTGACCCTTTGGGATCGAAGCTCTCTTACACAGTTGAATATGTCCACCACACCTTCATTTTCTGCCATGTCGAGCATGATATCAATGGCGATGAAACAACCTGTCCTCCCTGCTCCAGCACTGCAAAAAAAGATGTATTTGGCACTATTAGACATAACAGTGCATAAGCTCCTTGAGGGCAGGGTCATTTGAATATTTTTATCTCTAGTGCCTAGCACAGTGTCTAGTCTAGTCTGGTAGACATTTAATAAATATAATTAATGAATTAATTAATTGTACATTAAGCCTTCTAGCCATAACAGCCTAAGTACAGATCTACTTGCATGAAATTCAAGCAAGAGAAAAATGGAGAGAAAGATGGAAAGAGAGAAGAGAGGAAAAAACAGAAAAGAAAGAATAGGGGAGGAATATGTACAGATAAGGATGGAACAAAAGCCATCATGTATGATAGCAAAAGGGAATGTCATCTAGAGGAAGAGATCCCATGGTAGCCAGGATTTGTTTCCCATTACTTCCATTAAACAATGACCTTGAAAAAGTACATCTCATTCTCTATCAGCAAAATGTGAATGTTAAGTAGTCAGAGGTTTTTAGCTAAGATGCTTAATCAGAAACAATAACTTAGTCTTTTTGACACTCAATATACATGCCAAATAATTGCTAAGTACAAAATGTCAAGGGTCTAAGTGAGATCCTACTGCCCACACTAGGGACTTCTCAGACCTAAGTGTGATTTTAAAGATCATTATGTTGATGAGTTAATTGTACTGAACTGAGGATACAGGGAACCCATTTTCCATATATAAATGTGGTTATAAACATGAAAGGCATCTGCACAGCAGGGGAGAAGGTTAAGTATATTTTCATGTTAGCTAAATTTTAGTCCACATATTACTTACTTCTCTTAGGGAAACAGCTGGTGTCTACAGTGTGAAAATGAAATAAACACAGAAAGGATGGGTAAAGAAAAGAGAAGAAATATAAGCTGATCATAAAGCCAAGGAGTATAAAAACACAGAAATACTGCCCAATGGGGACATTTCAATGATCTTGAATCAATAGAGTTTTGTCAAAAGCCAATATAGAGAAAATATATTTTTCATTTGCTGTGAAACTTCATTGTTGGAAATGAGTGGGATTGGGCCTGTATCTTCTGCAATATGGGACATTCATTCTCCCTTAGGAGCTCACTGAATTGTAGCTTACTTACCAGGGAGGAAAAAGAAACATCTGGCTCCTCCCATGAGTTTTCTCAAAACACCCTACAACTATTTACTTAGACCTGAAAAATATGGTGTGTGGCTGAAATAACATCTTCCAAGCCATATAAAAAGGTATGTTAGTATTACTATCCATGTCTTTTAAAAAGGCAATCTTTAACAAAGTCCCGCTAGATGTACAGATTGTGAGAGAAGAGAAAAAACAAAACAAAAACAAACAATCCAGGCACCCAGCATTGGTTGAGTCAATAAGTACAAGTGATAGAAGTGACTACAAATAATTTGTATTTAGTGACATTTTTAAGATTTACAGAAGGATTTTTTTACCCCACAACTTTGAAAAATGAAGAAACTAATGATCAGAGAAGTTAAGAATTTGCCTGGGATCACCCAGCTAAGAAGTTCTACACCCAGAATTCAGATTCGGATCTTCTATCACTAGGTCCAGCATGTGTGTGTATGCCTCTCTAGGATATTGGGTCAAAGAAAACTTGAATTTATATATACATATATAAAAGTTGCATTTCTATATCCATTGTGCCTTTTCCATTAAAAGTAGTCAAACTGACCTATAAAGTCAGCAGCAAGTTCATCCTGGTACTGGTGATCTGACCTTGATTTGTTCCTTTTCCGTACCATCTTTGTTAGGATAAATTAGGCAAGATGTGCAAATTTGTCAATGAAAACTCTTGATTGCATTATCCTGGGAAAACTGTCACTTATTACTCTTTTATGAGTTTGTTTGCCTTCTGTGAAACCCCTGGTGGGCTTAGTCCAGGATGTGCTGGAAAATGTTTAATGTCAGCTCTTTGAAAACCATATATTAATGACATACTTTTAAGTTTAATCTACATTATCTACATTTTGTCCAATACTTTCTTAAGTCTAGATAATCAACAAAATGCTAACTCGAGCTCTGATTTATAGCATTTGATAATTTCTGAGATGTAAAAGCTTACAATGAAAGTTTAACAATCAGCTTGAGAATTGGTATAAACTGCTCCCAGTACACCCTTGGAGATATGAATGTGGGAGGATGGAGAATCCTGAGTGGAATAATCTAAGTGTTTTCATTTAGCAATGAGGAACAGGAACCATCAGCTTAAAGAAGTAGCTGAGTAAGAGCCAGGATACCATAGATTAGGGACCTGAGTACTGCATATATATTCTTAAAGTTCTGTCCCCTTTTCCAAGAAACTATACGCAGTGAAGGAAGAGCTATATTGTATACTATCTTAATTTATCTCATCTGGATTTTTAAGAAGGTATGTATTTTGGAAAGAATTCTAGGTTAGGAGTCTGGGATTCTGGTCCTGGTTCTACCATTAACTTGGTGTGTGACTGGGGCTTCTCCTAAGCCTCAACATCCTTATGTGTAAAATAAGATCACTAGACTAAATGGTATTTAAAAGTAGCTTCAACTTCAGATGTTCTATGACTACCATTTTGGATCTGTCCAATAACTCTTCTCCTCTTTACTTGACTGATGTGGACATAAGTGAGAAATACTGAACTATTTTAATCTCTGTAGGGATAGTTCTCAGTTTTTCAGATCAAAACCAGATTATTTTGGATCACAGTCAACAAGTATCTATCTATTAAATACCTATTATATGCCAGGCAATTTAGCAAATTATGGGGGAAACAAAGATAAAAGACAATCTGTATCCTCAAGGAGCTCCAGATATAATGGGGGAGACAATATACAAACTACTACACACAAATAAGAAATATACAAGATAAATTGGAGTCAGAGAGAGAAAGCACTAAGATTAAGAAAGCCTTGAAAAGGTTTTTTTTTGTTGTTGTTGTTGTTGTTTTTGAAGAAAGTAGAACTTTATCTGAGACTTGTAGTGAACCAGAAAACAGAAGCAATGAGGGACAGAGGCATTGAGAAAGATAGAATCTCCTATGAGAGGAGCAGTAAGGAGGCTGGTGCTATTAGATTGCAAAATATGAGGTGAAGTAAGGAGTAAGATCAGTAAATTATAACTGAGGAATCTGTGTTTTAGGCTTAAATTTTAGTCCTCCAATGATCAAATGGTCTGACACATATCAGGCTAAAAAGATGCTAACAACTAAGATGAAAGGAAAAGATAATGATAAATGTTGGAGAGGATGTGGGAAAACTGGACACTAATACATTGTTAGTGGAAGTGTGAACTGATCCAAACATCTGGAGAACAATTTGGAACCATGCTCAAAGGGTTATGAAACTGTGTATACCCTTTGATCCAGCAGTGTGACTATTGGGTTTGTATTCAAAGAGATCATAAAAGAGGATCCACATATGTAAAATATGTTTGCAGTAGCTTTTTTTTTTTTTTTTTTTTTTTTTTGCAGTGGCAAAGGAATTGGAAATTGAATGGATGCCTCTTAGTTGGGGAATGACTGAATAAGTTATGGTATATGAATGTAATAGAATATTATTTTTGTCTAAGAAATGGTGAGCAGGATGATTTCAGAAACACCTGGAAAGACTTACATGAACTAATGCTGAGTGAGATGAGCAGAACCAAGAGAACACTGAACACAGTAACAAGATTATGTGATAATCAACTGTGATGGATTTGGCTCTTCTCAGCAATGTGGTGATTCAAGAAAATTGCAACAGACTTGGGTTGGAACATGCCATCTGCATCCAGAGTGAGAACTGTGGAAACTGAATGGGGATTAAAGCATAGTATTTTCATCTTTGTTCGGTTTTTCTTTCTCATGGTTTATTTCCTTCTTGATATGATTTTTCTTGTACAACATGACAAATGTGAAAATATATTTCAAAGGATTGTACATGTTTAACTTATATCAGATTTCTTGATGTTTTGAGGAGGTAAGGGAGGAAGAAAGAAAAATTTAGAACACAAAATCTTACAAAAATGAATTTTGGAAACTATATGTGTATTTGGATTGAGGGGGAAAAAAGAAGATGCCAAGAAAACATCACTTACATCTTCAAAAATTGGCTTAAGGTAGGGGTTCTTAGCTTTTGGGAGGAGCCATGGATCCCTTTGGTAGTCTGATAAAATTTATGGAATCCTTAAAATAAGGTTTTGTGTGTGTGTGTGTGTGTGTATGTGTTTTTTTGTTTGTTTGTTTTTTGTTTTGTTTTGTTTTGTTTTGGCAACCAGGGCTAAGTGATCTAACCTGGGTCACAAAGCTAATAATTATCTTAGACAAGATTTGAACTTAAGCCCTCTTGACTCCAGAGCCAATGCTCTATTCACTGTTCCACATAGCTGTTCCTCAAAATAAAGCTTTTAAATGTATAAAAATGTGAAATATAAAGGATTATAAAAGAAACCCAAGGCTAATGAAATAAAGATGTAATTATTTTCAAATTCACAGATTCTGAAATTTTTCAATGAACCCTCACATGTCTATGGAACCCCCATATTACCAACCCCTTTAAGGGAAGGCTTGCTATATATTTTCTATTTTATCTCCCTGAAAGAACAGAAGAAAGGGAGTGTATATCATAGGCTCATAATATTTGAGAGTTGGAAAGGACCTGGATTCCATAGTCTGAGTTTCATGCAAAAGAGCTTGTGGAAAGTTAGGGCTGAAGGTACATTATTATATGTAGACTACTTAGTCCAATCTCCCCATTTAGAGGGGAAGCTCAAGCTTATAAAGAGGAGGTGACTATTTCACAGTCACAGAACTAGGGAGTAGGAAGGCTGGTATTTCTGGTGCCCGTTTCAGTCAGTACTCTCTGAAGAGAAAAGAAAAGGAGGAAAGGAAACAAATATTTCTTAAGAGCTTACTACATGCCAGGTACTGTATTAAGTTTTACAGACATCATTTCTTTAGATGCTCACAACAACCCTGGGAAATAGGTGTTATTCCCCATTTTACAGATGAAGAAACTGAGGCAGGCAGAAGTTAACAGGTTAACAACTTGCCTGGGATCACAGGGACAGAAAGTTATCTGAGACCTTCCTGACTCCAGGTCTGGAGCTTTAACCATCAAGTTTCCTCTAAGACAGTGGAAAGGGTGACAAAGAAGGCAAATGAGAAGCTCATTAGCCAGCTGAGCACTTACCTGCAGTGGACCACTATGGGTCCTGCCTCAGGAGGATTGAGGAATTTCACCTGCCGGACAAAGCCCAGTAGACCTGTGGCATAGCACGGAACCCCATGGTCAGGCCAGCTGGTGAAATGGAACAGCCGGATTTCACGGATCTCATGGTAGCCTTTCTGAGGAGAAAACACAACTTGTGTCTTCTTTAATTCATAACAAGCCACATCATTGTTCCCTCCCTCCCTCCCTCCCCCCCTCTAGCTGTTCTTGCCAAGAGACTATGAAGGAAAATCCATTGTTCAGGTTAGAGCTGGTTCTAGAAAATGACAAAAATTATAATGATAGTAAAACAATGTACATTTACATAGCACTATATGTCAGGCACTGTGCTAAGCACTATGCAGTTATTTTATTTGAATCTCACAACAACTCTGGGAGGTAGGTGCTATTATTACCCCCATTTAACAGATGAGAAAACTGAGGCAAATCAAAGTTAAGTGATTTGCCTGGGGGAACACAATTAGTAAGAATATGAGGTCAGATTTGATTCCAGGCCAGTCTATCTACTCTACCAACTCGATGTCTCATTTAAAAGTTTTCTGAGGGATTATCTTCAGAGGATAAAAGCCAACTACTACTTCAGAAGCTGTAATGCTAATTACTATTATAGTTATCCATATTTATGTAGAACTTTATATGTTACAAAATGCTTTCTTTACAACAATCTTGCTAAATAGACAGTTTTAAATGCAACCACTCCCTAACTTATGAAGGATGAAATTGTGGCAGAATGAAAGGTTAAGTGACTTGTCCAAGAATATAAAAGCAACTGAGAGGCAGGACTCAAGGTCAGATCATTTGATTTCCAAATCAGGAATTCCTTAATCCATCCATCCTAGAAGCATTTACGTTTCTGTTATGTGCTAAGTACTATTACAGGAGTTTACCTTGTACTGGGGAAAAACATGTGCACAGATTAATAAACATTAAACACTTGCAAAATGAACACAAACAATTGAAAAGAAATAACATATATGTCTATATACACAAGTACACAAACACATATTTGCATGCACACATTTTTTGAATGGGTTTATGCAGGAATTTTTTTTGATTGACTATACACTTTTGCAATGGGTTTTGTTTTTCTTGCTTTTTACAATGAGGAGGGGAAAGTGGGAAGGAGAAAACTGAAAATGAAACTAAATTGAAAAAAGAAAAAAATGAACGTCAAAATTGTTAAAAGAAAAAGAAAAATAACAAGATTCAAAAAAAAAATCTAATGATTTTTCTGAGACCCACAAACAATAAAGTATTTGCAAAGAAGTAGTCTGAAATCCTCAGTCATCTGCCTGAGCCTTGCATCAGACTGGGGATTTTCAGCAAAGTATCAACTCGCAGAATCTCAGAAACGTCAGGTTTTGGAACGATCTTACAAAGTCACTAAGTCCAATCTTTACCTAGAGTGAAACTCTCATCTGTGGCATTTTTGACATGTGGTTGTCTGACCTCCCTCCAGTGATGGAAAACTCAGAGATTGTTGTTTTTCTTCTTTGTTCTCAAAGAAGGCCATGACAACAGGGAAGGGATGCCATGACATGCAAGTGAATTGGATTTAAATGAGAATGGGCTCTACAAGGTGATCAGTCTTACTTTTTCCTCCAGAGCCATCTGGGCCCTTTAGTCAGATATAAATCAAGACGACTGGAGATGGCCCTGGATGCAATAGAAGACCTTGGCCTTTTTTAAGCTAAGATTTTTAAGTGTTCTCAGACTGAGGCAATGACTATTCAGTGACTAAGGTTAGATAAGAATTAAGGCAGAAAATAGCCTCTTTCACCTAATCAAAAAAAAAAAAAAAAAAAAAAAAAGGAATCAATCTGGGAGGTGAAGTCCTCAGGATTTCTGACCCAGCAACACTAAGACCTTCAGGGCCCAAACAGAGATCTGGTAGGCTTGGCCTGGGACCTTCTGTTGGTCAGTCACTACTCCCTGAAGCTTTTGTTGCTGCTGGACAGCTCTGATGGTTGTAAAGATTTTCTTTCCACTGAGTCAAAATTTCCTTTTTATAGCTCTCAGTTCTGTTCTCTGGGACCAAGAATAGAAAGGCTAATTTTTTCCTCTATGTGATGTCCTCTTGTTTATAACAATTAACCCTCCTTCACCTTTCTAGTCTTTTCCAGGTTAAGCATTTCTATTTTTTTCAACTAATCTTGCTTTGACATGGTTTCTAGTTATCTCCCTCCTGTTCAGCCTTATCTGAGCGTGTCTTAGCTAGTGAGTACTTTTCCTCCGGTGTGGTGCCCAGGACTGAATTGGGCCACATGAGGACAGAGAATAACTGATCTGTTATTCCCCTTGTGCTAAGTGCTTTTCAACCTCTTTTTGTGCCATGGACTGAGCACTTTGGTAGTTTAGTGAAACTTATGGACTCCCTTCTCCAAATGTTTTTAAATGCATAAAAAATACATAGGATTACAAAAGAAAATAATTATAATGTAATATAAATGATCAAAATATTAATGAAAAAAAGTTCACAAATGGCAGGTTCACAATTTCTGCTCTTTGGTTCTCATGCAACACAAGGTAATGTTGTTCAGTTCTTTCATACTCTTAATGACCCCATATGGGGTTTTCTTGGCAAAGACACTTGCCATTTCTTCCTCATTTTGCAGGTGAGGAAACTGAGAAAAGAATGCTAAATGACTCTCCCAGGAACATATAGCTAAGAAGTATCTGAGGCTGGATTTGAACTCATGGCTTCCTAACTCCAGGCTGGTGACTCTATCTACTATGTCAGTAGCTGCCCCACAAGGTTATGTTAATTTTTGCTATCATGTCATAAATGACTGATGTTGAACTTACAATATACTCAGCAGTTGGTGGCTAACATCCAGACACCTTGCCATATATCCTGACACTGCACCTCATCACTTTCTCCCCCATCTCTTCTTAGGGAGAGGACTTTCTGGACAAGACCTCTGGGAAATGCCCTTCAAGAAACATTCTCCTGCCTGCAGCTCTCTGCTGGGATGATTCAATCTACTTAGCTCTGGAACTCTGCACTCTGGGGCTGAGCTATTCCAAGTAAGCAAGTGCAAACTTAAGCACAGTATAAGCTAGGCAGGCATAGACCAATGCTTTCCACCCACTTACACCAGACATCTTTCTATCTGCTCTCCTTCCTATTCTATCTTTTACTCTTAGAAGAGTAAACAAAATGTTAATTTTCAGAAATCAAAACTTCCTGCTAATAACTAGATATAAAGATGTGTGTGATTTCCTTTCTTAGAATGTCTGTTACTGGAAGGCAGGGATGGCCTTGCTTTTGGATTCCCAGCCACTATCATAGTGCTTGACATACAATAAACACTTAAGAAATGTTTTTCACATGTAGTGGATTTCCTGCCATCTAGGGGAGGGGTGGGGACTAGGAGGGAAAATTTGTAACAGAAAGCTTTGTAAGGGTCAATGTTGAAGAATTACCCATACATATGTTTTGCAAATAAAAAAAAATGTTTTTCATTCATTCTTTCATCCATCTCTCTATTTCCTCCTCTTTATACCTTCTCCTGTCTTTCTCTCTGTGAAATGCTTTCCCTCCTTAGGAGAGTTACCCCCTTTCCCAATCACCAGTCTTTTTCATAGTTCATATTGGCCCATTCCCCAATTCAGGCAAAATAAATCTCCAAACCCAAATGCTAAAATCAATTCATATAATTGGATCTTAGCATAAGGATAAAATGAAGTTATGTAGATTTATAGTGAATAAATACATATAGTACACACATGGTGAAATATATACCACTATAGCAGCAAATAGGTCTTCCCTAGGTGCATATAGAGGAGTAAAAAGGAATAGACAGGGAAGTAGGAAGTAGTGGTCAGCCATGTCCATAGCTAAAAATCATACATTTCTTCCTGTTTCTTTCCTAAATATCTTGGCAAGTTCTCTCATTTCCCAAATGAGGCTTCGTGATTAACATCCAAAAGATAGGCTTACCTTCTGAACGGTAAATGTGCGTATGACATACTCAGCCAGCGGCTCTGTTTCAATTAATGTGACTTTAATATCTCCATAAACTTCTGTATCATCTGGCCAATACCTAACACACTTCACCTGCAGCAAAAGGAGAGAGAATAGAAAATAGTAAGGGTAAAACTCAGCTTGTGGAGATGAGAACTAACCTTAAGATGAGCTTTCATTTTAATAAACATAAGTGGGACTTAATAGAGATTTCAAATTAAATATACCTAGATAACCCAGGTCAGTGAGTGGCTGCCATACTATGTGTCTCAGAAATGGTCTAACGCAGATGCAAAAACATGAAATACTAAAAAAAGGAGGCAGAGAATGAAGGACAACACAAAGATAGCCTGAGGGCTGCATGAGCACCCAGGTCAAAGTAAAGAACCAGAAGCAGGTCTTCACCACATTGGGAGGATAATGAGATAATGGAGCCATTCAAATATAGGAAGATAAAAATGCTTTGGTTGGGCAGCCACCATGCTGGGCATGGCCAAATTAACTGTAGTGCCTTGAGGCAATGGAGCAGTGTGAAACTCCAGTCAGTTTAAGCAAGGTAAGTGCAATCACAGCAGTATAAAAAAGTTTAGAGTGAAAACTGGAGAAAAATGGGGATGAGGGTAGAAAAGTAAAACAATGGGGTGAAGAAGGCAAAGGCTGAGGGATGAGCTAGAGGTGAACACTGAGGCCTCAGACCCCAAAAGGTGAGTGTCTTGGGGTCCTAATCGCATGGAGAGAGTATGTCACATTTTATGTAAGTATATTTTTTTATAGCAGAGCTTCTTAAACTATGGGTCACAATCCCATATGAGGTCATGTAATTGAATGTGGGAGGTCACAAAATTATGAATTATTATCAGTAAATATTTAATTTGTATACCTATTTTATATGCCTATATACCTGGGGTTGTATAAAAATTTCTGTAGGAGAACAGATAAATTTTTATGCAACCCTAGATATATAGGCATAAATTTTTATATCTTTAGGCAAAAAAAGGGGTCATGAAAGGAAAAAGTTTAAGAAATCCTGCTCTATAGGACCTACTCTTTGTGACATCTGTCTAAGGGAAACTAATTTCATGAAGAAGATAGAGACCAAAAATGGAGTTTTACTTTGCTTCAGCTTTTGTGACTACTAGAGAAATCATTATCCAAAAAGCTTACCCTTCCTACTTCCACAAGATTTGTCACCATCACAACACTGGCTGAATTCTCCTGCCAAATCATCCTCCAAAAGTCCTTGACAGTTTCCTGCATTGGACCTACCAAGGAAGAAAAAAATATTGGCGTCTTAGATGTCCAGGTGCAACAACAGTTGGTCCCTTGTTCATGGTGCCTTAAGGTGGGCTATTGGAAAATCCTGGTAAACAAAGATAATAATGGACCTCAGTGTCTGTGCTTAAGTATGAGAGTTGGACTCCTGACTGTGCTTGGCTGATAACTTGCAGAAATAGTCTGAGAAAGTCACTGAAGATTCAATTCTCATTGAGTGCATTCATTTTAGGAGAGGATGATCATCCAGTTCCAAAATTACAGTTGGACCTATCATTATAATACAGCAAAATGTCTTTTTATTCATTCAAAGAGCATTTGTTAATATGTATCAAACCCAATCCTAGGTTACAAAGACACAAATAAAAAACAGTGTCAGCCTTCAAGATACTTACATGCTGAGGGAGGGGGTTAAGGTGGGGCAGGAAAACAGCATTTACACAGACCTTAAAATCATCAATTTTGAGCTGGAAGGGACTTTTAAGGCCATTGATTCCAATTCCCTTATCTTCCAGATGAGAAAAATAATATACAGGGAGTTAAAAAATTTTATCCAAGGTCACAGAATTAGTAAGTATCTGAGATTCAAATTCAAGTCTTTCTGATTCCAAATCCAGCAGTCCATCTGCTACAATATTGAGCTATTTCAACATCCACATCCCTTCTTGAGCAGTGATTGAGGGAGACATTGGACAAGGAAGAAAAAGAATTCTGGGTCACAGAAACTAAAATACATACAAATAGACCATCCATGATTTACTGCTAAGAAGGACTGGTTTTGAATTCCACCTTGGACACTGTTTGATCCCAAGCAAGTTACTTAACCTTTTGAAACCTTAGTTTTTCCATTTATTAATTGGGTATAATAATATTACTTCCTTCACAATGTTGTTATGCTGATCAAATAAGATAATGTATGTAAAAGCCTGTTATGATAATCAAATGAGATAATGTATTTAAAAGGTTTTGCAAATATTTAAGTGCCATGAAAAAGAGTCAGCTATTTTTATTATACACATATCTTGTGAGGGCTGTCCTTTTCTAAAAATCAGCCTTTGTCAAGGCAACTTTGACATTCACTGTAAGCTGATCTCATAATTAACATTTCCAAAGTTCTTTCTTGTTTTAAAAAGAGCTCTGTGAAGTTTGTTGTGTAGTATTGTTGTTCCCAAAAAGTTGAAGTAGTTAGAGTGGCAAGTTGCAAGGTGGCAGACATGGCTAGTAGGTGGCAGAGCCAAGATACTACAATTTGGAGTCGGAAGGTAACTGGCACTAGGATCAGAGGATTTGGCTTCCAACCTTACTTGTGATGTTTCTATCTGTGCTATAGGCAGTCACCTATCCTCTCTGGGGCTCAGTTTCCTTATTTGTAAAATTTGTAAAAATTTGTAAAATTTATTAGTCTAGATGGATTCTTCCAGAGGTTTCTTCCTGATCTAGGTCTATGATCTTTATTTTACAAAGGGAATAAGTTAATCCAAACTATGGTTCCCTTACTATGCTCCAAAAATCTGCTAACTCCAGGTTCCCTAACTCATCCCACTTTATACAGGGTTTGTGCAAATATGTCATGCAGCTTTTTACTACTTTATATAGACTATGCCAGTGTGTTTTTAGGGGCAGGAGAAAAAAAGAACTTCATGATTTGCCCCAAAGCTCTGGACCACCTTAGGGAAGGCCCTCTACCCAGGGGAATCTGTCATCTCTGACATGCACAGCTGACTTGACAACTATGCCTCACATGGCAATCCAGACCTGGTGTGCCCATGTGCAAAGCAGTCCATGAAACAACTGACTAAGAAATGCTGAAATAGCCCATTTCCTGTCACAGAATTTGGGTTTTGAACCTGATCCCCCAAAGGGCTCTCTAGAATATTCCCTGGGGGAACTGGAGCTAATTAACATTTGCTTGTTATGTTGTTTGGTTGCTATATTGATCTTGGTTGTTCCTTGCCCATCTGAGAATCTTAAAATTATGGAAAATCAAATGTCAAAGGGGCCTTAGAGATCAGCTGGAGCAGTAGTTTCCAAACTTTCTGGATCAACAAAACATTTTTACCACCTTCAGTACATGTACAAAGTTATACATATACTATAATCTATATCAAATTGCTTGCCTTCTCAATGCAGGGTGGAGAGGCAGGGTAAAAAAGCATTTGAAACTAAAAATTTAAAAAAAATATATAAAAAATTGGAAGGAAAGTGATATGTACATGTACTACTATGCTTATATGCACTATAAAATCCATGCAAAAATAGAAATTTTTTTAAAGTATGAGATAAAGATGAAATGATAATTGATCCTAGAGGCAACAGGGAGCCACTGGAGTTTGCTAAGTATCATGGTCAGATCTGTGCTTTGTGAAAACATCACTATGTGGAATGAATTGGAGAGAAAAGGAATTAGAAGCCCATTAGGAGGGGCTATTAAAATAGTTCAGGTAAGAGGGAATGAGAATTTGAATCTGATAGGGGCTGTGTGAAGGAATGGAAGGAACAGGTGAGAGAGATCTGGAGGTAAAAATAAGTTGGCAATGGAATGAACACATGGGTTGAGAGAAAGAGGGAGGATTTGAAGATGACACCAGGTGGGGTAGCTAGGTGGTGCAATGGATAGAGCACCAACCCTGAAATCAGGAGGACCTGAATTCAAATCTAGTCTTAGACACTTAACACTTCCTAGCTGTGTGACCCTGGGCAAGTCACTTAACCCCAATTGCCTCAGGGGGAAAAGATGACACTAAGGTATGAACTTGGGTTATTTGAAGGATGAATAGATGAATATATTTTACATTTTATTCTCTTTGTTCATTCATTTAATTTCATTTGACTGAGTCTTGATGTCTCAGGAAATCATTACCTTCCACTGGCCCAATTCTAATTTTAAGGAATCATTTTCTTCAGTGAGTTTTTGTATTCCTTTCCCCCTTTAGTCATTTTTACTTTTAAGGAATTGTTTTCTTCAGGAGATTTCTGTACCTCCTTTTCCATTTGACCAATTCTATTTTTTTAAGTGTTCTTTTTCCAAGCTTCTTTTTTCATGATTCTCTTACATAATTCTCATTTCTTTTCCCAATTTTTCTTCTATCTCTCATTTGATTTTTAAAATACTTTTTTTGAGCTCTTCATAAAGACTTTTTTCACATTTCTCTTTGAGGTTTCACATGCAGGTATTTTGACATTGCTACCCTATTCTAAGTGGGTCCTTTAATCTTCCCTGTTGCCATAGTAGCTTTCTATAGTTAGGGCTTTTGTTTGTTTGTCTGTGTTTTATTTCTATTTATTTTCTAGCCTATTTCATGATTTTTAAAATTCAGCTCTGCTTCTAAAGTACAGGGGACATTGTCCCAAGCTTCTTGTGCCAAAGACCAGGGAGCTGATTTCCTGGCTTTCTACACTTGGTCTCCAGGGCTGGCAGCTCCCTGACCACCCTTTTTGGCCTTACCAAGGTCTCTAGGCTTGCCAGGCCTGACTAGTAATCTGCCTCTTCAGAGTGGGAGGTCTCACAGCTGGCCCACTTTGTCTAGCATGTTGAGACAAGGACTTAGGACCTTAGTTGCTGATCTGTGCTGTGGCTAAGAGCTTGGATACAGCCTATGCTGGGCTGTGATCAGTCCTCTTTTACACAAATGAGACAGACCTTTCCTGTAGTCCTAAGTTATCTTGGGCTAGAAAATTTTCACCCTGTCCTTTTATGGGTTTTGTTGCTCCAGAATTCATTTTTAAGGTGTGATTTAAAGTTATTTTGAGGGAAATTGGGGAGAGCTCAGGCAATTTCCTACTTTTTCTCTACCATCCTGGTTCCACCTCCACCCTGGTTGTCATTCTCAATTTTGTATTCTATCTCACCTTCCATATCCAATCTGCTGCCAAGTCTTGTTGAATCTATCTTGGTAACATCTCTGAGATAAAAAGTATATATATATATAATTTCTTTCCCTTTTAGGACCCTGCCATCACCATGGTCTAGACCCTAAACTATTTTAATAGCCTGAAGATTTGTCTTCCTTTCTTAAGTCTTTCCTCATTCCAGTCCATCCTCTACTCAGTTATTTGATGCTCCTAAAGCTCAAGTCTGACCACATTAACTCTCTTTCTCCCCACTATCCTCCAGAAGATAAGCTCCAGTGATTTCCTACTATCTTTAGGATCAAGTACAGATCCTTTTTGGCATTCAAAGATCTTTATTTTCTTGTGACATTCTACTTTCCTAGTTTTCTTACACCTTGCATTCTCTCCCATATACTTCACTATCTAGTGTCTTCCTAGTGTAACAAACAAGACATTTCATCTTTTGATTCTGTGTACTTTTACAGGCTGTACCTCTGGAATTCTCTTCCTGCTCATCTCTACTTCCTTGGCTTCCTTTAAGTCTCAGCTAAAATCCCTCTTTCTACAAGAAGCCTGTTCAAATCTCCCTTAATACTCATGCCTTTCCTCTGTTGACCATCTCCAAAATATCCTGTATTTATCTTGTTAATATGTAGTTGTTTGCATATTGCCTCCCCATTTTAATATGGCCTCCCTAAAGAAGACTTTTTTCTTTCTTTCTTTTTTTTTTTTTTTTTTTTTTTTGAGTTTTCAGTGTTTAGCCCAGTCCATGATAAGGAGAGGATTTTTCCAATTGATTCAGTTATACCTGCTGTATATGTATTGATAGAGATTTAATTATAACTGCCGGAAGCATCCTATGACATCCTCAAAAAGGAGAAATTGGTTGTTTTCAAATCTGAAAAAGCTGGGTAATAGAGTTTGGATGATGAAATTGATGTAACTTCCTCCCCCTGACCTTGGGGGGCTTCTGTTCTAATGGGTCAGTGGTCCTGGTCTTCTGGCTTTGGAATCTGCCTCAGGAAAGTCAAAAATCTAATCTATCTGATTCTGACCACTCCTTAGCCAGATAGCTTCTGGCCTCAGGAAACTCCCACAGATCAAACTCCTGAGACTATAGCGAATAAAACCACTCCAATTCTTTCGTGACTGGTAATCTTGTCACTAATAATGTGATCAACTGAGAACCACTTCTTCTGGAGACCACTCCTTCCTACCTTGAGCCATAGAATTAGCATATCTATTGTAGAAGCTGGATAAATTGACCTCTTTGGTTCTGTTTCTTTATTAAATTCCCTTACAATTAAATCCACTTATAATGGCATACAGTACTTTCAATAAATCTTTGCCCCTTGACTGGGAGATGGGTTTAAGTCTGCAAATTTTTTTGAGACACCTCAGGACTGCATCTGGGATTAGTGGGGTCTCCCCTTCTTAATCTCAACAAAGTAGGTATGATTGTGTTGGAGACAAATCCTTCTATTGGTCGTTAAAGCTTCCCACCTTTCTGATTCTTTGATCACACAATTCATGGAGTCAGGCCATAGTGGAGGCTGAGAAGTGAAGCCTCAACTTTGAAGACCTGTGATATAAACAAATCTCATTTTTAAAGAGATGGGAAGTGAAAGAAGTCCAGAGAGACAGCACTAGTTTGTGGTAGAGCTTAGAGAAAACCTAGGACTTGCAGTTTCCTGGCCCACATCTTTTTTCAGTACATAACACACTTATGTTCATGACTTTCACTTTATTATTATTATTATTGTTATTTTCAGAGCCGATTCTATTTCACACTCTTAAATTGCCTCGATTTTAGATTCTTTGTACTGAGTCTATAGTTTAGGAAAGAGGAACAATTCAAACCACTTTAGAGAACTTGAATCAGACTCAGAATGAGAAGGGATCTTAATGAGTATCTAAACCAACAACCTCATTTTATAGATGAGAAAAACTGAGGCCAAAAAATGTTAAATGATTTGACAAAGGTCATGCAAATAGTATAAATGGCGGTGAGGTTTGGGACTCATTTCTTTTGACTGAAGATCCAGGTCATTACAATAGCTTAAGCACATTTTCATGTCATTTTACTGCTCGATATTAAGCCTATTTTTAGTTTGGATGGGACAAGCCCTTTTTCAAAGCCTAAGAAGCCTGTGTGGTGTATCAACAATAATCATCCTCCTTTTTAATGTCATAGTCTTAGGAAACACTGAAAAGAAAAGAACACTATTCTTTATCCCTCACCTTTAATCTGAAATACTTCTGTCAGTCTATCAGCTTCCTATTCCCTGTCATCACAATGAACTACAAAAGTGGCATTGAATTTATAGTGTTTGGTGAGACTGTTGTCCAATCTTTGCCACAGTCAGTTCCTAGTGACCTCCCCCACCCTTTCCCCTTTTTACAGTTGAAATAACTCCCATACATTCCAAAAGTGATTGCCATACTCTGAATGACAATGAGGTTCTGTACCCCATCATGATCCAAGCCTTAAGATTTTTGAATAAGTCAATCTAACAGTTGCATAAGAAAATGGTAGAATAGATGAGAAGAGATATTCCTTATTTATTGTGTTTGTAGTAGAGGACATTTCTGCAACAGCCTTCCTTGTAGATCACAGAAGGCTGAAAATGGGGGACTTTATAGATCATCTCATCTAAACTTTTCATTTTATAGTTGAGGAAACTACAGTCCAGAGAGTGAAATGCCTCTCATAGTCATACAATTAGTAAGTAGAAGAAATGAAAGGTTTCTGATGCATTGTTCAAAGCTCTCTATTTCACCAAACCACCTGTGTGTCTGAACAGTAAGAGGAACTAAATAGTCTCTGTAAATTCCTCATCTCAATGACCTCTATACAAGTGACTTCCAATCTCTACATGCAGTTTTGGTCTCTCTCTTGAGCTCTAGTCCCACATCAACAACTGGTTTGGGGGCATTTCCAAAGCTATGTTCCATAGACATCTTTCACTCTACATATATAAATGGGAATCCATGATCTTTTTTCTAAAGCTTTCAGGACTTCCAAACTTCCTCATTCTATTAAGGGTGCTACTATATTATTAAGATATACAGAATGGCCATCTCATTGTTAACCTTGATTACTCATTCTTTCTCATCGCCTTTATCTGAGTAACCTTCAATGTCTTTTCAATTCGGTTTCCACAATATATCTAAGAAACTGTCCTGTTTGCTCACCACTTTTACTCAGGCCCTCATTGTCCCTCATCTGAATTGTTCTAGTAGCCTCCTAATTAACCTCCCTACTTCTGGTCTCCTATCCAAGTCATCCTTTATAGAATTGCCACTGTGGCCTACTAAAGATCAGATCTGACCATATTTTCCTCTGCTCAAAAATCTCCAGGACCTCTGAAACAAAACAAAAAATCCTCTATTTGCAATTAAAACTCTTTGCAATCTGGTTCCAGCCTACCTATGCTGGACTGTTGTACATAATTGCTTTTCATATGCCCCACAGACAAACTGACCTATGTGCTGCTCCTTACACACGGTGTTCCATATGTACTTGCTTTGCCTCTACATAGGGTACATTCTTGGAATGCACTCCCTCCTCACTTATACCCTTCTGAATACTTGGCTTCCTTCAGAATCACTTTCAAGTACTACCTCCTACATGAGACCTTTCCTGAGTGATAGAAAGAAAAGCATGAATAGGCATTGTGGGTAGATGAGAATTTGTGATCCCTCATTTCCCTCTTCTATATAGTCATTCAGATGGAGCTCTGCTCTGACAAACCTTTTGGTCACCAAAAGAAGGTGAGGAGGGAATGCACTTACCTTGAGTGGCAATGTAATGACGGGGTCGGTGATATCCCTAAATAAGAGAAGGAAAAATAGTCAATGGATAATCGTCCAGAGTTGGAGGAAATAGTACATTCTCTGACTTTGAAAATCAGTCCTACTGCTCCTTCCAGGTGTGGCTACTGGCCCTTATAAGCACATGTAAGTTGAGATTTTTCTTTTTCATGTACTTTGTAATCAGACCTCAACTGCTCAGAAGGGAAACAGAGCAGAGAAGAGAAGGAACTGGCCAGTGCATACAGGTCAATCAGGCAATAATAATAGTAATCTATTAAGTGCTTTAAAAAGTTTTTTTTTCTCATGACAACCATGTGAAGCAGATTGTTGGGTGGGTATTAATCCCATTTTACAGATGAGAAAACTGAGGGCTAGCAAGAATGTCATATTTCAAAGCTGGAGGGAATGGCAGAGGTCATCTACTGGAGAAACAAATTGTTCCCCAACATCCCTGATACATGGTTACTTAGAAACTACGATTTCCTGATACAGTATATTTCATTTTTGGATATAGCTAATTACTAGGACTTACACCTTTTGGTTTAGTTGTCATGTTCAACTTGTTATGATCCCATTTGGGGTTTTCTTGGTAGAGAGACTGGAATGATTTGCCATTTTCCTTCTCCTGCTCATTTTATAGATGAGGAAACTGAGGCAAATTGGTTTAAGTGACTTACCTAGGGTCACATAATTAATGAGTGTCCAAAGCTGAATTTGAACTAAAGTCTCCCTGACTCCAGGTGCAGTGCTTGACTTCTGTGCCCTTAGATTTGGCTAAAATCTACTTTTCTGCAGTATAAATAACTTGACTTGAGCCATGCACTATTGTTTGAGGAGGGATTTGATCAAAAAGTCCATTGCTCTTTATACTAAGTTACAATCTCCAAGTATTTACAGAGCCCCTGCCATGTGGCCAGCCTATAAATGGCTTCATGGAGGAGAAAGAGAAGTCTAGGAGAAGACTATTAAAATTGTCATTAGTGAGTCAGCATCTACTTGGACAGAGGCTTCTAAAAGACTTTCAGAGACCTGTCTTAGGCCCTTTACTTTTCAACATTGTTACTAATGACTTAGATGAAAGTTTAGATGTCTTTCTTGTCAACTTTTCAAATTACATGAAGCTAGAAGGTATAATTAACACAGAGGATGAAAGAGTCAAGATACAAAAGGGTTTCAACCAATTAAAATGATGAATCGAGTTAAATAAGATGAAACTTAATAGGAATAAATGCAAAGTTCTATGTTTGGATTCAAATAATCAACTTCACAAGTACTGAATAGTGAATATATAGCCAAACAATAATCTGTGTATAAAATATGTGGGAATTGTTGGAGGTGTTGTAGAAGGAATTATTGATTAGGTGCTGTTTGGACTAGAAAACCTTTGAGATCCCTTTTAGATTTGAAATTCTGTGATCCTTTGATCTGTAAAATGGGGATAGGATACAGACACTTTCACAATATGATTGTAGAAAATGTATAATGACTGTTACAAATGCTATGGAAATTGAAATCATTCTTGTTATTAAGATGGGAAAGAAGAATTTGATTACATTTTGAGCTAGTGAATCAAAAGAAAATGTTGCAGTGGGTCATCATTTTCCAAACCCCATTTCCTACACTCCCCCCAATTTTTTTCAACCTTGAATGACTTTCATGAACTGATACAAGGTTAAGCGAGCATGAACTAGGAGAACATTGTATAAAGTAATAGCAATACTGTACAATGATTAATTGTGAATGAGTCATTATGCTATCATGATAAAATTGCTATCTAGATCAAGAACAAGATTTGATGGAGTCTGAATGCAGATTGAAGCATACTATTTTTCACTTTTTTTTCTTTTGGTCTGTTTCTTCTTTTACAACATGACTAATATGGAAATATGTTTAACATTACATGGACAGATATAACCTATATCAAATTGCTTACCATATTAAGGAAGGGAGAGAGAAAGGATGGAAAGGGAAAATTTGGAACTCAAAATCAAAATTAACATAAAAAATATCAAAAATGTCTTTACATGTAATTAGGAAAATAAAATACTAGAGTAAAAATTGTTTCAAGAGTTGTCTTTTGTTTTACATCACATTCATTTACAAACATTAGATCTTCCCTCTCCTCTATTCATTTTACTTTGCCTTGTAACAAAGATTTAAAAGGGAAAAATATTGAGTAAGACAATTAATTTATTGACTATGCATGACAGGTTGTGGCATATTTCCTACATATAAACCTCACCTTTGTGATAACAGGAAGGAATCTAATTTTAGCACATATAAAACATTATTCTCTTTGACCTGGCTGGGAAACAGAACTAACAGTGGAACCTCTACATCAAAGGGTAGAGACAATTTTGGTCACTTTTTTTGGACATGTTTTCAAATTGTTTTCCAGAATGGTTGGCCCAATTTGCAGTCCCAAAAGAGTGTTTCAGTTTTCCTCTCTTCCTATAGCTCCTACCTCCTTGACAACAAAAACATATATATATTTCTAATAAAGGAAGATGGATTATTAACTTGGTATAAGAAAACTTCTACCCAGAAAAAAACTTTTAATTCATTTAAATCCCACCTACACAGCACACAAATACTCTGAAAACCAGTAATAGGTCTTTCCCCAAATGACTATGGGGAATGTGAAATAGGTTTGTATCCAAAATACATTTATCTCACTCTATACTCATGCATCTGTTACTTATTTGGGACCCAGATACAATATTTATTTTTAAGCTAGTCATTTATAACAGATTCAAGTAGCCAGTGCTTTCAGAGGCATAGAAATAAAGCCAATGAACAGACGCTTTAGCCGGCAACCACAGACTCTTGAGACACAGGCATGCCTCGTAATGTCCATTCCAATTATCCAAATAGATTCATTTTAATGAAGCTTTATTATTTCCTTCCTTTTGTAGTGAATTAATGACCCATTCTTGGATGCACTGATTATATCATGGATAGCTGGCCGGCTGTTTGGGGAGATGCTGCCTCTCCACACAGAAATGGGATGGTGGAAAGAATTGTGGGCTCCAAAGATCTGTGCTTGAGTTACCAGCCTACCACCTACTGAATCTGTGAACTTGGACCAATCATTTCACTTCTCTAAGCCTTAGTTTTTTTCATTTGAAAATTGGGGATAATAATCTCTACCCATGGCTTCAGAGAATGTATTTGAAAGTGCTCGGTAACCCTAAAGCCCTATAGGAAAGCCTTCCTCTTACAATCTATTTTTCATAGTATTGGGAGACTACTTGTTTCTTAAATATATAAAATGTCTTCAAGTGTTTCTTCTTATATCCAGGATAACATATAAACTTTTTTTTTTTCTGGGATATTCAAAGCCTTCCACAGTTTCTCTCTATTCTGTTTTTCCAATTTTATTTCATTGCCCCCCTCTCCACAATTTCAAGTCCTTTCAGAATAAATTAATCCCTCTATCTCTTCCTTCCAATCTATTTTTGTTCAGTTATTTCTTACTCCTACAATGTTTTCTGATTTTGTCTTTACTGTTAGCTCTCCTACCTATCTTTTAAAGTCCATCTCTTCCAGAAAGCCCTCTATAACCTCTCCTGGTTATAATGACACTCCCATTCAGATATCACATACCACTTTGCATCTCTTTAATGCACATATCATGTACTATTATGGATGTAAATTATCATTCATCTTGGTTTATGTTTCATCTCCTTACCAGACTGTGAACTTCAGAAGGACAGGATCATGTACTGTTTAAATTTTATGTCATTCCCAATACTTAATTTAGTTCTCTATACATGAGAGGTATTAAATATTTTTAGTATTGTACTTATATTATTAAATTCAAGACATCATTATTGTTAATTATTATTCTTATTATAATCAAACTAATAAGTAGGATGACTCCCAAGGCTTGCGGGATAGGGGAAAGAAAGAATGATGATGAGCTACTCCCCAACAAAGCTAGGTTGATTCAAGCTAGAATTCCCCATAGGCCCTTTTTTCTCATAACCAAGCAAAGCGTTTGCATTTTGCCACTTCATTTGGGAGGGCAGGTATGTGGCACAGTAAATAGAGGGTTGAGGCCTGCAGTCAGGAAGACTTGAGTTTAAATTCAGCCTCAGTCACTAGCTTGTATGAACTCAGGCAAGTCACTTAACCCAATCTGCCTCAGTTTCCTCATCTAGAAAATAAACTAGAGAAGTAAATGGTAATGGGAACTCAGTCATCTCCAAGTCTCAAGAAGGCAGCACAGTAGGACTTTAGAGGAATAATGATAGCTCACATTTTCGCTTAGCATTTTATAGTCTACAAAACTATGTTTGTTCAGTTGTGTTCCACTCTTCATGACCCCATTTGGGATTTTCTTGGCAAAGATATGGGAGTGGTCTGCTATTCCAATCTCCTTGCCAAGAAAACTCCAAATAGGTTCATGAAGAGTTAAACAAAACTGAATTGACTGGACAACAACTTTACCTGGGGGCTTTTACTAAATTCTAGTTTATTGGCTGAATGTTCTAACTTTAGTTGACCTAAATCAGAAATCATGGTGGAGCCTTCCTTCTTCTACCTAGGCAAAAACATGTGTACTTTTTCCCATCACTTGGAGAGTCTGGTTCAGTGCTAGTTAGTTGGCTCATTTTATTATCATAAAACCCTCAGTTTTTTTTTATCCCCATTTTTCAGATGAAGAAACACAGAAGTCCAGAAAGGACAATTTCTTTTCTGTTCCTATAGTACTTAGAGAATGAGGACACCTTGGGTTATTCAGACTTTGAAGATTTCTAACAGAAATCTAAGAGTATTAATATGGGTTCAGAGGAAGAGAATAAGACCCTAAGATCTCAAACTCAATTGTTCCAGGTCTACAAGTGATGAGTGTGTTGGGAGTGGGAGAAAGGAGGTGGGAGGGAGAAAGAAATTGCATGATTTGGGCAGGAAAAAGTGCTATTCCTGAGCAATGATCTCATTATAGCCAAAAACTTAAGGGATCTCAAGCTACTAAATATCTTTCTCAGCACAGCACCTCCCTGCTGAAAGGCACTTACATCAATGTAGTTGGCATTAATATAGTCGGAATGTGGGTCTCCATCCAGCATCAGGAGTCTGACTCTTGAGTGGTCATCTGAAAAGAAAGGGAGAAAGGTGAGGGAAATTTAAGAAAAAAATGGACCTTCTGGAGTTAGAGTGAGAGAGGAAGAAAAATCACCCATTGTATCTAAGGGCCGTATCTAAGGTGTGGGACAGATCTTTGTTATCCTGTGGCTAGCTTCCCATGCCTTGACCCAGCTGTTGAAATTCACTAGTCATTCTTGGGCCATTCAGTTTGGAGCCTTTATAGAAGGTCCTATGAAAGAGGAGGCCAAAGAAGGTTTCATGGAATTGCTCTCATATATTAGGCTCCACATAGATTTCATTTTCATAGGATCAGAGATTTAGAACTGAAAAAGAACTTAATTGCCATTCAATCACCCTTCCCTCTCCAAATAAGAAAACTGAGGCTCAGAGAAGTTAAGTGATTTTCTCATGATCACATATATGGAATTGTCAGAAAACAGGATTTGAATCCAGGCCTTCCTGATTTCAAGTCTACTGCTATGGTGCCTCTTTCAAATTTGTTTTTTAAAAAATGAAATTATTTTCCATATTTTATCTGTGCTTTTATTTTTTCTGACTGGATTTTGGAAAATGTTTAAAGATCTATCATGAGTTATTGTTGTTATCAATAACAAAACCAACAGGTAAAAAAAATCTTAATAACAAGTCCCTCTGCTACCAAAAACAAAATGATCGTTTCAACCACAATCTTTGTAGAAAAATAATTACAAGTTCACTTCTCTTTCAAATAATACTTAACTGGGGGAGCAAAGGGAAGAAATCTCATCCACTTAAAAGAAGTTGGATATTCTCTTAGAGTTCATTATAATGGAGTATCTTTACAGTCAAAAAACAAAAGGGGAGGCTGGGGATGGCTGGTTAGCTCCCAAATTCATTCTACATGAAATTACACCCTACTGTAACATTAGCTTTATTTTAAGGCAGTGCTTCTAAAAGTGTGGTCTCAATAGTCTTGGGAATATAAAGACTCTTCTATGGTAGAATTCTGTATTAATTATTTTTTCATAATATGATAATGAGAAGGGTATATAATATAGTGGCTAGACAGCTGGTATTAGAATAAGGAAAATCTGTGTTTGAATTCTGTCTCTGACACATACCAACTATGGTCCTGTGCAATTTATTTAGACTCTCAAAATTCTGGCCATCCCTAGTCTGTAGAAGAAGATCATCACCAAGAGCTCCTTATACCAGTGAAATCATAGGTGTATTAAAAAAAAAAAAAAACCTCTATGTATGTGCATTTATATCTATATCTAATTTATATCAGGAAGGCTTAGATTCAGATCCTAACCCTGATACCTGAGTGATCTGTGTCAAATCCCTGAACTTCTTTGTGCTTCAAGTAGTTCCTTACAGCTTATCTGCTAAATTAAAGATAGGCATAACTTTTGGTATGAGTCCAAGGAGTTCCCTATTATGAATAAGTCAAATATCCTTTCCAGATTCATGTTTTCATAGTACGACAATGTTGAAATTCTATTCCTGAACTGAATATTTGATTGATTTGAAGACTAGATTGTATCTTGATCGCCATCTTGGTATTTCATCGCAAGTGAGGTATGCTTGTTTCCCTAGTTTTTCTATAAAGAGTTTTTCAGTGAGGGGAACTGAGAACAGGGGATGCCATAGAAAGGTTTACCCTGATTAAATAGTTCTTGGTTAAAAATGTTTCAAATTCATTTTACTCAGAGCACAGTAATAATCTTTGCTGGGAACACAATGAGGGAGAAGAAGGAAACTTGGACATGTGCACGTAAGTGTCAATGTAAGTTGCAATCAATTCCTGGAATATGCTTTTAGAACCACTGCTTTAAGGAACATAGATGTAGCAAAGTGAGATTCCCAGAGCTTCCTCAATTCTGTATTGTCTGGGGATGATGTCAGTTAGAGCAAATTGAATACTTGGAATGAGAACACAGGCTAAATGTGCAATGAGGTGAGCAAAGGACCTAAACTCATTCACACACTTCTTACATAGGTTAGATGTGAGGAAACAGATTGGTGGTGAGAAGCTGGGACACCTGGATTATCAGCTATTGGGTGAGAATAAGAACCTCAGAATTCTCCTACTAACCTTATAACACATCAAATACAAATTCCTCCAATAGCAGACCCAAAGAGAAATTGTGAGCTTTCATTAAAGGACAGAATCCAATTTGAAATCCCTGCTGTAGGATTTTATAAAGGGAAGGGTAGCATTATCCTCATAGTTTATTTATTACTTATGGGAGATGCTCATATTGTTCCTGTCCCTTATTTTTCTAACTTTATATAATTAGGTGGATGAAAAATTATGTTTACACACATACACATGGAGAAAGATAGGGAAGTCGACAACATGGAGGAGTTTATACCAGGCAATTTACAAAGAGCGCCAGAATGCTCATTACACGCTATCTACATTCTGCAAGCTTGAAAAGAAACTAATTTGGTGTCCCTCATTTGATATTCAAGACAAGAGGGAAGTTAGAGAGAATCATGTGGAAGCAAAAAGCTCTCTAACATTTAGGCAATAGAAAAACAGACTGCATAAACTTGAACATCGCATAGAGAGAATTGTACATCATAGCGTGTTGCATGCAGTAGGCATTTAATAAATGCCTGCTGAGTGAATGGATGAGGAAAAGCTTCTCTTAGTAGAATCATGAGGGCAAAATTCAGGAAAGGTCTGGTTTATTGCCAGCATATCAATCAACTGGATTTCTGCCTTTGCTGTCTATGGCTTCTGTGACCTTGGGCAAGACATTTCCATTTCAGAACCAACCTCAATTTCCTTTCTATAAAATAACTAGTTGGACTGGGTGAACTCAAACGTTCTTTATAGTTTATGACCCTACAAAGTAACTATGGAATTGCAGGAGAAAGGGGAAGCCTGAAGAGTTATCCATTCCAGGAAAAGTAAAAGGGGAATGTGTTTGAGAAGATTATTTCTGAGACATGTAGATGGCATGCTTAAATATAAGTGGAAGAGCTCCTAATGAACAGGGCCCTTCCTATGACAAATCTACTCTCTAATAACCATGATAGATCAAGTTTCTACCATGACTTTAAGATTTACAAAGTTCTTTCTGTACAACAGTCCTGTTGAAGAAGAAATACAAGTGTTAGACTCATTTTACAAAGGAGAGAATTGAGATTCAGGGAGATTGAGCAGTTTTCCTAGGTTTTACAGCTGGAAGTATCAGAGCCAGAAACTAAACTCTGGGCCTCTCACTCAAATTCCATTGTTTTCCACTGCCCACACTTCCAGTAGCCATTTGATGCATATTCTGTGTAAATGAAATTGTTTATAAATGTGACTCCCTGAAAGATAGAATGAGAAGAGCTGGACTCACTAAGGCTCATATTTGTTACTCTAAATCTATGGCTATAATTCCTGGCCCAGAAAAATTCAGAAAAATACAGCTGCCCATTAAAAAACATGAAATATGTCCAAAGACATTTTACTAATTACTACCAAGTTATTTTATCACTTAATTCATAGAGGCGAAGTTGCCAGAAAAAGAGGAAAAGGTAAGAGAGAAAGCAAGCTCTGTTACAGGCAGCCACTAGAAAGATTTACTTGGTCTGAGAAATAAAGATTTGATACAGACACAAAGGAGATAAGAGGGTATTGCTGGCAGAGAACAGGAAGGAAGAGAACCCAAGTCCTTAACTTGTATTGAGGAAAACACTTTGAAAACTAAAAGATGGAGAAAGGGGACCTATCTTTCACTGTCATCAAATCCATGCTGGAGGTAAGAACTTAAAATAGATTGTCAGTTTTCAGACAAGCATAAAGTACTCGGTTTTCTAGGGAGGATAACAAGTGCTCAAATTGTGCTAGTGAAGAGAGCAGTGGACTTGAAGTTTAAGGATGATCCTATTAGTCCCAGCTCTGTCACTAGCTGTATGACTGACTGTTGTGAGACTCAGTTTCCTGATGTGTAAAATGGTGATCTGATTTATAAATTGAGTAGGAAGCTGCATACTGGATCCTGTCAATGTTGCCTAGTTTTCTCAGATCTGTCTCCTTTTCCCCACTCATATTGCTACCAACCTGGTTGAGATTTTTGTTATTTTTCACCTTGGCAAAGGCAATAACATCTTACTAGTCTTCCTACTTCTTGGTCTCTTTCCTCTGCAATCCAACTTCCACAAAGTTGTCAAAATAATCTTCATATACAAGCCTAACCATACCACATTTTTGCTCAAAAACTTTAACTGACTCCCTATTACCTTGAGGATAAAATAAAAACTCTTTCATCTGGCATTTCAGGTCTTCTGTAATTGACTTCTGGTTTACCTTTTTATTATATACTCTATTTCAGACACCATAGATTACTAGCTCATCCTTGAGCTCAATATATTGTCTCCCACCTTCATGTATTCATAGAGTATAAATGCCATAGTTATATTACTTCCTCTTCTCTGAGGGACCAGAAGCTCTTTTTCTTCAATAGCTCATGTCCATCTAATTAAAAAAATTGTTAAACATCTTTTATGTGATGGGCCCTGCAATTAGGTGCTAAAAATACAAATTAAAACAAAACACCTCCCTTATGGAGCTTTCATTCTACTGAGGAAATACAAAACAAACATAGATAAGTAATTGCAAAATTATTGCTATTGTTATGGTTCAGTCATTTTAATCATGTCTGACTCTTTAAGACCCTATTTAGGGTTTCCTTGGCAAAGATACTGGAGGGTTTGCCATTTCCTTCTTCAGTTTTTGGCAATTCATGAAATGACTTGCCTAGAGTCAAACAGGTTGAGTCTTCCTGACTTGCTAGTGACTATACCACCTAGCTGAACATTAAAAAAAATATGAATCAAGTCCAGTGGTAATTGAGCAGAACCTTTAAGGGATGTTGGGATTCTTAAGAGAAGGAGGAGAGAGAGGAAAGGGTATTCCAGGCATGTAGAACAATCTATGAAATAGGAGTGAGAACTGGCATGTTGTGTAAGGTGAACAGTAAGTATGGCAGGAATATGGAATCTATAAAAAGGAATGGGGTATAACCAAGAAGAGTTTGTATTTTATACTAGAAGAAATAGAGTCATTAGAACTTTCTGAGGCAGGGAATGATCCAATCTATGTGTCAGGAATATAGGCTTGACAGCTATGTGGATTCAGGGAAAATAATGAGAAGTTTATTATTTTTCTTTTGTATTCCAAGATCAGCTTGGATTACTTCCTGCAAGGAGCCTTCTATGACTGAAGACTTCAACTAAAATTTCTGCTCTTTCCTTTCTCACATTTCTCAAGATTATTTTCTCTCTGCAGTTCTCTTTTGTTTCCAACAAAACGGTACCTTCTATTGTAGTTATTTGGGTAAAAGATTTTTGTTGTCCCCTCTCCTCCAGTAGAATAATTAGAGAATGTTAATTGTTATCTTTGTATTTCCAGGGCCTTAAGCAGGGAAGGCACTTAATAAAAGATTGGGTATTAATTTTATTTTTTCACTTACCAAAATTTAATTTTCTCTCCCATCCATATTGAAAATAAAAGATAACCAAAAACTCTTGTGATTGATATGTATAGTCAGGCAAAATAAATTTCCCGATTGTTCATCTCTGAAAATCTTTTGTCTCATTCTGTACCCTACGTTCATCACTTCTCTGTCAAGAGATGGGTAAAGGAATAATTTCATACATTTACTGTCCAAAAGTGGAACGGATTGCTTTAGGAGGTAATGAATTTCCTAGTCACTGAAAATTTTCAAACAGAACTTAGATGAGCATTTGTTTGCCACAGGGTAGAAGGGACGTGTATTCCAAAAGACATTGGAATAGGTGGCTTCTGAGGTCCACAGCCTGTTCAATAAGAACATTTGTACTTCCAGGGTTATGTAAGAAAAGTTTTATTAATTATAAATCACTCTGATTTCCTCTTTACATAGAACATTTTCATTTCCTACTGAACCACCAAATAAAAGTTTACATAATAAATCAGCCACGCCAAACATCCCTAAAGAGGGAAACAAACACATGAGAGAGGAACTTTGGGGAGAATATCATTTGGACAAGATATTTGATCAATTCCTTCTTTTTGTCCATTGGGCAATAAGGCAATAAGGAAGATGAAAGATATTTTTCAGAGAAAAGAGATTCAGTTCATTACAATGAATTGTGTAGCTGAAAAATCATTTCCTAGAAGTATTAGAACTGTTAATGCTCTCATCATGCAAGAGTGAATTGAAAGAAGGCACGTAATTCTGTGGAGATTGCTTGGATACCTAGTGGAAGGTAAATGTCCACAGGATACCATAAATGTGATTATACTCATCACCACCACTGCCATCACTATATATCTTCTTCCTCTCCTCTTTCCCTTTCTCTCCTTTCTGCTTCAAGGGATAACCCAGAGAGTGTGTTATAAGTGTCTCTATATTATAAATCTTCCCAGATGCTTTCATTTTGTAGATATATTTGAGAATTGCTACTATCATGTGAAGATATTTTTATATTCCATATGAAGGGATTACCAACCATTGCTATTGACCATGATTTCTTTTAGAATGGTTTCATTCTAAGGAGATGGGCCAGGGTTTACTAGAGACTCAAGACCTTGTCTCATTTTCTTTTCCCTTACGATCCTGGGTGCCATGATCAAATTGTCTCCTACAGGAAATTTACCATTGAAGATAAAACCTTCTGGAGGGTGATTCACCATCTATCCTTAGTTCACAGAGCAATTTAAAATAATATGACCCCAGAGTCCTGGGTCGACTTTGACATAGATAGTAGGCATTCTTCCAGCGGCAATGGCTTTAGAGACCAACTTTCATTGCTTCCTGAATCCTACAGGTACTGCTCAAAACCTGTGCAGTGTCCTCTCCTCCTCTCCTCCTTTTTTTTTTTTTTTCCTAAACCTTGACTTGGTAACATCATTGCATTCCATAGGTTCAAATATTATCCTAAAGATGACTCTTGAGATCTATGTGTTTCTAATCTTTCTCTTGAGCTCTAGACTTCATTAGCTGTTTCTTGGCTATTTCTTTCTTTCTTTCTTTTTTTTTTTTTTGCTTTTTGCTGAGGCAATTGGGGTTAAGTGACTTGCCCAGGGTCACACAGCTAGGAACTGTTAAGTGTCTTCTTGGCTATTTCTAACTGGAAAGCATCTCAAAATCTGCATGTCTAAAATGGAACTCATTCTCTATTTCTTCAAAACTACCCCAACTTCCCAATTTCGATGAATGGCAGCACCATTCTCTCAGTCTGCCAGGGTCACAACCTAAGCAGGAATCAACCTTTGCTCTCTCTGCTGCCTCAGAACTCATATCTAATCAATCAATAAATTTTGTCTACTCTGCCTCCATCAAAACTCTTGTATTTCTTATTTCCTCTTTACTCAGATGACCACTTCCCTTAAAGCAGGATCTTATCACTTCTCACCTGTATTATTGCAAAAGAATGTGGTCAAAAGTGGTTCTTTTCTCTAGACTTTTTCTCTCTAACTCATCTTCCTCAAAGTTTCCAAAATTGTATGCCTAAAACACAGATGTGACTATGTCATTTTTTCTGGTCAAGAATATCCAATAGTTCTTTATTATATGATTTTAAAATAATCTGTTTAGCCTCAGAAAACCTTCCTATCATCTGATTCCAGCCTAACTGTCCATGTAGATTACACATGATTTATGCTCATGCACTCTACATACTAGTTAAACTGGGTACTTTAAATTCCCATTCCATCTTATATCCTATTTCTCTATCTTTTCACAGGCTGATCTAATTTCTGGAACTTGCCACATTTTAGAATCCCTAGCTTCCTTCAAGCTTCAGCTTCCCCTTTCCCCAGAGGTCTCTCCTCACTCCTGTTTCAAAATTTATGTGTATACTTTGTAGCTTCATTACAGTGTACATATTGCACAACCAATAAAATATTAGCTCCTTTAGGGCAGGGACTGTTTTGTTGTTTTTCTATCTCCAATACCTTGATAGTATATAGTACACAACAAGGGCTTAATCAATGATTGCTGACTAATAATCAATGATTGCTGAATAAACAAGTCAATGATGGAAATGTTTTAAAAATGGATTTTCTTTTCTGTGGGGAGAGAAGGAAAAAGAAGAGGGAAGAGGAAGGAGAAGAGGAAAAGGGAGAAGAGGGGAGAAAGGAGGGGAGAGGAAGGGAGAAATTTTTTTAGTTTATCTTTTTCCTAAGAAGCACTGACTAGAGCAACATTTCTAAAAATCTTGCAAATGTTTTGCTTGATTTATCAGCCCACAGAATAGAAACTGGGCTCCCACTCTTGACTAAGAAGCTACTCCTCAAGTTTACACTAGACAGAACAGGGCCAATTCATCTTCTCTTAGGGTCCATAAAGTCTTGTCCACTCCTGAGCTATGGGAGTTGAATCTCTTGGTAGCAGATTTTCTAAATCATCACTAAAAGCTGCCCTAGAGCTTCAGCGGCCACTTAGATGGAAGAATGTTTGTGAGAATACACTCCTCAGAGATAGTGTAAGGTACATGTTATCCAGCAGAGCCTAGGGCTGGATCTTGTCACATCAAATTTTTATTGGTACACAATCATATAAAGTTCTTACTTTTTAAATCATATAAGCATAAAAGCTCTCTCCCTCTTTCTTTTGTCCCTTCTCTCCAAGTTCTGCTCTTCTCATCCTGGTTCTCTCCTTTTCCCCTCAGCTCTCTGACTCCACTGCTGAGAACCACTATGTTGAGTCTATGAAAAGTAGAGTCATTTACAGTAGAGAATTTAAATATTTTACTGGTTCAGGAACACTCCTCTAACCAATCCAGATTGTGTTTACAGAGAGCTCTTATAATAGTTCAACAAAAATCCAGTGTCCCTTTCCCCAGAAATCTTCTCTCTCCCAGATAATATGCAAACAAGATTTACTTCATGGCACTGAATACCATTAAAAGAGACTTATGAGTCACACAAACTCACCAAAGAAAAGATGATGATGATGGAACATGAACTGGTGCCATCAATGAAGGTGGAAGCTACCCTGACTTTGGCCCACTGTCAACTGTGAAATGCATCAGTGCTGCATTGTCTTCTGCCTCTCCCAGAACCATTTGGCTAGTCACCAGGACCAGAAAGTCTCTTACATAAACTACTTTCAATTCTTTCCTTGAGGCAGCAGTTAAAGCCCTTATAACACAGATTGTTGGGCTGTACGTTCTCACACCTGTACACTTGCTACTTAAGTTGGCAGCTCCTATGTCCTTATGGGACGTGTGATTTCCTTCCACCTCCCTCTGATTCTATTTTTTCAGTCTTATTGATAGGAATTCCTACTCTACCCTCAATACAAGGGTGATCTGAGTTTTAGAGGGAAGCACAAAAGGAGGCAGGGCAAAACTCTTTCCTCTTCGTGCTTGGGAGTGGGGGTCCTGATGCAAAAGGAGAAATATTAAATACATTTCCTCTGTCCTTAGGTTTTCAGACACAACAATTTTGTTATCACTTACATGACTCACACTTCATGATTTCTACATTTTACTTTTGAATTTCTTGTTTGTTGAGAGTATCTGCCCCAAGCTGTGTGATAAACACCAAGGCAAGGAATTCTTTGGTGATTCTTTTCATTCTATTTTTTGTCAGTTGCCTTTCTTTCTTTCTTCTAAAAGGCCCATCATTTTCTTTTCTAAGTACTAAATATAGATCCAAAAGAAATTATTTATACAGCTAAAGTTTTTCTATCTTTTTTTTTTTAAAAGAAAAATGTTGCTTCTCCCCTTTTTTTCTTTCCATTTATTTTCTTTCTTCCTTAATCTTCTCTGTCCTCACCTGGACCTGATGTTGTGTCCTTGGCTTCTTATTCTCACTTGCTTTCTCTGTTGCCTGAGGATTTTAATCACATTCGTTCTTTCTGACTCCTAATGTATTTGTATTTATCACACCCAGGCAGGCTTCACCTTTGGGGCAGAAAAATACAAGATTGTGAACACTTTCCATTGCTCTGTGCAAGACTCCCCCCGCTTTTATCCTATTTAATTTCCATTCCAATACTCTTCTGTAGCTTTTCTTTGTCTCTTGCATTCATTCTTTGCAGATCCAATGGCTACTCTCTCTTCTTTCTCCTCTAGATGCATAATATAAAAAGCACAGCCAAATTCTGCTGCAGCCATCCCTAGCTACTCACCAAATTAAAGACATTTTGTTTTTCCTGAACTCCAAGGGTATTGCTTATATAGGTAAAGAAGGGTGTATGATGGTAATAGTGTGGCCATACTCTTTGCTTTCTGAGAGGCAAGATTAGAGGGTCTGTCTGAAATGAGGATGGTGAAAAGAGATACATAGCATGGGAAAAACCCTATTTTAAAACACAGCCATAATTAGGAAATCCAGAATGTAGGACAAATTCTGATAAACAGTGATAAAGACAGGGTTGGGAGAAGAAACAATAGGTGTCTAAGGTATGATCACTTCCACCATGGTTGAGGCAGACAAGAGACAAAGATCATAAAAATTGAGACTAGGACTATGACATTTGAAGGGGGCAAAGTTTAAAATAGAGAAGATGATGAGTAAGGTATTGGAATTATTGAGGAGGAAGAAGAAAGACCCGCACTTCCATAGAAAACAGCAACAAATATATGAGCAGGATTGAATGAATTCTAAGTGAGGAAAGGTGGTTGATGCATAATGGAGGCAGAGGGAGGGAGTAATAGTAGAAGCAAGGAATGAGACATATGGAATATGAGAGAAAGAACAACCAGACTTGGAAAAGATACTGAGAGATATGATGACTTCAGGGAAAAGCTAAGTTTTTAATAAGCAGACTATAGAAGAAATGGGAGAGCAAAGGAGCTAGGATGAGGGGAAGTTCATTAAAAATAGAGATAGGTATTAGAGGGTACAATGGAAAGAGAAAAGAAGAGGAAAGAAGAAAAAATTTTTTTGGCATATGATACCAGTTTTGATAGAGTGGAAAATTTTGGAAACACAGAAAGCAGAATGAGAACAATGAACATCCAGGAAGCAGGGAGAGTAGGTACTAAGTCAAGAAACCCTTCCAGAGGTTTAACAGGATGAAGTCTCAGACATGTCATATCAGACACATAGCCTTAGATTAGACTGTGACTCACCTATTGCTAAATGACTCATCCCTAGCCAATGGAAAGTAAGCATATATAGAATACACATAGAATGTACATGTGATGGGAAAAATGGATCCACACAGGGTTCCTTTTGGTTACATTTTTATAGGCTGAAGTTATGGGGAAAATAGAGAGTATCATGCTCCTATCAGGAACGTTTTCCAGATATCCTAGCAGCACAGCAATGCTCTTTCTTAATGCCATGAAGGTTTAGAAGCTCAAAATTGCATTTGAGTTGACTTCCAAAGACAAATAAAACTGAAAAAGAGTCCACATTAACAGCAATCTATAACTACTTGTGACACGGTTCATTCTCTCCACTACATGACACACCTGCATGAGCTTAATAGTGGTGCAATGCAGCTTAGCTGCAAGTGATTTAGCTCTGTCTCTTTCAAAGTACCTACCCAATCCATAATTCTGAAACTTTGCTTAGTCTGTCCAGAGTGCTCAAAAGAGACCAGTCATGACAGGAATCAGAATAGACAGGAAAGTGACACAGTCTTCCTCCCTCTTGCCTATATTCTCCATACATTTAGCAATTTTGTGTATGGTACCAATGGCAACCAGTATGACTGAACTAAGAGATGAGGGCTACTTTGGAAGTCTGCACACCTCAGCTTTATTTTTTTTCATTCATTCTCCCCAGTACTCTCTTACTTCTCTAGCTCATTCCTGACTTCCCAAAACAATTCTATTCTTCCCCTTCCCTATGATACACAGAAAGAATAAACGAAAGGAACAGATAGAAGTAAGATATCCAAGTAGCTACCCAACTTATGACTTTCTCCTTTTTTTTAATCAATAACATTGCTAGATTAACCTGTTCACCAATCTTTATATCATTAGCCCCTTTGATACACAGAATTTGCTGCACTTCAAATATGGATTGCAAGCGATTCCTTTATGATCTCTTCCAACTTTCAGATTCTATGGATCTGTACCTCGGCATTTGCTGACAATCAACATGGGCATCTTTATCTATGTGGTTGTGTCTTGTATGTACCTCCTTTTGGACTGTTATCCTGTAGTTTAGGCTGCAGATTTTTGCTACTTCTCAACACATTAATGGGGCTAGTTTCATAGGATTTTTTCTTTCTGACTATAGAGCTGCTAATTCAACATCTCCTGAATTTTGATTCCTGCCTCAAAAATCAGACCTATAAGAAGATATATTTTGGATTAAGGTGCATACTGCAGACTTAGCACAATATGCTGGGTTGAAAATCATACTGAAGAAGGCTGAAGTTATAGATCAGCTCGTATTATATACAGCTTGCCATAAAGCCCCATCAACTGTAGTTGAAAGCCATATACTGTGAAATGATGCACTAATTGACTCAGGACAGCCCAACTAGAGAAACTAATCCAATTTTTCTCCTGAAAGATTGACAGCATTTTACAACTAAGCATCATATCTCAAACCTAAACTTTTCAAAGTAATAGGGTTCTGCTAAATTCCAGAAGCAAGACACTTGGATACTCTGCCCTTAAGTTGCCATAGGCAAATTTACTTGACTGTGTTTCAGTAAAATGGGTATAACCATACAAAGATATTATGTATTGTAATGAAATAGAGCTGAAACAGTGGAGATCATCTACCCAACTCTTTTATTTTTATAGTTAAGAAAATTAAGGCCAAGACAGAAGTGATTTTTATCAAGAGTCTATCAAGATTGTTTTATTTTTAATTATCTGTGTGCTGAAATTGCTCAGTTGAATAGCTCAGTAGAGTAAGACATTTAATTTTTGTCTATATATCCCCAGGATCTTAGTGTAGTGCCAATCTAGCACATAGTAGGTACTTAATAAATGTTTGCTGAGTTGAAACTACAGAGTTAGTGAGAGCCAGAATTGATGTTCAAATCAAGTTCTTCTAAGTGAAATGAATGAAATAAGCACTTATTAGACATGTTATGATCTAGATACTTTGCTAAGAGCCTTGCAAACATTTTTATTTGTTCCCTACAACAACCCTGGGAGGCAGGTGCTATTATTTCCATTTTACAGTTGAGGAAGCTGAGACAGACAGAGGTTAATTGACTTGCTCAGGTTCATACCAATAGAAATTATCTAAGGCCAGATTTTAACTCAGGTCTTCCTGACTCCAAGCCTAGAACTCTACAATCTAGCTGCCTCTCCATGCTCTCTAGGGATCTTTCCATTCTATTCCTTTTAGCACAATGAACTTCACACAAAGAACCATTATTTTTTTGTCTTTGAAAGGTCAGTGGCCTGAGAAGAATGGATTGTGCCAAGCCATCAAAGCAAGACAAAGTAAAGGACAGGAAGTAGAAATGTTTTCAAGATTTTGTGAGACAGCCACACATAACATGCCATCAACTTCATTGCACAGTAAGTGACAGCCAAGACTCTCCTGGTGTGTGGCAGTCACAGAAGAAATGGTTTAGCTTGAACAAAACTGAGCAAGAGGTTTGGAAAGAGATAATCCAGTGCGATGAATGAGCCGTATAGGGGTTTTGCTAAAGGAGACTGATCTTTAATTTATATTCAAAGGAGATAGTTAATTCAGTGGAAAATGACTGGGATTAGAAGTCAGGAGATCTGGGGTTAGATTCCAGACTCATCCCTACCTAATTCATTGTGTGCATAAAATCTTCCCATCTCAGACCTCAGTATTGTCATCTATGAAATGAAAAGATCACATTTTATAGAGTTAGATTTGGAATAAGAGTACATGAGCTAAAACCTGAGCTCAGTAGAGTTTCATAGACTTGGGCAAGCCAATATGAGCATTTGTTTCTCATATATGAAATGAGAGGTAGATTAGATGATCCCTTAAAATCCAAGTCTATGATTTTTGGTTGGGATGATCGCTTATAATTGACATTATATGATGATTTAAAAGGGCAGAAAAGTGATAAAGGAAGTCTCATCTTCCCGAGTTAAAATTCCACTTCAGATACTGATTAGCTGTATGACCTTGAGCAAATCATTTAACCATGTTTGCCTCAGTTTTCTCATCTGTAAAATTAAGTAGAGAGGAAAATGGCTAAGTATTATACTACCTTAGCCAATAAAACCATTAATAGGGTCATGCACAGTTGGACATAACTAAACAATAACAACAACAAGGTGCTTTAAATGTGCTAGCTCATTGTAGTCTCACAATAGCTACAGTAGGGATTGTTATGTATATGTGGGGATAGTACAGATTATTGTTTCCATTTTACAGGTGCAGAAACTAAGACTCAGCAAAGTGAAGTGATTTGCCCATAGTTACATAGATTATAAATATTAGCAGTGGAATGTAAACCCAGATCTTTTGGATTCCAAATCCAGCACATAGTTTGCTATATGATGCTGCCTTTTCCTTCTAATTCTTGTTGTTTGAAGCTCTATCATGTGACAAGGTTTTTCATTTAGTAATAGCACGCTGTGTTTTCTCACAGGAAAATTTCAGGAGTTAGTAACAATGCATTGAAATGCTGAGTAAAGTGTGTATGAACTGAACCAATAATGGAGAGAGAGCTTATGGCTGGCCATTTGATCAGAGAACAGTGGTCCATCAGATTCTGCCCTAGATATGCAAATTCTCAATCTTATTCCATGGAACCAGTTCCCAACTTAGTGTCTTATACATTAAAATGACTGAACAGAATGGAAAGGACCTTTTGGTCACTGCCGCTTCCTCAACTTACCCGATTGTCTTGAAGTATGAGGTGTGCTGCTGCATAGATTGCCCTAGAAACTCCTGTATTCAGGGTCAATGATGCATGGCCTTGAGATGATCCTTATCAGGCCCATGAAATCCCTACTATCAAAAAGGGAACTCAAAGAGAACAATAAATCCAATGACAACAATACTTTTGGCATTATGTGTAACCTGGCTTCCTGTCCTACCTCTTAAAATAAAAGCCTCTTCAAAAAAGGCTAAGAGGCTGAGTAGGATGTTTACTAAAAACCTAATTTTTGGCTCTGGGTTGATGCCTCATGAATTAATGTAGAAGAGGATGATGGGCTTGGTTTCTTGTTTTCATCTATTCTAAAGTCAAAAGCTCTTCTTCTTTTCTTGAGATTCTAGTCAATCAGTCTACAAGCATAGGTTAGATGCTCAGAATTTAAAGATCAAAGTGAAACAAAGTGTTGCAAGAAAGATCCTTAGGTTATTGAATAGGCCCTTCTCTAGTAAACTCATTATTTAGATCACAGTTGATAGATTGCAATCTCACATTGATGAAGTTACAGATACACTGAAATATTGTACATAAATAATTATGTACCTACATGATATGCATCAATGACAGGAATGGTCACCATTTTGAGACTGTGAATATCTACACATCCAACTTCCAGATCAGAACAAGGAATATATACACACATACATGTGTGTATGTATAAGTATATGTATGTGTGTATGCATATTTTGTGAAACTTTCGATTCTTTTCTCCTTTGCAAGATGCTTCTACTCCATTCCACATTCCAAGTTCTTTCTAAGCATTGTCTAGACATTAAACAAACTGGACTGAGCTCAAGTTAATTTAGCATTTAGGATTTTCTTTGTTCCAATACATCATTGAGTCAACTGAATGGCACAGTGCATGCTCAATAAGTGAGTTGGTCAAAAATCCTGGATTGATCACACTACAGGCCATTGAACTAGAATATAAATCCATGGTTTCAGTTATGTCAAAGCTTGTCTAATAAATCTGAATTTATCTTCTCTGTTATTTAACAATTCAATGAACATTTATCATAGCCTACTGAAAGTAAGACTCCTTGTGACTCTTTGAGAAGGAAGCAAAGATAAATGAAGCATAACTTCTGTCCCCAGTGAAGATTTCAATTTAATCAAGGACATGAGACATATACATAAATAACTACGATAAAAACAGAATGCAATAAATGCATTAGAGAAATACCAAAAAAAAAAAATTGGGAGTTTAGAGGAAAGCAATAGTAGATTTGCCCAAAAAGATCTGAAAAGATGTCAAGGAAAAGGTAGCTTAAAACCTCAGCTTCGAAGAGAGGAAAGGATTTCAATAACAGAAACGAGGATTGGAGGGTATAATGGATAGTGCTATGAACATGGAAGCAGATCCATGGTTTTGTTTTGATATTCAGTTGTTAACTTAAGTTTGACTCTTCATGACCCCATTTGGGGTTTTCTTGGCAAATAGACTGAAGTGGTTTGTCATTTCCCGCTCCAGCTCATTTTAAAGATGAGGAAACTGAGGCAAATATAGTTATGTGACCTATCTGGGGTCACACAGCTAGTAAGTTTCTGAGATTACATTTGAATTCAGGTCTTCCTGACTCCAGGCTCTACTCTATCCAGTGTATCATCTGGCTGCCTCATCTTCAAACCCTTTCTAGTTGTATGACCTTGGCAAGTTATTGAATTTCTTTCATTCTCAGTTTCCTCAAGTGTAAAATTAAAATAATAATAACACCTACCCCTCATAATGATTGAGGAGGATCAAAGGACGCAACATATGCAAAGTGCTTTGCAAACTTGAAAACATGTATAAATGTTAGCTATTAATGTGAATGCTGGCAGGATTCTTAAAGCTCAGCTGTCCAATCTTCTAATTTCATATTAATTTACATATAATATTTATGTTTATTTTATATATTTCTAATTTTATGTGCAAGCAAACTAAGATTCAAAAAAGAAATAATTTGCCTCAATTCATCATCTTAGCAAGAATATGACCTAGGACTGCAATCTAGGTTTCATGTCTCCTATTCTAATGGTCTTTGTACTCATACCTCAATCATTAGAATCTCTTTCTTGTCTTTCCCTTATTTCTGCCACTAAGATATTTACATATTCCCTGAGAATTTCCTGTGGACAATTATTTTCTCTCTTCTTCTAGAAATGAGAAGACTTCCAGATGGTATTGTCTATGAATGCCCTCAGAGGGCATTCCAAATAGGTCATGCTTCTATCACCTTCCACAAAGAAGGCTGAGAAAACTTCTGTCAGCAAACCAGGGTAAGATTCCAAAGTAAGAGACTAATGCATCATTTTCCTTTGCATCCCTCTTCTCTTGAGCTACTTTCAGAGTCCAGGTGACCTTCAGGGTTCTGAGCAAATCTTAGGTCTGCACATCAAAGTACTAAAGTACTATTTCTTGACAATTGAATCTCAGTGGGTGTGTACATTGTATACATATAGATTTGTATGGCAAAGGAGGGGGATGAAGCAAATGCTTCTACTTACAAGATGAACTTGTTCTGAGTTGTGGTATATTATTGTAACAGAATATTACTGTGCTATAAGAAATGATAATAGGAAGATTTCAGAAAAACCTGAAAAAATTTATATAAATTGTTGCTGAGTGAAGTGAGAAGAACAAGGAGAACATTGTACACAGTAATAGCAATACTGTGTAATGATCAACTGTGATAATGTAGCTATTTTCAGCAATACAATGATCTGAGAAAATTCCAAGGGACTCATGAGGAGAAATGCTATCCACCTTCAGAGAAAGAACTGATAGAATCTGAATGCAGATTAAAGCATACTATTTTTCACTTTCTGTACTGTTTTTTGTTATTTTTTTCTTTTGGATCTGTGTCTTCCTTCATAATATGACTAATATTGCAAGATGTTTCACATGATTGAACATGTATAACTTTTGCTTACTAACGTAACAAATTGCTTACTAACTCAGGGAAGAGGGGCGAAGGGAGGGAGAGAGAGAGGGAGTAAAGGAGAAAGGAAGAGAGAATAAAAAAAGATTTGGAATTCAAAAACTTTTTAAAATGAATGTTAAAAATTGTCTTTACAGGTAACTAGGGAAAATTAAAATATTATTAAAATAAAAAATTGTAGACAAATAAAAAGATGAACTTGTTCTGAAAGAAAAACACTGAGGATATGTTTCCAAAATCAGTGACACAATCCTATGCAAGGCCCTTTCCCATCACAAAATCATAGACACAGACCCGGAAGAGAGTTAAGACGCAGTCTAATCTAACCTACATGATGAGGACCACTCAGATGAGGAAACTGAGTCTAAGTGACTTGCCTAAAGTCATACTATATCATATCAGAAGCAAGATTTGACCCTCTGACTCCTGAGCCAATGCTTTTGCCACTATAGGAAGATAAACCACACTGATGTGAGTGATATGGGTGCACAAAGGTACAGGCCGCCAGAGAAAATGTACTCCTAAACCCAGAGAGAAGCATCCACCTTTGCACCTACAGGAGATGATGTTCCCATATCGATTCTTATTGCGATTTTCATCTTCCTTGGCTGTGTCCCAAGATGCCGTCTGTCCCTCAGGTAATGCCTAGAAAGCAACAGGAGAGAGAGTTAGAAGAAGAAAAAGTAACATGTGTAGGGAAAAAAAAAGATTTCCTTCAGGTGATACAACCCTAACTGATAGAGATAAGGATTCCGAGCAGCTTGACACAGTAATTGAATCCAAGCAACAGCCTGGTTTTAGGATAGGCTCCTTGAAAAAAATATATAAATAGTCCTGACTAAGACAGTACTAGCAATTTAGACTTGGAAAAAACCTTAGAGAAGATTTCATTCAAAATCCTCCCTTATTTTATGGATAGGGAAACTGAGGCTCAAAGAGAACTGACTTGTTGATGAAATCAGTTAATCAAAGACCCAATATTTGAGTCCATATCTCTTAACAACCAGTCTGGGGTTTTCCCCAATAGATCTAGTGCATAAAGAGATGATAAGAATCCCAAGTGCATGTGAAATATCAACCTCTTAAGTCATTTGGAACCAAGAAGCCAGCTGACTGGGAGTGGGAATGATGAGTTTTGGACACTAGGAGGAAGCATTTTTGCTACTGCTTTTCTTGATGGTGAGATCACCCTGATGAACTAGGGCTGAAACAATAGCTTCTTGAAGGCAAGAATCATACTCATTTTTTTTTTTTTTGATGGGGAGAGGTGTTTGCTTCTCCCAGAGATTAGCACATGAGACACTTAATAAGTGCTTGATTAATAAATGAATGAATAATTTGTTCTTTGCTGTTATATGCTCCCAAAGGAATCTTTTCTTCTTTCTGGGCCTCAGTTTCCACATCCATAAATGAAGGATTTGTACTGGATCTCAAATTCCATTCCTGTTATAAATTGTATGCTCTTCCCTTCAAACGAGCTGGTACGAGTGATGTAAGTGATAAGGGTTTTTCCTATTTCTATTTTAATCACAGCCTGCCTCAAGCTTGCTGTAATTACACCTGACCCAGCTGTAGCTGCTGCTTACATGGACTCATCATACTAACCACCTACATCATACCCCCGACGCCCAGATAAAGATGGTACAAACCAAGACATCCTTGGGCATATCCTCCACAGAGCTCTACTGAGATGGCTACCTTCCTGGTGAGCTTGGAAAGAAGTATCTGGAGAAGCTGGCCCCAGATTGATGATACTGAGACCTGGGACTTTCAGAACCAGGGTTTGCTAGAGCTAGTTTGGCATCGTTCTGGAAAGCTGATAAATTTTCAGTGTAAGCATTTACATCTTGGAAATTGGCAAATGCTACAAATCAGGACTTTGATTTATTGTTTTGTTGATTGTCTGGGCTTCAAAAAGCAATGAAGAAAATGTTAATAACAAAAACTGAACTTAAAGTGTGTCATACATACATCGCCCCCCCTCCCAGAGCCACTTATTAAACATTTACCAGCACACCCTCCCCTGCGTAGAACTCACTCTCTTGACAATCAGTTCAGGACTTTTTTCAATATGCCTCACACAGAGACTCTTAACTTTCTCAGGTGCATGCGAAGTATCATTTGAGATAATGCCATATTGCCCTCATTTTTCTTATTCTCCTTTTATGGGAACCTTCCAGTTAGCCTTGGAACCATCCACCCCAAATTCTAATATGTGACTTTCCTCCCTATCTTCCCCTGTTTTCCAAATCCCTTTTAGGTATTGTCTAGCCCTATCAGAATGTAAAGTCCTAGCCAGGGCAGGGATTGTTTTGTTTGCTTGTATTTGGATATCCAGCACTTAGCACAATGACTGGCACAGTTTTGCTTAATAAGTATTTAATAATAACAAAATTAATAACAATAATAAATAATATTTACTTAATAAATGCTTTGTTAGGGGCAGCTAGGTGGCACAGTGGATAGAGCACCAGCCCTGAAGTCAGGGTTCAAATCTGGCCTCAGAAGCTTAACGCTTCCTAGCTGTATGACCCTGGGCAAGTCACTTAAACCCCAATTGCCTCAGCAAAAATAAATAAACAAACAAATAAATAAATGCTTTATTATTCCTTTCTTTAGAAGACCATATTAAATCTGGAACTGTGGGTAGTATTGATTCTATTCTAGATCATGTGATTGAGATCATCTACTCCAACCCCCTTGACTTTAGATAACTGAAATTCAGAGAGGTTGAATAACCTGCTCAAGATCACACAGTAGTTAATAGTGTCAAGATTTGAACTCATATCTTATATCACTTGCCCACAAAGTATACTGCCTGGAGGACATCTATCTCCTTTAGTCCAAATGTTTGCTCTCAGTCTGATTTTAAAGAAGAATCTTCAAACTCAACTACACTTTTAGGAAGGAGATGAAAAATCAGATTCATCTAGAGCCTTGCACAGAATTGTCTAAAATTTCATTTTCTCCTCTGTTAACCAAAACAGTTTGTGGTTACAGTTTGGTTTTTAAACAGATATAGTTTTTAAAAACAGGGAGCAGAAAGCTGGAATTGCTAGGTGAGAGCAAAATAGGAAACAAGCTCAGGTTCAAATGAGATAATATACATACAACATTTTATAAACTTGAAAGAGCTATAAAAATGCTAGCTATTATTATTGTTATAATAATAATTGTCATCATTACAATTATATCGTTTTTCTTTCCTCAGGTCTCAATTAGCTGTATTGGAGGATTCCATCTGGGGGAACAGGTTCATGTAAACATTGCCTTTTTCTATTATAGCAGATGCAATATGTTTTGTAATTTGAAGTCAAAAAGATCTAGGGAAAAAAGCAGAGCCCAGTTTCAGGTTATTGGAAAATTCAGTTCTTGCTCTGTTTCTTATTCCTCCAGTTTTCCACATTCCTTCCCCCCAATTCCTGCCCCCATCTAATATAACCATTGTGAAAAACATTTCCCAACCGCTAAGGGCATTGTTCACAGTGTGTTCCTTGCTTCTCATGGGTTAATGCCAAATGACCTGAAGCCCAACTGAAATCCACTTAGTGCTTTGAAATGTGGGATGGATATTGCTGGCTGACAGTTTGCCAATTACAGCTGGTTGTATTCCCCACAAGGTCTTTGGCTAAGTCGAGCTTCCTGAATGAGAAGCAAATGTGTAAGAAGCATGAGATCTAGAACTCTGGGTTTCTGAGCTCATCTGTGTTCTAAGGGATAGGGATACTACTGAATGTGAACGACTACTAAGTATGACTCTGGCCATCTTAGCTTTCTCTATACAAAATAATAAAAACAAAAGGCAGTGTGACATTCTGAATAGAATGCTAGGCTTGGAACAAAGGAAGATCCGAATTCAAATTCTACCTTAGAAATTTAATAACTGCAATCCAGAGCAAGCCAATTACTCTCTCTGAGCTTCAGTTTCATCATCTATAAAATAGAGACCTCTAACTCAAAAGGAGGTTAAAAGGAACACATGGGAATCTAGGTAAATTACTTCAAAAGTTTAAAATATTATATAAATGTCAGGTATTATTGTGATGGCTATTTTGTGAGATGCTAAGTTATACATTCAATGTTGGAATGGAGCTGGAGTTGGGATAGAGCAGACATTAAGCTTCTTTTTTTTTTCCTGGGACAATTCCATGAGGTCTCTTGGTAAAAAAAAAAAAAATGGAAATTATCTCCCTTCATCCACTGATGTCTGTGAGTGTCCTAAGAAAGCAGCCTGGAGCACTTGTGCTAAATTATATTCTCCCTTTCACAGGAGTGATGGCTTTCACTCTCTATTCCCCAAATGATTAAAGTATATGTGTTCTCTGGGTATTACGGTAGAAAATCAATAGGAAGACTGATGTTTTCATTTGGTGAAATGATATAAAGGGTTTTTCTAGTTAGTAATTGGGCTTGTGGGTCAAACTCCTATAGTGAGGACAGGATTAGGTGCTCTGATTTTACATCCTTAGTTGGGCCCAAGGAGGACTATTTTAGGTTTGAGATAGGAACATAGAATTCATTCACTCATTCATTGACTCATTTTTTAGTACATATTTATTAGGTTCTTATTATGCCTGTTCTGGGGATCCAAATATGAATCAATCAAATAACAAGCATGCATTAAGCATCTGATGTATGCCAAGTATTGTCTAAAATATGAAGGCAAGTCTAGCTCAAAAAATTATCATAGCTTGGGAGTTCGGGGAGGATTCTCTCAAGATATACACAAATAAGTATAAAGTAGAATGTGATGGGATTTTAAGCCAGAAGAGATTTTTTGGTCCAAAACCCTTATTTTAAAGATGGAAAAAATGAGGCTGGGGAAAAGGGAGAGGAGGGGTTGTGAAGTAATAGAGGTAAAAAAGAGTGCCAAAATTCAAACCAAGCCTTCTGGGTTCAAATCCATGGCTCTTTACATCATGCTGGCTTGCCTCCAGAATAAATTATAACTTGGGGTTATAGACAAGACAATCATCAAATTTCATCATACTATATTCTTAACTTGCTGTGCTCTCTTAAACCCTGCCCTAAAGCAATGTCCTTCCTTCCATTGTTGAAAGTAGGGGTAGATTAATGGCTTGCTACAATTTCTCTAGCAATGTGGCCAGACCTGTAGATTACTAGTATTGGCAGAGCCAGTAGAAACACTGGGAACGTTGATATTAGAATATATGCCCCCAGCAAGAACATTCCATTTGACCTCTCCTAAGGTATTCAATCAGTTCTATGAGTCTTTCTCCTTCTTTATATACAATCACCCCTGAAGCCCCAGAAGAATTCAAATTCGAAGGAACATCACCCACACATAAATGTCCTTGGATACATACCATACAAATGTTCTTGGATTTTTTAGGAGGATTTTGATACAAGATTGAATATTTAATGAAACTATAAAACATATCATGTATATACCCTACATGAAAGGCTCTCCAGGATTAACGACTGTGAGCTAGTAATAACAGAGTAAATAAAAGATTATTGTAAAATCACAAAGTTAGGTAGGAATCATCTTGGGTATTATCTAGTCTAAATTTCCCCTCAGTTAAGGAGCAGTGCAAAGATGCAAAATACCGTTCTTTTTATTTTTTAATTTTATTTATTTATTTGCTGAAGCAATTGGGGTTAAGTGATTTGCCCAGAATCACACAGCTAGAAAGTGCTAAGAGTCTGAGACCAGATTTGAACTCAGGTCCTTCTGACTTCAGGGCTGGTACTCTATCCACTGTGCCACCTACCTGCCCCCAAAATACCATTCTTTTCCATAATGATTTCACAATTAGCCAGGGGAATATTAGGACAGATTATGTGCTTTAGTCACTCCCCTCACCAAATCTTTGTGATATGTCACTCTAACACTATTGAACCCAGGCTTGAAATCCTGTACCTGGCTGATGAAAACACGTTATATCCAGCTGGCCCCAAATACCTAACCTAATTCACCTTGGCCAACTTCCATGTAAGCCTTCCCCTCAAATCACTATCCCTGAAACTCACAAGAACCAAGTGACCTTCTTTAGCCATCACTTTCTTCTATGTGTTTTCTCCATTGGAATGTGTTTCCTTGAGGTAGGGACTGTCTCTCTTAGTTCCCAGAACCAAATGCTTAATAAATGTTTCATTCATTCGTTCACAGATAAGTATAACAGGAAGTATAATGTGAAGGGCAAAGGATCACAAGAATTAGAAATTGAAGAGGCTTTAGAAATGATCTAGCCTTCTCATTTTGCAGATGGAGAAAGCAAGACCTAGAAAAGTGAAATGGCAAGTGGTCATTCAGTGTGTATAAAGATATTTCCAGTGACAGGACACTCAGTACCTTTCACCAGGTACATGATTTCTTTCTTAGAAAGCCCAAATTGTTAGCAAGTGCTTCATATTGAGAGGAAATATATCTCTCTAGAACTACTATTCACCTCAGGGAATACATAACAGTCCTCCTCCACATAACAAGTTCCCTGACATTTGAGTTCAGTGAATATTTCCCCTGTAAGCCTTTTCTTCCTAAACATCTCAGGTTCTTTAATCATTCTTTGCATGCCATGGCTTCACATCCTTTTCTGTCTCCTGGCCACCTGTTTGTCAAAATCCTCCCAAAAATATGGTATTCAAAACCTAGCCCTCCAGATGGGGAGATATAATAAATAGGACATATCCACCTGACAGCATAACAAGTTGTGCCATTCATACATAGAGAGATGGGTATCTCCCTCCGATGGGATCCAGAAGAAACAATGTCAGGCTCTCCTGCAAATGTTGTAGACAAAGGCAGACTTGTCTAGTGCTAATTCAAAAGTCCAGGAGGGAGATGTAATAATCAAGTAATTGCTGGACTTTGATCACACATCCATTTCCTTTTCCAGAGAGCTGCTACCTAATACAAGATAATCCATTGAGCCAAAAACAAATGAAGGGGTGAAAGTATGAAAGGGATGCTCATTTCCATCTTCAAAGTGAGAGTGAAGAGGGGCATTATTTTTGCATTAGTGTCTGGTTACGGTAGATTGGCCAGAGAATGGTGACAGTCATTAGGAATCTAATCATACTCTTTTGAAACCAAAATTGCCATCTCATTATATTAATCCATTATCAATCTCTCTCTCCTTTTTTCATTCTCTTATCCCTCGTATTGAATTCTATTTTTATATTTGTCTTCAAGCTTGGAAAGATTTTCCACTATCCAACAGTTTTTTTGGTTTGTTTTTTTATTTGTTTTATTTTTTAAAGGAGAGTCTTTTAGTCCTGAGTCATTGCAGAAGTGCATGGATTCAGACTTCTGGAATGTTAGTCAGAAAGGCCCTCACAAATCAAACCCCTTTATTTTCTAGAATAAGAAACTAAGTCACAGGGAGGGGAAGTGGCTTGTCTAGGGTCATCCAGCAAATTACAACATATATCTCCTGACTCCCAGTTGCTGTCACTTGATCTCAGTTGCTAATGCCCCCTCTCTCTTCAACTTATCTTGCATTGTACTCTTCTTCAAGAAGCTCTGTGGGATAGTGGATGAAATACTTGATATGGCTTTAGAAAATCTGGGTTCAAATCCTACCTCTGATTCTCATTTTCTGTGGGATCTGAGCAAATCTCTTACCTCCTTGCCTCAGGCAGCTCCCAAAGACTGATTTATGAGGTCCCAAATTACAGGTTACAATTCAACTCTATGGAAAGATTTTTTCTGCACAAGGTGATGCTGTCACACTGACAAATTCTAAGTTCTTCAAAAAGTTTTAAAAGACATGTAGAACTCTGATGAATGAAAGGACCAACCATGACTTCAGAGGAATGATGAAGAGCCATGCTACTCATTTCGTGAGAGTGAGGTAATTCAAGGAAAGTGCAGAGTGATGGCAAAACCTTTTTTGGACATGAACAATGCAGGAATTTGTTTTTCTTGACTAAACATATTTGTTACAAGGTCTTTGGGGATGGGGGAGGGAGGGGATGGAGGAGATGGAAAAAGATTTTTGTTAACTAAAAAAATTTAAATTAAATAAAAAATAAGTCCTTTAAGAATTTGTGTATACTTATCTACATAAATGTTTCTATTCCTCCAATATAATGTCAGGTCCTTGAGGAAAGGGACCATGCTATATTTATCTTTTATCTCCAGATCCTGGGACAGTACCTCATACCTAGTAGTTGCTTAATACATGTTTAATGAATTGAATAGAATCACCATTATATTTGTGGGTAGAAGGCCTTAGCCATTCTCCATGAATCTCAAGCCTTGGAAGAAACAATGAAGTCACAAAACAAAGTTTCTAACAACTGGGAGGTAAATCCCAAGACAAGGCACTCCACTGCATCAAAATCAATGGTACATGTATTAACTAAGCCTGTTGATCTACTGCAGCACTTCCCAGTTTGGAATTTTGAAAGTCCTTGATTATTTGGCACTTAGTCTGTGCCTTCTCCTTTCCTTCATTTATTAAAAGGTGATACTGTCTTTGGTTTCATAATATTCCTTTGAGAACTATTACATTTCTCATCATAACATTGGTGTCTCTCTATATTCCAGAAAGCTGTGGTAGCAGTGTTCATGATCTGATAGGTCCAACCAAGATGGAAGCCTACTGATTGTGAGCCCAGTGATGGAATGTGAATCTACCATTTAAGCTATGACCTAACTAAACTTGAAGAGACACATTACCTGAAGGATGGTCATGAAATAATGATTTCCTTCCTTCCTTTCTTCCTTTCTCCCTTTTTTTTTTTCATTTATATCAACTCACAAAAACTATCTACTAAGGAATAAAAAGGTTACAAAGAGTAAGGGAAGGATCCAAACATGAAATCTCAAATAGGTTCTATTTCCTAATACTTCTCTATAAAATTTCCAAGTTTTTTTTTTTTTTTTTTTTTTTAATAGTATAAAGTATTTATAAGTGCTTCCCTATCCACCCCTTCCAGTTTGGCACAAGGAAAAGTTACAGTGATTATAAAAAAGTAGTTTGAGGAAAGAAAAAGTTAGCCTATTCTATCATTTTAGAAGGAATTTGTGGTGTGGCTAAAAGAAAATTAAACTTGAATTCCAGAGATCTGGGTTCAAATTCAGATTTTGCTACTTACCAGCTACATGCTTTTGAGCAAGTCATCTAATCCATTAGGGCCTCATTTTCTTTAGCTTTATAATCTGTATAATGACACCAAGGTCCTAACTCTCAAGCTCCTTAGGCTATCAGAACTTCCTTAGTAGAAGGAAGCTGAAGAGCCTTAGCAGCTTTATATCAGAAAGCTAATGTTCCATGAATAAATAGCCCCAGGCTTAAGACATTTGGGGAGAAAGGGAGATCTTACCATCAGCTGCAAGCCTGAGGGAAGAATCTGTCAAGCAACAGTAGAAATAAATTAGGGGTAGGGATGCCTCAAAAAGACTCTTACTGGGGGTAGATGAAAGAACTTGGTCCCTATCTCTGAGCAAAGGCTCTAGAACTGCAATTCTAGACAAGCTGACCTGCCTCTGTATCACCAGCATCCAGGTTTAGAAGAGGACATATTAATTAGCTATTCAGAAGAGAGATTTTCATTATCTATAGAATTTAGGCAGTGATATTATGAGACTCAAATGAAAAATGAATGTAAGTTGTTGTTTAGCTGTTTCACTCATGTCTGACTCTGTGACCAGATTTGGGATTTTCATGGCAAAGATACTAAACTAGAGTGATTTGCCATTTCCTTTTCCAGCTCGTTTTACATATGAGGAAACTGAGGCAAACAGGATTAAGTGACTTGCTCAGGGTCACAGAGATTCTAAGTTGTCTGAGGCCAGATTTGAACTCAGGAAGAAAAATCTTCCTGATTTCAGGCCCTGGACTCTATCCACTCAGCCACCTCAGTAGACCAAAGTAAAGTTCTTTGCAAATATCAAAATGCTATATAAATAGTTATAATAATTGTTATTGTTGTTATTATTTGATGATGATGATGATCCTACAGTCAATAGACTTCTGTATGGAGATGACTTCTTTCTGAACCTTCCATGGCAATCCATATGAGCTCAAGTAATGTTTATAGAGCAACATGCTGGCAAAATTTTAACAACGTGGATTTTTTTATGCAATATACTTTTTAATACATATTGATACTTTCTTTTCTATAAAGCTTTTTAATTTTCAAAAGATATGCATGGATAATTTTTCAACATCAACCCTTGCAAAACCTTGTGTTCCAATTTTTCCTCTCTTCCTCCCACCCCCTTCCCTAGATGGCAAGTAATCCAATATATGTTAAACATGGTAAAATATATATGTTTTACTAATACTTTCTTAAGGCTAGACAGTCAGCTCAGTGGCACAGTGCTAGGCACAATTCTAGGCCCAGAGACAGGAAGATGAGTTCAAATGCAGCTTCAGACACTTACTAGCTATGTGACCCTCAGTTTGCTCATCTGTAAAATGCAGATGATAATAGCATCTTCTCCCCAGGGTTATTGAGATCAAATGAGATAATACTTCCTTTCTCTCTTCTCACTTTTTCTGCTCCTCTCTCCATCCTGATCAGATTCCCTATTACTACCTTACTGTGTGACATTGGGGAAAGGATTTCCAATTTCTTGTCACCTTTCTTCTCTGGGTAAGAGGAGGGCGTTGCATTAGATGATCTTCAAGGATCCTTCAAACTCTAACAGTCTCTGAAATATTAAACTAATAACTGATGATCATCACAAGGCAACTGTACAAGGCTTCTCCATCCCACACTGCAGGGCAACCCAAAAGGTTAGGGTTAAAAAAGCACCCACAGGAGCTGGCAGAGGATGGCTCAGTTCTGAGATTCTTGGAGAGAGCAAACATTATTTGGCATTCTGCCACTAAAGAGGATATAATTGATGAGCTTTGCTAAGTGAAGAAGAGTAGAAAATAATTCTCAAAAGGACAAATACATTTATGTTTGAAATAAATTTGCTTTAAGTGTGTGGGTCTGTGTATATAGGCACATGTCTACGTGTAGACAAGGGTGCATTTCGGGGAGCTCAAATGAAAAGCCACAAGGTTGAGTGAGAAAGAGAGAGATGGGAGGGAGGGAGGGAAGGAGGGATAGAGGAAGGGAAGGAAGGATGGAAGGGGGAAGGAGGGGAGGGAGAAATGGAGGGAGGGAGGAAGGGATGGACAAAGGGAGAAAAGGGAAAGGGAGACAGACACAGAGATAGAAACACAGAGAAAGAGACAGAGACAGACAAAGAGACAGAGGAAGCGTGAGAGTGCACCTGTGGAGGAGTCCCTCATATACTCAGATAATGACCATGGTGCTAGCCTGTGCAGATGCAGGGTCACCAAGGCTTTTGATCCTGACTATTAGGCACACTGGATACTTTCAGGGTGTTTCTGAAGCTTCCTAAGGTGTCTCCCCTACCACTATCCTTTCTTCAAGTCCTCCCTAAGAGGTCAGCACCAACCTAACCACAGGGAAAGGAATGACTCCCAAACTACTTGCCCTAGAGCAGGGCATCTTTCAGGGGGTTTGCCTGGTGCTTAGTGGCAGGAGATGATCACAGAACTCTTTCTACATTCTGAATCTATTTTTTTCCTTCTTGCCCTTGCTATGTTTGGTGTCTGGGGTCTCGGGGGAGTCCTCCTTCTAGAAAGAAAAGGATGATTGAAAACTCTCACTTTTTTTTTCTTGAAGTTTTACTTTCATGGAGAACATTTTTTGTCCCTTCCTAGAAAAGGGGAGCTTGATATGTCGGATATTGTATCACAAGTAGAATTTGAAGATGTTAGCAGCATATTGTCACTATAGAGGTCATTGAGTCTAATTTTCTTACTTTATAGAGAAAGTGGAGCTCAGAGATCCAGGAAGGGGAAGCCACTGGCCAAAGATCACAAGCCCATTAAGGGAAGTGCCAAGATTAGAACCCAATTTCTTGACCCATTATATCTATGGTGAAGATTCTTTACAGTCATGTAAAAATAATTTTTTTTTGTGGTAGGGGAGGGAAGAATATAAATTTTATGAGAAAATTACCTGATCTAAAGTCAGAGTTTTCATTTGCTAGAGCAAAATCTTTAGAGAATAGGCCCTCTGAGAACTAGATGTTCAGTTTGTACAGGGAATTCAGCTCCAATAGAGGCCAAAGGGCTTATACTGCTCAGAATCCACCCCACCAAGAGCTGAATGCCTGAAGGTATCCTATCCCTGTCATCTTGGGTTATTACCTGAAAGGTCAGACCAGCCCTTGGGCCACTGCTGGGATTTCATCAAGGTATAGTGGGAAGAATCCTGGATTAGAAGTCAGTGGATTTTAAGTCAAATTATACTCTGCCAGCATCACTGGCACACATCACTGAGCCCATCTGGGTCTCAGTACCATCCTCTGTAAAAAGGCACGGGTGGACTAGATGCTCAAGGACCCTCCCAGCTCTGAAACTATTATCCTATCTATGGTCCCAGACTTCAGGGAGACAGAAGCATTAGAAGGTCTCAGCCATCAAGAGCTGATCAAGGCATTTTCTTCATATGCTTTAAACTCCTTCCCCATTTTGGGTTAGGTTTTGGAGCTGGTGGATATTCTCTCTTCTCTGGATTTTTGGGAACACTAGTCTTTCCCATCTTTGTGGCTCCTCTTTTTTCTTTGCTTGTCTTTCATCCATATTTTACTTTCCCATGATGACTCCCAAGACTTTGTTCTGGGCCATCTTCCTTTCTTCCGGGCCATCTTCCTTTCTTCCACTATATTACCTTGACTGGTGATCTAATTAGTTTCTATGAATTCATTTTGCATTTCCATGCAGATGATTCCCAGATTTATAAATTTAGACATAGCCTGTTTCCTGAACTACAGTCCGGCATCATTAACTGCTTTTTGGACATTTTGAACTGTACAACCTGGAAGTTCCTTAGGCATTTCATTATGTCCAAAACAGAAATCATTATTTCCCTTCCCAATTTCTCTTCCCTCTTTACAACTTTCCTCCTGTTTTGAGGATACAGCTATCCTCCCAGTCACAGGCTCACAACCTCAGTGTCACCCAATGCATTCATCATTCATATCCAATCCATGCCCTTTTAAAAATTAAAGTCTTTCTCAGATCTCAGTTTGTCTAGAGCAATGCTCATTCAATGACTAGTGGCTAGGTAAAAATTGAGAAAAAAAGATGGTCTAATTTATTATCATAAAAATATCCATCTGGGAAGGGAACATCCTTAAAGTTTCTGGCCAGAACAGAAAACTATTGCCAATTACTTTTATTCTAAGTAACCCAAATCTAAACAATAAACTATAGAGGCTTGGGTGCTATAGGGGCTATTATTGACTATTCAGTGAAAATCAGGGTGATTTGGAGTATTGGGGTATCAACATTCCACCTCCCATCTCCATGCTTTTCTTTCATGGCTATTGCTCATGTCTGGAAGGCTTTCTTCACTTTCACTTTTTAACTTCCCTCCTGGCAAGACAGCTCAAATCCCATCTTCTATAGAAGAGCTTTCCTGGTCCTCCGAACTGCAACTTCCATCTACTGTGTACCTATCTTGTATGTTACTATTTCCATTTTGTCTCTTCCCTGGGAGCTCTTTGAAGGCAGGACTTTTTTTTTTTTTTTTTTTTTTGCCTTCCTTGCACTTTCAACACTTAACACATTCCTGGTATGTCACAGGTGCTTAATAAATACTTGTAGGTGATTTCATCCAGACCTTAGGGAATATCAACAAATATTTATTGACCCATATACCTTGTCTGAACTTTACTATATCCAATACCCAGATTCTCGATGTTTAGAGTGATCAGTTTTTCCCTACAAAGGTGCTTCATTTAGGCCTCATAGGATCCTAAAAAGTAGCATCTCTGACCAACTGGTTCTTTTTCCATCTTATGGATGACAAACTCCTGTCTTATTTTCTTTATCCCTGTGATTTAGAGTTACTATCAGCAACACTTAATCCTTCCAGTTGTTGGCTCTTAAAAAAAGTTTGGGTTTCTTTATTTTACCAGTTGGAAGTACAAGGGTTACTTCATGGACTCAGTTACACTCTTAATATCATGGGAGTTTTAACCCAATTCATTTCTTTTCTTTCTTTTTTTTTCTTTCTTTTTTTTTGCTGAGGCAATTGGGGTTAAGTGACTTGCCCAAGGCCACACAGCTAGGACATGTTAAATGTCTGAGGTCAGATTTGAACTCAGGTCTTCCTGACTTCAAGGCTGGTGCTCTATCCACTGCACCACCTAGCTGCCCCCACTCAATTCATTTCTGACCTGGGCTGGTACATCCCTCTTTAGGCAACATGATAGTTTTCCACTTGCAGGGGCTCACAATATAAATACTAAACTTTGTGTGGACACCCAACCACCTTAGCCCAGTGCAGCTTAGAGCTCCTGTGTTCAGATTTGATAGCTTCCTCTCCTCCACTGCCAGTAATGGGGATTACTATCCCAGATGAATTGTGTACTCTTGCCGATTTCCCTTTCTAACCCTGGAGTTACTTGTCAACCTCTTGCTGTCAGGCTTCCAGTCCCACCACTCTACTGAAATTGCTTTTTCCCAAGATTACCAATGACTTTTTCATTGCTATATATAGTGGTCTTTTGTCAGCCCTGACCCTCTTTGCTTTCTTTTTGTCTCTGTAGCTATTAGAACTGCTCAAAGCAGTTGTACCCGGACACTCTTTCATTGGTTGGCTTCCACGACACTAATGGTTTTCTGCCTAGCTATCTGACTACTCCTATTTTCCTTTATCTTACAATCATCCTTCTTCTGCCCTCCAGTCATACATATCTCAAATCTTCCTATGTCTAGGTCTAGGATTCTTGCATTTATACCATCCTGATGTTCAGTGAGAGTCATTCAGTGAGAAGGCAGCTCTCTAAAGCTTTTTATTCCATGCCAGTTGTGGATGTCTGTGAATCCTAGCTTAAAATAACGAGCAATCGATTTGGAATCAGGAGGACCAAGTTCCACCCAATTCTGCTGCTAATTGTATGTGTGACCCTCTGGCAAAACACTTCCCCCAACTCAGTAAAATGAAGGAGTAAGACTACATCCCTCTGAGTCCTGAAATTCTTGGACGCTGCCATCTACATGGATGTCAAACTTGGGGCATGGGGTGGAGAAAGGCACAGAAAGGTACATTGTTGGTTATGGACCATGCAAAGGAAGCTGGCCAAAGGGCTTATTCCCAGAAAAGCACAAAGTGTGGTACAGACAGGCAGCATGACCTGGGATCCAGGAGACCTCAGTTCTAGTTAGTCACTTCCCTACACAGGTCCTCAGTTTACCCATCTGTAAAATGAGGAGGCTGTGCTATGTAATCTCTCAGCTACTAAATAATTTCCCTTTCTAGACAACACAGTGTCCTAAGTGTACCAACATGGCCCTGAAGGATGATTCATGGAGATGCTGCCTTCATAACCTTAACCATAGAACATGGGCCTTCCAGTGCTGAAAAATGAGCAAATGTTTTCCCTTCATTAAGTTACATCATATTTCTCGCAGCTGTTCCTGGCTTCTTTAAATAGTTTTAATGGAGCTGTAATAACATATTACCTTATGGCCACCCTGCCATGCTTGTTTCATTCATTACAATTACAGACTGCCTGGAAACGAGTTCGCCTCATTACCAGTTCTCACTCCTTATCCCTCCATCATAAAGCCCATTTCTCATTGCCTCCTTCATTTCTCATGTTTTATTCCTTATTCTTCATCCCCTCTCCTTTGGAGAGCCCTTGTCACCCCTCTTTCTGCTTCATAGAAGACTACTGTTTTCCTAACACTATTACCACATGGTAATAGCAGAGCAGTTAGGTTCACTAGCCTGGGAATGAAGAGATCTGGGATCTAGTCCTAGATCAGCCACTACATTGCTATGTGCCCTTAGGTTCCTTCATTAGATATCTAGTTACTAGCCTGTTAAATGAAGATGATTATAGCTATGACTTTCTAGGTGTCTATGATATTGTGTTTTTAACATTTTGTGCCTCCAAAGGTTTCCATGATTTCATGGGATCACTTAGAGGTCTGAGAAGGATTGTGTAAAGTCTTTGAGAGAGGGGGAACTCAGGAAAGGTATAAGATTTCTCTAGATGGCAGTTTAAGTGTTTGCTACTCACTCTTAGCCTAGATTATTAGCTTAGATTCTAGGGCCAAGGCCAAGGCAAGATATTCTGGGGACTTTAATGCACCTGATCAGAAGCTATTTTAACTGATTTCAATTTGTCAATAAACATTTATTTAGCACATACTATTGTGCTAGGTATTATATTAAGTGCTGGAGATATAAAGAAAGGCAAATAAATAATCCTTGTCTTTGAAAAGCTTATATTCAAATGGCAGAAGTATGTAAACAATGGGTGATGTAAAAAGATGTAAAAAGAATTGTTCAGTCATGTGTGTGACTTTTTTGAGTTTTGGGGTTTACTTGGCAAAGAAACTAAAGTAGTTTACCATTTCCTTCTGCATCTCATTTTACAGATAAGGAAACTGAGGCAAAGGGAGTTAAATGACTTGCCCTCTGTCATACAGCTAATTAAGTATTTGAGATCAGATCTGATCTCAGGAACAGACACTAGGCCTGGTACCCTCTCACCTAACTGAATCTGAAAGAAGGCATTAACAATCAGTAAGGGATAGAGCTGGGAACCAGGAAAGACCTTATACAGAAATCGGATTTTCATCTTAGTCCTGAAGCAAGACAGGGAAACTATGAGGCACAGATGAGGGGGAGATTTATTTCAAGTATAGGGGACAGTCACTGAAAAGCAAAGAGCAGAAGATGAAGCATCAAGTGAGTCAATATAATATAGTGGACCTGCAGAGTGTGAAAAACAGTCAGTTGTAAGAAAGCTAGAAAGGTATGAAGGGACCTGATTATAAAGAACTTTAGATGCTAGTGTGCTTATATCTGATCTTAGAAATTAGAGGGAATAATTGGAACTCATGGAACCAGGATATATGCGTGAGAGGAGAGAATTAAATGATGGTCAGAGCCACATGGTCAGACCCAGCAAATGAATAGAAGATGGATTAGAATTGGAGGAGACTCTGAGCAGAGATCAACCCAAAGATTATAGTAATAGCCAAGATATGAGGTGAGGATGGCCTGAACTAGAGTCACAGGTGTGTGAGTCGAGAGAAGGAGATGAATGTGAGAGATGTTGTAAAGGCAGAAAAGACAAGATGAAGCAGGTGATGAAAAGGAGGAGTCAAAGATTATGATAAGCTGTAAGTGAGAGGATGGTGAAAGGAAAGTTTGGAAAAGCTGTGGGTTTGGGGGGAAAGAGTTCAACTTTGGACATGTTGGATTTGAGATGTTTATGGGATATCCATTCTGAAGTATCCAAAAGCCAATTGGAGTTTGGAGATCAGAGCTGAGTTCCCCAAACCCCTCATTTGCTATTGTTAGAGCTCTCTCTCACCTCAGTTTTTCTCAATTACATGAGCCAGTGAGATCTAATTGATAGAGCACTGGATTTGTGATCTGAGGTAGTACTGGTGGTTGTTCAATTGTTATTCAATCATGTCTGATTCTTTGTGACCCAATTTGAGGTTTTCATGACAGAGATAATGCAATGGTTTGCTATTTCCTTTTTCTGCTAATTTTACATGTGAGGAAACTGAGGCAAATAGTGGTAAGTGATTTGCTCAGTCACTGCTAGGAAGTGTCTGAGGTTGGATTGAACTCAGATCTTCCTAACTCGAGGCATGAAGTTCTATCCTCTGCACACTTAGCTGGCCCTTGTAATTTGTAATTCCCAAGTGGGATGTAAGTTTCTTGAAAGCAAAGATTGTCTTTTTGCTTATGTTTGTACCCCAGTGCTTGACAGAACAGTCCTGGCACATAGGAGCAGTTAATAACTGTTTGTTCACTTAATAAATGCTTGTTTGTTTGCTTGCTCCAGGCTAAACATCATTAATGGCATGATTTGTTGCCCCTTCTCCACCTGCTTGCCCTCTTCTGGATGATTTTCTATCTTGTAAAATCTGGCACCTGTTAATGCACACAGACTCTGATGTGCTTTGACAAGGGAAGAACAGAATGTGACTATCACTTCCCTAGTCTTACCACCTAAAGTTACATGAGTTCCTCAGACTTGTAGACTGAATTGGTATTTCTTGAAAACCTCAAGATCTAACTGTGAATGACTTAGCTGTTTTTAGCAACACAATGATCCAAGGCATTTCTGAAGAACTTATGATGAAAAATACTATCTGGGTTTTTACATATAATTGGAGAAAAGATAAACTATTCAAAGGAAAAAAGAAAACCTCAAAATCTTTTTGAATAAACTATCCAGCCATTAGTCTTTCACCTTATATTTGTGAAGTTGATTTTTTGAATCCAAGTATAAGACTTGACATTTATTCCTATTAAATTTCATCTTATTAGATTTAGGTTAGCATTCCAGCCCATTAAGACTTTTGTGAATCTGGACCCTGTTAAGTCACTGTGCTTGTCACTGGTAAATATGTCAAATAGCACAGAGCCCTATCCATCTCAGAGAAAGAGGACTGTGCTATAGAACTTCCATATTGACCTTCAAATAATCAATGATTATTATTTGGGTCCAGCCATTAACAGTTTGGTGTCCACCTTACTGTACTACTGACTAGCACACATCTCTTCATTTTATATGGAAGAGGAAGACAGATGTTGTCAAATGCTTTGCTAAAATTTAGATAAAGCACTGCCCTGATCTACCAGTCTGGCAAATCTATGTCAAAAATAGAAATAAGAACTACCCAAACTAAGTTACTTATTTAGTGCCATACCAATCAAACTCCCAAGAAATTATCTTACAGATCTAGAAAAAATAGTAGCAAAGTTCATTTGGAAAAACAAAAGGTCAAGAATTTCAAGGGGATTAATGAAAAAAAAAGGCTGATGATGGTGGACTTGCTGTACCAGATCTAAAACTATATTATAAAGCAGCGGTCATCAAAACCATTTGGTACTGGCTAAGAAATAGAGTAGTCGATCAGTGGAATAGGATAGAATCACAAGACAAACTAAGCAATAACTATAGCAATTTGGTTTTTGATAAACCCAAAGACCCCAGCTTTTGGGATAAGTATTCACTATTTGACAAAAACTGCCGGGTAAACTGGAAACTAGTGTGGAAGAAATTAGGGCTTGACCCACATCTAACACCACATACCAAGATAAGATCTAAATGGGTTCATGATCTGGATATAAAGAGTGATACTATAAGTAAATTAGAGGAATGTAATATAGTTCACCTCTCAGACCTTTGGAGATGGAATAAATTTATGTCCAAAGAAGAACTGGAACTCTTAATTGAAAACCAGATAGATAACTTTGACTATATTAAGTTAAAAAGTTTTTGTACAAACAATATCAATGCAGACAAGATTAGGAGGGAAGTAATAAATTGGGAAATCATCTTTACATTCAAGGGTTCTGATAAAGGTCTCATCTCTAAAATATATAGAGAATTGTCTCATATTTATAAAAATTCAAGCCATTCTCCAATCAATAAATGGTCAAAGGATATGAACAGACAATTTTCAGAGGATGAAATTAAAACTATTTATAGTCATATGAAAAGGTGCTCCAAATCACTGTTGATCAGAGAAATGCAAATCAAGACAACCCTGAGGTACCACTTCACACCTGTCAGATTGGCCAAAATGACAGGAAAAGTTAATGATGAATGTTGGAGGGGTTGTGGGAAAACTGGGACACTAATACATTGTTGGTGGAACTGTGAAGGGATCCAACCATTCTGGAGAGCAATTTGGAGCTATGCTCAAAAAGTTATCAAACTGTGCATACCCTTTGACCCAGCAGCATTTTTATTGGGCTTATATCCCAAAGAAATCATAAAGGAAGGAAAAGGCCCCACATGTGCAAGAATGTTTGTGGCAGCCCTTTTTGTAGTGGCTAGAAACTGGAAATTGAATAGATGCCCTTCAATTGGAGAATGGCTGAATAAATTATGGTATATGAATGTTATGGAATATTATTGTTCTGTAAGAAATGACCAGCAAGATGATTTCAGAGAGGCCTGGAGAGACTTACATGAACTGATGCTGAGTGAAATGAGCAGAACCAGGAGATCATTATACATAGCAACAACAGTACTATATGACGATTAATTCTGATGGACATGGCTCTCTTCAACAATGAAATGTTTCAAACCACCTCCAATTGTTCACTGAAGAAAGCCATATACACCCAGAGAGAGGGATGCGAAATGTGGACTACAACATAACATTCTCATACTCCTTGATTGATGTTTGCTTACATTGTTTCCTTTATCTGATATATCGTTTGTGTAGATAAGATTTTTCTTGCACAACAATGATAAGTTTGGAAATATGTATACATATATTCGATTTGCCAACATTTTAACATAATTAACATGTAGTGGATATCCTGCCATCTAGGGGAGGGGTGGGGAGTTGGGGGGAAAATTTGTAACGGAAAGCTATGTAAGGGTTATTGTTGAAGAATTACCCACACATATGTTATGCAAATAAAATAAAATTTAAAAAAAAATAGAAATAAGATTAGGCTGACATGACTAGATATTTCTGAAGTCATGTGGGCACCTAGTGATTACCATTTCCTTTCCCTAGATTACCATTTCCAAATTATCCCTTTAATAGCATGTGCTAGAATTTTGCCAGAATTGGAAATATTAATTCTTGGCCTGTAGTTCTCTTTCCCTTGAAGAGGCCATTTTATTTTATTTTAAAAGCCTTATTGATGCCATTAAAAAAATATCCTAATAGGTATTATGTATTGTCCTCTCTTCAGCACCCCTCTGTACAAGTTAGTTTTCCTTTGTAATGAAGAAAAACAATTAAGCAAAACCAAGCACCACAGAAATGGCTTCTGATGTTATTTGCAACATTTTTCACACTCATGGCTTCCCCATTTCTTTAAAGAAGTGTGTATATGGGATTTGCATATATTTATTAAAGTACTGTAATGTTAAAAAATAATGTTTACTGGAATCATTCTATAAAATGAATTGTGTAAAAATTCTATTCAAGGCACATTTATGCATGTGTCTGAAGGCATAATATGTATGTGATATTTGCATATGAATTGAGGATGGTTGGTGACATCTGAATGGTTCTGGGAGGCTGGGACAAATTTCTTTCAGTCAAATTTTATTAGATTAGAGGCTCAATTAACTAGAATGTTTTTTGCTCTCAATTTTTAGGAAATTAGGGTACATATCAAGAAATTGTTGGTTTTATAGATTTTTAAAAGCAATTTTTATAAGGTACCACCTTTTCTCCCTTCTTTGAAGAAGTGGAAGACTCTGAATGTGGAACATTATACATACCAGGATTTCTTAAACTTTCCCCCCTTGTACTCCTTTTTGCCTGAGAAATTTTTATGTGATCTCAACTCAAATCTGAGCTGAGGTGTTCCTGGAAGTGTTCATGCACGTGCAATACAAAGTGCATGTTGTGTGTTCAGAACTGACAATGCAGTAAAGTTGCATGATGAAACACAGCAAGGTGCTGCCAGAAACAGCTCAGATTTATTATGTGTTCAATTTTGAATTAGTTTTGGTTGTTGTCTTTATAACTAGGATCACACAGTTAAGCAGCATAAAGTGGGCAGAAAGAGAGGGAGAGAGAGGGAGATGAAGAGAGGGAGGAGAGGCTAAGATGGAGAGGGAGAAGGAGAGGTAAAGAAGGAGAGGGAGAG
>JAJPUD010000651.1:134124-156652 GCA_023553655.1 Myrmecobius fasciatus
AAGGGAGATGGGGAGAGGGAGAGAAAGAGAGAGACAGAAAGAGAGAGAGAGAGAGAGAGAGAGAGAGAGAGAGAGAGAGAGAGAGAGAGAGAGAGAGAGAGAGAGAGAAACAGGGAAAGAAGGAGAGGGAAAGGGAAAGGAAGAGAGGGAGAGGGACCAGGACTAGCTGGGTCCCAGCTCTTATCTGTAAGCAGTGCTTTTCTACTTAGGCTCATAAGTCCACAGACTTGGAGCTGGAGTGGACCTTCAATGCCATCTATGCCAATCCCCTCATTTCACAGAGGAGGTTGCAGAGAAGTAACAAGACTTACCCACAGCCACACCGGTAGCAGTGATAAAGGCAGGCTATGAACCCAGAGCCCCTGTCTCCAAGTTCCGTGCACTTTCCACTGTTGTCTCTAGTACGCACTTATTTAATAAACAGGGTGAAGCAACAACACAAGGAAAATAACACTGTTAAACATTTGAACATTGAGCACCATCACGCTTAATCATGCCAGAGGGCTGATGGCAAAGCATCTCTCCCACTTCTTTGCAGAGAGGTGGTAACCTACAGATGCACAACGAAGCATACATTGTCAGACATAGCCAATCCTTTGGATGGTTTTGCTTACGTATATTTCTTTGTTACAAGGTAGGATTCTGTTGGGTAGGGAAGGGAGAGATATTTGTAAAAAGAGTATTAATAAGAGATTTAAAGACAAACAAAGAGTATAAAGGTCCAGAGCAGGTTGCATTAAACTCAAATTTCAAATTAGTGTTTACTTAAAGAAGTCTTCACTGCCTACATCTGGGATAAGGTCCAGAATGCTGTACACACAAGGTCAGTGAGGCACAACTCCTCTAAGGTGAACTGTTCCTTAGCACGGATGGTGACACATAAAGCAGCCTCCTCAGTCTGACTGACACTTGAGTTCTACCCTCCTATTTCCTCCCCTGGTTTCTCACCTCATATTCCTCCTTGAAGCCATAGCCTTGACCCCGCTTCATCTGCGTGATGTGCTGCAGTAGGTCTGCTACGCGGATTGCAGGTTGGAACTGGTCCCGGGGGTAGGACATTTCCACTGGCTCACAGCTCCTGTACGGATGGGTCTGGATGGTCAGTGTGGGCTGGGCCAACTCCCCGCGGCTGCTGCCTGTTTCAGAGAGAGGAAGGCAAAACAAACCGTCACCCACTAGCTGTATCTCTCCTCTGTCCTTGATTTTTTTTCTTTGCTCATTGCTTGGGCAGCCTGGCAGAAGCTGACCTGTGGAATCAACAGAGCAGTGGTAGACTTTCTTGAGGCAGCCTAAGGGGATAACATTCCAGTGGAGCATCTCAGGGTAATCTGTAAGAGTCCCAGAGCAGCAGAAACAGACAGGCTGCTAAATAGATGCAAGAATGCAAATGGTAAGCTTCAGAACAGGGAAACCCTAGGTCCTTTCTATTTGGAGAGGGCATAGGAGCATGGAGCAACATTATTTATCATATCCATCTTCTCTCTCCTTACTGCAACTACCCAAATAAAAGCTTTTTTCTCTTCTCACTTAGATTACACAAATAACCTTCAAATGGTATTTTCTACCTATAGGCAAAACCTGACTCAATTTACCCTTTTGGTAGCTAGTTGCTTAAGTATTATTCTTAATTAATCACTCTGATCACATCATTCTTCTACTCAAAAACTTTCCATAACTTCTAATTTCTTATTGAATAAAGTACATATTCCTGAGAAAGGCATTACAATATCACTCTTTAGGTCTAAATCTTGAACCCATTTTGACCTTATCTTGGTATAAGGTGAGATGCTTACTGAGTTTTTGAAGCAGGATCTGAACTCAGCTCTTGGCTTTTAGTTCCACACTCTATATATAATGAAATGCTGTATGCATATGTACGTTTGCCATCCCTAATAAATCATAAGCTTCTAGAGAGCAGAGCAGATAGTGTGTTTTTCTTTGTATGCCCTCAAATTAAAAAAAAAGTTAAGCATAGTTTATGTTTAATAAAATTTTGTTATGTCGATTTGAATAGCACATTTTCCAAAATGACAATGATAAAATGTGAATGAGTTGCATTTTTGTTATGAAACAGATGAAAACTATCTCACATCTGATGGATCCCTTTTGGATCCTGTCAATCAATGATACAGCATGAAAACCTGTTCAATATATACTCCCCTAGGAATATTGCACACTATTTTATAGGAAAGTGAACCAATCCAAATCTTTTCCTTTTGCTGCTTCTTCCATTTGCTTTTTAAAACTCAGAGAGCCCTTTAGCTTATTCCTACATTAAAAGAATCTTTTGTGCTGATGGGCTTCTAAATTTGGGAGAAGAGAAGGCTTGAGATTTAAGGCAGCTTGACACTGAAGAATAGTATATTCATATAAAGCAGCAAGCATTCATTCTCTTTTTCCTGTAGGTAAAAGACAAGCAGAAATGGGTGAAAGGGGATGGAAAAGGAGACAAGCTGATCACATAGCTAGAAGGAAAGATAACAGATGGACAGCTCAATTGCTGGGTAGCTATAAACTATATTAGGAGCTTACAGGTATATCTTAAGCTTGCTGGTTAGCTACACTATGGAGCAATGAAGAACTTGTAGAGATATGAATCATACATAAGAATTAAACAGGAAGAGATGATGCTGAGTGGCTGTGATCTGCACAGGTGAAGAGAGCCCACTTTTCTAAGGATACACCTGGTGAGTATGTATATAGTATTCTGTGCGCTGTGTTTCAGCATAAGTTGGATTGAATTTCCTGATTGAACCAACCATGAAAGTAAACCATATTTCCAAGGAAGGGAATACAGCAGGGTTTTTAACTAGGGTCCCCTGATCTTGTTTTTAAAAATATTTTCATGACTGCATTTTAACTTAGTTGATTTACTTTGTATTCCTCTGTATTTTATGCAGTTAAAAACATTATTCTGAGAAGGGATCCCTAGATATACTAAACTGGCAAAGGGATCAATGATATATAAGAAAACCCCTGGTACAGAGTCAATTTCTCTTGGTGGTGCTAGATAGCATAGTAGACTTGGACCTGGTTAGGAAGACCTTAGTTCAAATACAGCCTCATACACTACTATTGTGTCACCCTGGATAAATTGCTTTATTTCTGTTTGTCTCATTTTCATCCAAGTAAACTGGAGATAACAGTAGCATCTACCTCCTGGGTTGTTGTGAAGATCTCATAAAATAAATGTTTGCAAAATGTGTGTGGAAAAAACAGTGTGTGGAAGGTAGAAGGTCCTTAACAAATCTTTGTTTTTTTTTTTTAATTTCTCTTGGAATTTTAATGGAAAGAGAGATAAGAATTTGTCACTGCTATCAACAAAATATTGGATGAACTATGCATGTGTTGCCCATGTCAATGCCAATAACAACAACAATCTTTGATATTTTTATGATAACTTCTTAATCCTTCCATTCTAATATCCTATATTTCTTCTACCTTTCATAGTCAGATTCCTAAAGGAGGAAACCTCATTATACTCAATGTTTTCACTTATTTTCTTCCCACTCCCTTCTTAGCCTCTTGCATTCTGATTTTTACCTTTGTCATAGAACTGAACTTATCTGAATTTGTAAATGATCTCTTAATTGCCAAATCCCAAGGACTCTTTCTCAGTGCTTATACTTCTGATTTTTCTGTACCCTATAATACTCTCCTTCCTTTTCCTAGATACTCTCTCCTCTCTGGATTTTCTTGGCACTACTCTTGGTTGTCTTACTGCTTCTTCTCCATCTCTTTTGCTGGATGATTATTCATCTTCTGCTCCCAAAGGTCAAATATAACATAAATCTTTATCTCAGAATTTCTTTCTCTAAACTATTTCTCTAAGTGAACTCATTAACTCGTTATCTATGCATGAGATTCCTAGGTCTTCCTTTCCAATACTAGTTTGTTTCTTGAGCACTAGGCTTGCAAAAAACAACTCTCTATATGTTTCTGATTGTATATCCTAAAACATGTCAAATATAACATTTGTAAAACAGAACTCAACATCATTATTGGAGAATTCACCCTTTTTCTTAATTTCCCCATTTATTTCAAGGGTACCATCTTCCTTCTAGTTATTTAGGCGCAAAAATAGGAATCTTCCTTGACTTTTCACTTTTCCATACCATACACATTTAATTTTTTCCAAGTCTTGTGGAGGATCAAATGAGATAATATATATATGTATATATATGTGTATATATATATATAAAGAGTTTTAAAAACATTAAAGAAGTGTATAAACATAAAGTATTGTTGTAGTTATATAAACATAAAGTATGTTGTTGCTGTTGTAAGGGTTCCTCAGAAGGCATCAAGTTTGAATAGTACCTGAAAATATAATAACCTGACAAAAGATGATCCAACTTCTTTACGACCTCAAGGGAAGAAGAATATACTATCTTCTTCTCATTCCACTTTTGTATAGTATGAATGGAAGTGTCTGACTATACTGTTTCTCTTCAATTTCTAATAACTGGTGGAGTCAAGCACAAATTAATTTTACATGACAATTTTTTCAACACTTGACAGAATGATCCTGAACTCTCTAAATTCTTTGGGCTACGAACCCTACTTGTTTAAACAGATCATTGCATATCATTATGTCCAGTTTTCTAATCATCCTTCTATGGTGAGAAACTCATACAACATACTATGAGATGCTTGACTTTTTCAAAGCCAAAGCAATGAATATATTCATGTTTTTCTTTAAACACTTTCTTAGATGGGGTACAGTTATACTGATGATGGAATGAAAATAGAATCCTACACCTAATATTAATCTTCTGTGTGACTATGGGAAAGTCTCATTTACTCTCTTAGTTTCTGTATCTTCCCCTATAAATGGGGTGATAACATTTGCTCTGCTTACCTCTTTGGTTGTTGGGAGATTCAAATGAGCGTATCTATGGAAAGTACTTTTTAAACCTCAAAATGCTTTATAAATGCTAACTATTATCATAGAAATTTAGTGTCAAAATTGTCATGGTGAATGAAACAAAAATCACATTTGGAATTTTAGAGCAAAAGCTAAAAACATGTGTAATGACTTATGGAGCCAGGACTAATGAAAGACAGTATGAGGATTCTGAATAGAAGGAATTTCAAGGTTGATTAATTTAACTCATTGGAGGCCTTTCTCCAGTGTTTTGTACTCCACCTATCCCCTTATTAACCTCCTATAATGTAGAAAAGACACCTTTTCAATCTTGGACCATTTCCAGTAGACGTACTATGCTTAATTTTCCATCATTAGGTTTAATGAAAACCCAATTTCACAACTCACTTCTCTCATGAACCTACAAGTGGTGCTATGTTTTTTATCAGCTCCAATTAAAAAACATTATGATGTCCCTATCCAAGAGGGAGTCTTAAAACTAATGTGTAGTCCTATTGCTAATTCAACAAGGGCATACAGAAAACACAGGTTGCTCATAAAATGTAACTCAAACCAGCCAGCCTTTAGAGAGCCCATTAATCACTTCTCTTGTCATAATCCTTAATTTTGGGGAATGTTCCTTTTAGGGATGGTATGTTTGTTTATTGTATAATAACATTTTTAATTTCTGTGACTATTCATACATTGGTCATCTTAATCTAGAGGTCCTCTTTATGTATTATACTATTGTATTCTTGTAGTGAGCAGAAACAGAAGTTGGAGATTCAGAATATAAACAATAAAACTAAAGTTATCCTATGCCAAAAGTAGCATTATGATTGGATCTTGATTCAAATGAAGATTTTTTTCTTTACTATTAGATGTAGTATAGGGCCTTAAAACTGTTCTCTTAGACCTGAGATCACCCAGATTAACCTAGACTCATTTTCCATCATTGATTTCCAAAACTATTAACTTAGTCAGCTCTGGACTTGGTCCTAAATCCTTCCCAACTCCATATAGATAGGAGACACAAAAGATAAAACAGATTCAACCCAGAGTAGCATCTAGGATTCAGGCCTTGAAATAAATATTATATCTTCTAGTAACTCTTCCATATCTCTTCCATCTGTCCTTATTTACAAAGATTGCTTACAGCTACTCTGAGATAACATTACCTTTCTAGGATGAAATTTGTCTCATACTGCTATTTGGAATAATTTTAAATGGCTAGATATTCTCATATTATCTCTTCCTCTAGTATGAAGACCATTCTTCTGGCTGGGAAAGATAAAAGCAATATAGAAACTGAAACATACTTCTTTCTCTCTGTCAGTAGTTAAAAGTTATGCCATCTTCTCTAAGCACTGGACCTGACATTGTCAGAGAAAGCAGACACCTGATTTCAGCAATAAGTCAAGATAGATTATGATATCAGAATCATAATTATAATGATGCTATAATGAGTTTTTTCCATGATGAAGTTTAGAGGTCTCTTTTTGAGAGACTGCCTTTTCACCATACTCTAACAATCCTTCCTACATCCATAGAACAACTTTCTCTGATCTCAATTCCCTTGGAAAGGGCTACAAAATGGACTCTCTTGAGGAGGAGTGAACCATCCCATCTTGACCCCTCCCCCTTAAACTTGTCTCTGTGCCAGAATTCCTAGTTACACCTAGTTATCTTACATGTGGAACTATTCCACGTAGTATTAATACAACAAATGTAGTTTTTCCAATTGAAAAAAACAAAACATTCATTACTGTGTAGCATAAAACAATTCTTGTAAATCCTTAGATTAAAAAGGTCAAAATCTGCTAGCATTTATGAATTGTTATATGCAATGTGTCACAGCTAAGATGTGATTTGGGCTAATAGCTGTAAACAGGAAACAACTATTAGCAAATGTATCGTGGCATTCCTAGTGACAATTGTTATCATTTGTATGTTTACACTGATTTCTCTTTAGCATATTTGGTCATTACTTTTCAGTCATGAGAAAACATTCTGAACTCAACATGCATGAGAAATGAGAATGAATTTCAAAAGATCATAAAGCATTAGACCTAGAAGTGAATCTTTTTGAGACTGTTGAGACCAATGCCACTGGCCATTTTATAGATAAGAAAAGTGAATTTCAGAGAGATAAATTCACTTGTCTATATATACAGGAAGATTCAAATCTAGATCTCATGAACACACATCTAATGTTCTCTCTAGTAAAGCAAACATTATTTTCTACTGAGCCCAGCTTCATTCAAAAATTTCTACCCAGTAACAACTGTCAAGAAAAAGAGGGTCTTAAGCCATAATATATACAAAGCATGCATTTTTGGTAAGGTAATACAAATGAGCATATGGAAATGAAAGGCATATCCACGATAACACCAAAAGCATTTGAAAATTGAAAACAAATGACTCATTTGGAGTTTTGCTTGTTGAATTGATATGACAGAAAATAATTTAAATGAGGTTTTTAATTGGTGAAAAAAATCAAAGAAGGAAAAAGGTGAGTTCTAAGTAATAAATGATAATTATAGGGCAGAGAAGACATTAAGAAATTTTGTGACTTTCAAAGACTATTTATGAAAAATTTTAGGAACAACTAAATACTAACCAAATGTTTGGTAATCTCATTCCAAATTGTATAATTTTGTGTATGTTGTTGCTGCTTTTTTTTTTCCTGTACCAAGATTAGTATTGACAGTATAAATTTGTAAATGTAAAATCAATTTTAAGGGGGAAAGTGACTTTTACTTATGAAAAAGCTTAATAAGATTTTGGAAAACCTATATGGATATGGATCCATTCAGATTTGTGCGAGTTACACAGTTTGAAAATTTGATTAAATTTTTCAGATATTTGTTCTAAGGGACCTCAAATTCTAGGATAATTGATATATTTATAACTTCAGCTGAACAGAAATTAATTTAGATCATAGGAAGTACAGAGTACTTAATCAATTATTTTTTGTTAAAAGAAAAAATCCCTACTCTTCAATTATAATATGTATGAAGATAATATAAACAAAATATATGCATAGTAATTGGAGGGACAGTACTTTAATAATTGGGGAACCAAGAAAAACCTGCAGGAGACTAAGCTGTGCTTTGAAGGAAGCTGACGATTTTACAAATGGAAGTGAAGAAAGTATTCCAGGAATGAGGGGTCAGCTTAAGTAAAGGCAAAGAGATGGGAGATGAAATGATTTTCACAAGAAATACCAAGCACAACACCTAAACAAGTATGCGGAATTCATGTGTGAAGATAATACAGAATCAGTCTGCAAAGATAACTTGAAGTTGTATTGTGAAGGACCTTAAATAGCACACAGAGAAGTTTGAATTTTATCCTAAACACAATAGGGAGACATTTAGCTGTCTTGAGTGAGTGACATGATCAGACAATAATGCATTGAGCATCAACTATATGCAAATTCTTCATCTTAAAATTAAGGGGAAGGGACAGAGTCAGATTTAAAGGATGTGATGAGTCAGTGATAAAAAAAAGAATAGAAAGAACAAATTTAGACAGCCCTTTTGATATCAGGTCTGATGATACAAGGTAAGAAGAAGAAGATATCAGCTTATGGAATTTTTTTGTTCCAAAACAAAGTGGACATGTTCAAAAGCAAAAGGAAAAGAAACTATGATAGAATGAAGATATATGTAAGAAAAGATATGATTGAGGGAATAAAGTCCCAGATGATGTAGAAAGAGATATGGACAAGAACAAGCATAGTCTTGGATATCTCTTCTTTTATTTTTTTCCGACTTAATAGTATTTTATTTTTCCAATTACATGTAAAGATAGTTTTGAGCATTTACATTTGTACGATTTTGAGTTCCAAATTATTTTCTTCCTTCTTTCTCTCCCCTTTCCCCAAGATAGCAAGCAATCTGATATAGATATCTCTTCTTTTAAAACAGAAAAGGAGGGGCAGGCAGGTGGCACAGTGGATAAAGCACCAGTCATGAAGTCAGGAGGACCTGAGTTCAAATTTGATCTCAGACACTTAACACTTCCTGGCTGTGTGACCTTGGGCAAGTCACTTGACTCCAATTGCCTCAGCAAAAAACAAACAAACAAACAAAAAACCAGAAAAAGAACTAGTGATAAATGATGGAAATAAGATTTAATAAGGAGATATAGATAATCTAGAAATATAGAGATATTCTAGGGTAGAGAATGAGCATGAGTAAGAGAGACAGATGTTTCTGCCTTTTGATAAATTAGAATACCAGAAATCTGGAAGACATCTCCCATGAAGATCAATTAAAGACATTTATTTGAAGAAGAGAAGAATGGAGGATATATAATAGTTATCTTCGAATAAGTGAAAAGATTTTATGTAGAAGAAAGATGATATTTATTTTTCATTGCTCCAAAAGGTAGTACTATGATTAATGAATCAAAGTTATGGGCAAGCAGATTTCAGCTCAGTATAAAGCAGAACTTTTTGACTGAAGGTTTGTAATGAAGACCTTTTGATGTAGTCAGGTCTTCACCATTCAGAACTTCGAATATAGATTTAAGTAATCGCCTACCAGAACCAACATAAAGGAATTTCTGAATGAAGTGGAAGATTGGACTAAATATAGTGAAAAGTCATTTAGAATTGAGGATCTTAACAATCAGTCACCTCTTCCTCTCATTTTATTTTATTTTTTTTCCTGCTGCATTTATATTGTTTATTTTCTTCTTTTTCTTAAAGCTTTTTAATTTTCAAAATCATGGACAATTTTTCAACATCAACCCTTGCAAAATCTTGTGCTCCATTTTTCCCCTTCTCCCCACCTCCTCCCACAGATAGCAAGTAATCCAATATATGTTAAACATAGTAAAAATGCATGTTAAATTAATATGCACACATATTTACACAATTATCTTGCTGCACAAGAAAAATAAAATCAAAAAGAAAAAAAATAGGAAAGAAAACAAAATGCAAGGAAACAACAACAGAAAGTGAAAATGCTATGTTGTGATGCACACTCAGTTCCCATAGTCCTTTCTCTGGGTGCAGATGGCTCTCTTCATCACAAGACCATTTGAACTGGTGTGAATCATTTCATTGTTGAAAAGAGCCATGTCCATCAGAATTGATCATCATATAGTCTTCTTGTTGCCATGTATAATGATCTGGTTCTTCTCACGTTACTTAGCATCATTTCATGCAAGTCTCTCCAGGCCTCTCTGAAATCATCCTGCTGGTTGTTTCTTATAGAACAATAATATCCCACAACATTCATATACCATAATTCATTCAGCTGTTCTCCAACTGATGGGTATCCATTCAGTTTCCAGTTTCTTGCCATTACAAAAAAGCCCCCATAAACATTTTTGCACATGTGAGTCCCTTTCCCTCTTTTATGATCTTTTTGCGATACAAGCCCAGTAGAAATACTGGTGGATCACAGGCTTTGCACAGTTTGACAGCCCTTTGAGCATAGTTCCATATTACTCTCCAAAACAGTTGGATCAGTTCACAAATCCACCAAAATATATTAGTGTCCCAGTTTTCCCATATCCCCTCCAATATTCATCACTGTCTTTTCCTGTCATCTTAGCCAATATGTCCTCTCATTTTATAGGTGAGGAAATTAATGTACAGAGCAGTGTCAGAGCTCAAATTAGACTCTATTATACTCTTTATACCATGTTATGTTTCTTTTCCGCATTATTATTATTATTATTATGTTAGGATTTATATAACTTGTTAAGACTTGCAAAGTATTTTACATGTTATCTTGTTATTTCTATTTTATAGATAAGGAAACTTGAGGCTGAGAGAGGCAAAGTGACTTGCCAGGGGTCACACAGCTAGTAAGTATCTGAGACAGGAACTGAGCCAAGTCTTTCTAACTCCAGTCCCAGAAATCTATCCTCTATGCCATCTAACTTCCTTTAAGGTTCTCTCTAGTTCCAAGACACTCTATGCTCACATATTTCTCTAACCCTTTTAATTGCTTGCAAAATGGGATGGGGAAATAAAAAGAAAAATGCATATTGCCACCTCAAATTCAGCAGGTTGGAATATCAAAAAAAAAAGTAAATAAAAAATGGAGAAAAAACTACCATTTTTAGAGCTTCATGACTTATACCGTCTGGGAAAAGTATGATAAAGAACCAGGAAGAAGACAGCTTTGTTGCTGGTCTTTCCTAATAGCTAAGACACAAAGAGAAAAAGGAAAGTAATTTTGAAAAAAAAAAACCCACCATTTTTTTTTTTTTTTTTTTGTAATTAGAAGCCTCAACATAGAGGTGGGCAGGAAGCCTGAGGAAGAAGAAATGATTTCTGGCAGAAGGAAAACCAGTCAACCACCCAACCCAACTGCCCCCTCACTGATAAGCATGCAGAACTGTTCCTTTTCAAAGTTGTTCTTTCATGTCCCCCAATAATTTCTAGCTTCTGGAATGATAGAAGCAGCATCTTTGTTTTCTGGTTTAATTCTATTAGTCTTGGCAAGTGTGTAAAGCGATAAGCTGCCTTTGCATAGAATTCCTTGCTTCCTGAGGAGTAGCACTGATGGTTTTAATTACATCCCCATCCAATTTGTCTCTCCCTGAGTAAAGGTTGTCAGCTTCCTGTCAACTCCAAAGACAGACTCTGGGATGCCTGAGATTGACACTGCTCTATTGCTCTGGGGCACTGTGCCATTTGCAGCATTAGCTCAGAATTGGTGTTATAGGTGTATTACAGGACAAGCTAAACAGTCTCCAACTAAGTACTTTGGGAGATAGAAAAGGAATTAAAAATGTCTGGTGGTGATATAGTCACTTGTATGTACTTATATTCATTTTTTCTCTTTTTCTTTTTCTCTCCCACTTTTTCCCTCTTCCCCCCCTCTATCTCCTTTTCTTCCTCCTTCATTCTCTCTTCCTTCTGTTTCCCCTGTCATTAAATCAGCTATACTTCTGATAAATTTTGCAAAAATTATTGCTTAACAATACAATGAGAAAATCAGAGTGGGAAAAAACTCAGACCATCTTGCTGGTCACATTCTCTATCCAATGTATTAATAACCACTATTATCAATTTAGCAAGTGGAAATTTATATCTTACTTTTGTTTCATAAATCAACCCATTCTCTTTACAGACAGCTTGAAATCTACCTCCTTGCGATCTTCACTCATTGTTCCTGATCTTGACCCCCAAAGGCCAGGCCGAACAGGTTTAATACCTTTTCTACACAATAATCCTTCAAATACTTGAAGATAGTAACCTTTTCCTTCTTTTTCACTTGCCCTAACTTTTTCATTCTCTAGCCAAAACATCCCCAATTCCTTCAATCAATATGTACTAAGACATGGCTTCTAACCCTTCATCATATTGTTTGCCATCTTAAGGAGATACTCTAACCTATCACAATATCTTTTCCAATATGTAATTCCCATAACTAAGCAGACATTTCCAGCTGCTGCTTAATCAGAGCAAAGCACAGTAGAACCATTATGGATATTATATTTCTATTAATGTACACTGTGACTGTGTTAGCTTTTTGAGTTGCCATCTCAAAATATTAGTTTATTATATATTGGAGGCTCTAAAGCCTCTACATCTTTTTCACTTGAGTTGCTCTCTGTGGGCATGTCTCTTCTGTAATAAGGCAGTTTTTTAACCTAAGTGCATAAGTTTATGTTTCCATTAAATGTCAATTGCACCAAGCAAGAGGATTTGCTTTTGATGTCAAGGATTTTCAAATGTATTTATTTGTAGATGACATTGTATTAATTGTGTTGAATTCCTTGGTGAAAGCCACAGCAATACTCAAGAGATTCATTTAACTATCAATATAAGAAAAGAAATGAAATGAAAATGCATATTGTCAAGATTATGGAAGGAAACCGGATGGGAGCCCATAAAATCAGTATGTTAGTATATTTGTTTCAGACAAGGCAATACAGATAGAAAATAAGTAGGGCCCAAAATTGAATAAGAGGGACAGGTCATACTAAATGGTTTTTGGGAAATCACAATGTTTTCAAAAGTATCAAACTTTTCTGCAAAAAAAAAAATTGAGCCTTTTTAAAAAAACGAGTGTTATTATACCAGTGATGCTGTGAATCATGCAAAACCAAAAGCTCAGCAACATTATGATGAAAAAGACAATGAAAAGATGCATGGTAAATATAGAAAGGTTACAATATGTTCCTAGTAATGAACTGCATACGAAAAAGAGCATAAAAATATCACTAGAGAAATGAATGGTGGGCAAGTCATGTTATGATAATGAGAGATAACAGATGGTCAGTTCAAGTGCAATAATGCTTCTACTAAGGCATTAGGAGAACCAGAGAAAGTCTTCTACCTTATTGTATAGTATGCAAATTGAGGATTTATGGAAAGATATGGATCTTATTTATATAAGGTGAGAAAGAATGGAAACATTTTGATTTGATCTGTAGATATACCCACATGAAATAAGTCAAAATAACATTTGTTAAATACAAAATTTGTGTATCCCACACACGTAGGCACCAAAAGAAATAAATTTTATATAAGATATTGTTCCAGAACTCTCAAATAAAGGATATGTTATTTGATTTCAATCCAATATTTCAGTCTTTCATCTTCTTTTTGGATCTAGTCCTGTCCTTCAGGGTAATATTTAGCCATTCAACTTTCTATCACATTTATACCTGAAAGGCTTATTATATACTATTTAGTAAAACTAGCAGTATCTATTAAAATTTTTTTAGGAGGGTAGATTTTGACAACCCTCAGAATTAACTAGTGAGTTCGTCTCTCACTGATATGAAAAAAGTTGGTTAGTTGTACTTTGTTTTCAAGAGGACCAAAATGACACCACAATGTTGAGGTTAAAGTACAGTGTGTCTGACTATGGCTGATCACATCAATATAAGCTTGAAAGGCTCTATCAAAGATCAGGCACAAATAGTCCACATGAACATTTGGAGTGGAGATGTTTCTAAATTTGTAAATTTCCTATTTCCTTTGAGCTACTGCAAATCTGCTTTGCTGGAAGAGCATAGTGCTTTCTTTGATGTAAGCATAGAAAGCTGGGTATTCCTGTACCAATGTCTCTCATGTCTCATTCCAAAGTTTTTCAGAAATACCTTTAGTATCCTTTTATTACTTTTTCAGCCTCTATGTGAGCACTTGCTTTGTATGAATTCTCCATAAAATACTTTTTTAGGCTAATACATGTTCAACATTTGAATAACATGACCCAAACATGAGAATTACATTCTCTACAGTAGAGTTTTAATATCTAGCAATTGAGCTCAGTTTCTAGTATTTGATCTTTCCGGTGATCTTCAGAATCTTCCTAATGCAATTTAAGAGAAAACAATTCAGATTCCTGACCCAGTACTAGTAGACTGTGTAGGTTTCATAGACACAAAATAATGAGGTCAACACAATGGTTTTGTAGATCTTCAGCTTGGTATATGGTCTAATATTTTTAATAGCTCTTCTCTCCCATGCTCTTGTTTAAAGTCTCTTCAACACTGAATTAGCACTGATAATGCATGTGCCAACTTCATCATCTATGTGAACCACCCTGGAAAATGTACTGTCAAGTAAATTAACAGCATTCAAAATTTCTCCACTTGCTACAATCAATGATTACACATATGAATGGTGTGGTGCCAGCTGGTGGAGAATCTGTTTCTTTGTTTGGCCAAAATTAGCATAAGCAGAAAAGAATTGATCATGTTTTGTTATATCTCATTCTCAGGGGTTATCTTGAGTTCACAATCATCTGTAAACAAAAAGTCATGCACCAACTCTTATCTTTTCTTGAGTCCTAGTTTGTAGCCTTTTCAAGTAAAATAATTTACCATCAATGATGTAGCTGATCTTGATGTTGTTTTCAATCTTAGTGAAGGCATCTGACAATTGTGCTAAAAAGCATGGGAGTAAGCACACAGGCCTACTTCTTCACTCCACTGATAAATGGGAAAACACTAGAACATTGTCCATCATCTAGAACCTGTTCAAGCATGCTGTCACGAAACTGACATATAGTACTGATGAACTTCTCTGGGCAAACAAATTTTGCCATGATTTTCAATCAAAATATCCTTGGCAAATCAAGGATTTTGCTCCTGACATTTCTCCTGTGGTTGTTGGACAGCAAACACCATTTCAACTGCTCTTTGGTGCTTTCTAATCCCATATTGACTCCTGGGCATATGACCATTTTCCTAGGTAAAAGATTAGTTTATTGAGGAAGATTCTAGCAAGGATCTTGCCAGAAATTATGAAGAATGACTAATGAAAACCCTTTTGGAAGGAACCAATTTCAGTACAAAGACAACAAATGCATGAAATGCTGCTGCCATCATTTGGGGAGGGTAGCATTCCCTTCAACAGAATCTGCTAATTTAAAATGTGGCCAAGATACTCTGGAAAGACATTTCAAAATAACTGATTATTTTCATCAAAGGCTGTAGAGAACTTCACAAAAAGGCAGATAACATTCAGTATATTCCCACTGGGGGAACAGAAAAAGGATTAAGTTTAGTAAATTATCCCAAAACAAATAATCAAAGAAGAGTGCCCCCAGAAGAAGATTCTGCCCTTCTGATATTTCTAAACAACTATAACAATGAACTCCAAATATATGTAAAACTTCAGCCATTCATTGAGTATAAATATTTAGCTGAAGCTATTAATTTATATTTGGCCCACACAAACATCAAGATAAATGAACAACAATGAAACTCCTACGATAGTCGGCCAATATAAAGCTCTTTCAGCAACATGAAAATAAAAGGTTGAACTCTTAAGATTTGTCATGTCCACAGAGGTCAATTTATTCCATATGTTCTAACAATTATGATGACTGGACAACTGATCTCTAGAGCAGAGTGGCAGCAGCTGTTGCTAATAACCCTGATAAGGGCACCAGCTTCAATAGCCAGATCATAAAAGTAAAGTGACCAAAGTTTTGGTATCATTTTTTCAAACTGTATCTCTTACTGCATGAGTGACTAGACTGTTAGAAGGAAGAACAGGATAGCCCAGTGAGACCTCTTGGTGGGAAAGCAGGACAATTCTAACAAATGTGATTATATGGGTGGTTTCCCTTGTAAATCTGTATTTTTATTCTTATGCAATGTATGTGTCCTTATAGAGTTTCTTGTTACTGCTGCAAGTTGGTGAAGATCTTGAGGCATAACATAAAAGGAGCTAAATCAATGAAAAAGCTGTGTCACAACATGTATAAGAGCTATGCCTATGACATCATCTCCTGAGTCCTTCCCTATTCTTTGGAGCCTATAATAGTGATTTACAGAGTCTAGGCAAAGAAGATTTGGATCCAAGAATATCTTTGTATTCAACAAAATCTAGAGGAGAGAGATATTAGATCTAATAGATTCAAAACTTCAGTCTGATGGAAAAGTGTGCATGACAGCAGAGCTAATTCATCAGACTTCATGATGATTTAGATAATATGTCTTAGAATGAACCTAATATGATCTCCAAGATTCCTTCTAGATAGAATTCTTATGTCTGCCCATTTTCTAGTTCTCAGTTAATGAAGCAACCTTCTAATAACAATTTCAGTTTCTCTAGTTTGATTCTGAGCAGGGCCATTATGGACAAAAGGTAAAACACATGATCACTAGAAAGATATAACTAGACCTTGATTTACATTAATACATTGGTACTCTGGGTTATAAATCAGTCAATTTTAATTTTGGCAACTGCACTTTGATTCATCAATGCCTTGTCACCCTTGTGCAAACTGATACGTTTCTGTGTCTACAAACCTGAGGATTCCATTATATATGTAATATCCAAAAAGTCTAGCCTGTACAAGTTGGCTGGTCCCATTAAAATAGTCAAGTCAGCTCAGCTAATCATGGCTCTGAAATAAGGATCAAGAATTTTCTTTATCTTGAATGCTCTATCACTAAGATGGCTTCTATTAATGCCACAAAGTAAAAAACAAAGACTAGGAATTAGAAGATCTGGATTCAAATCACAGATCTGCTAGTTAATGTGTTTATATCTTTTATCAAGCCATCTTAATGCTCTAGGTTAAATATTTCTTCTATATAACATGAGGGCATTAAGTTAGATGATCTCCAAGTTCCCTTCGAACTATTAATCCCTAAACTATCAAAGGAAAACTTAGAGGTAGAAGAGTAAAAACAAAACAATAAATGGCTTTAACTGCCTTAGGATGAGAAAGGGAATTGAAAGTCATTTCCTATCCTAAAATAATTATTAATAATAAAGCTAACATTGTTCTACTCAGTAAAATATTCAGCTACTAAGAAAATGAATCAGTCAGTAATTGATCACCATTTCCAGTAATTAAATGCTAATTAAATGTTTTCTTGAGTAAAAAGGTGCCAAGTGATAAATTTGCTAAATAACCAGGAAATCTTTATACTAAATAAGTGATATGGGGTGATAATTAAATGATAGTCCTCTCTAGGGTTGGTTAAAAAGATATCAGAAACAGCAGAGAGGTTACTACAGCAATCGGTTTCAGAACCAAGGAGAGTTCCAACAGGTCATGTCTGTTGCCTTCTAGATAGCTCAGAGCTCTGAGGGCAGTCTTGGCTGAAGGGAGAACTTTCTAGGATTAAAGGGTCAAAACTGGTTCATATCATATAAACATAGATTCAGAACTGGAAGGGAATCTAGCTTAACCTCTGTTTTTACAGATAAGGAAACTGATCCAGAGACATAAAATATTTTGCATATGATCACATGGATATAATGATGGATGCATTACCTCAGGTTATTTTGAATAGTAAGTCCTAGAAAAATGCTTTTAAGGAGAATTTAAATGGAGGCTCTCTGATCACAAATCTAGACTTCTTTCCTTTTCACCATTCTGTTTCTCTAGAAAGTCTAAGAGTATTAGAAAGTCTAGTAGTATTAGGCCTGAGGTATCACCCTCATCCAACCAGAAATATTTCTTATCCATTTCCAAAGTCAAAGCTACATTCCTAGATAGGTTTATAATTGGTTCAGAGGTCTGATCTTAACTTGGTCTTTGGGATAAAAGATCCTAGTCCAGTGGGAAAGATTCTCCTTTCTTTCCCTTCCCATCCTTAATAACACAATCCTTCTCCACTTGGGTTGAGACATCGGTGATACTCATAAGCTGATTAGATGAAATGTTGGTTGATTAAAAAAAATTAATTGCTTAAGTCCCAGCTCCAAAGATTTGCTATTTGCTCTTTTTTTGGGGGGGTAGATAATCCCAGCTTTGGTTCATATTCCTGCTGGGAAGTGCATGCTCATTCACTTCCAGGACATGCCAAGCACAGAGTATTGTCTCAGTCTTGCTTTGAATAACAAGTACTATTGTAAATGCTTTAAAAAAAGATTACAGCAGGGAAGGAGAGGGGGAATCTAAAGACCAAATGTATAACCCTGTGTCTTTCCTCTCAACAAACTATCTCTCAATTGTGATAATGACTCATTGCTTTTAACTAGCTTTCACCATGATTCACTGGATTTCTAACAGATGGTTACCAATATATCTGAGCTTTAAGATTATGTGGTAGATGGAAAAGCAGCTGCCATTCTTTCTGTTTCTGTTTTTAGAATTTCATTTTGTATCACTCTAGGCATACCTGTGAAGTCTAGCACTGAAGACAGATTCCTAAATCATTTCATTGTTTCCATTAAGTATTTTATAAGCACAAGAATTTCTTCTTTCACCCACTCAACAATCAACATTCCTCAGAGTAAGGTCAGAAGCCAGATTTACTTTGGCTAATCTGGAAGGAGTTAGCTTATCCCTGGCAGAAGAAATCTGATACAGGGATCACCCACATAGAAAACAAACCTCTCCTATCCATCTTCTATGAATTAATGCTGGAGATAATGCCACTGGTCTGTGAGTCAGGAAGTGCCAGTCCTAGTATTGCCTCTTCTGCTTACCATCTATATTACCTATTTTGAATTAAACAAGTCATTTAATTGAAATTATCCTCAGTTTCTTCTATCTATAAAATCATAGAACTGAAATAAATTATTTCTTAAGAACCTTTCAGTTTTAAGAGTCATTTCATCTCTTTGAAATTTAGATTTCTCATTTGGAAAATGTGGATAACAATATTTGTATGACAGTTCACAGGGGTTTTAGGAGGAAAATGTTTTGTAAATCACAAACCATTTAGATATATGACATTATATTATTCAATTCCAGATATTCTAATATATTATTTCAATTCTGGAATTCCATGTCAGTCTTCTGGGGAGGTTATTATAAGAGGGCAGTGGCTTCTTTTTTCCTATTCACATAGAAGGGCACCATAACATTAGATCCACAGCTATACATTGAAGATATACTTTCTTCTTCATTCCTCTTGAATGGAGAGGACTAGTAAAGAATATTTTGGGTTAGGGACAGAAGGAAAGTAGAAATGACTAGCAAAGGATAATAGGATTTAGATTTGTAATAACATTTAGACAGATGGCAGGAAAAGATAATGATGAATGTTGGAGGGGATGTGGGAAAACTGGGACACTAATACATTGTTGGTGGAGCTGTGAACTCTTCCACCCTTTTGGAGAGCAATTTGGAACTATGCTCAAAGAGCTATCAAACTGTGCATATCCCTTTGATCCAGCTGTGTCTCTACTGGGCATGTATCCCAATGAGATCATAAAAAGGGAAAAGGACCCACATGTGCAAAATGTTTATATCAGCCCTTTTTATAATAGTAAGGAACTGGAAACTAAGTGAATGCCCATCAGTTGGAGAATGGCTGAATAAGTTATGTTATATGAATATATGGAATATTATCATTCTATAAGAAATGACACAGCAGGATGATTTCAGAGAGGCCTGGAGAGACTTACATGAACTAATGCTCAGTGAAAGGAGCAGAACCAAGAGAACATTGTACAGAGCAACAGCAAGATTATACAATTATCAATTCTGATGGACATGACTTTTTTCAACAGCAGCAAGGTGATTCAGACCAATTCCAGTGGTCATGTGATGAAGAGAACCATCTGCAGGAATGTGGGGACTGAATGTGGATTACAACATAGTATGTTCACTTTTCTGTTGTTTTTTGTCATTTTTTTCATTTTTTTCTTTTTGATCTGATTTTTCTTGTGCATCATGATAACTATGTATAGAAGAATTGAACATATTTTACTTATATTGTATTACTTGCCATCTATGGGAAGGAGTAAGGGGAAAGGAGGGAGAAAAAAATTTGGAACACAAGGTTTTGCAAGGGTAAGTGTTGAAAACTATCTAGGCATATGTTTTGAAAATAAAAAAGCTTTAAAAATTTAATTTAAAAATTAAAAAAAATCTAAAAGATGATTATGTAATACTTTTAAGAAATAAAATGTTCTGATTTTTTAAAAAAGGAAAAACATTTAGATATCATTTAATACAATCCTCATGATATACAGAGGTCCAGAGAAAAGTCAAATGTCTAATATTAAACCAGTGGTAAAAAAGAAGAATCAAGATTTGAACTCAAATGTTTGGGGCCCATGTCTCATAATCTTTCTACCACATTACAGTTGGGATATGAGGGGATCTTATAATTTAACCAAACGTCTCCTTTTCTGCCCACTTTAATTTTCACTTACAAATTTACTTACATGGGGACTTTGAACATGTCCAGGATATCTGATGATCCTTATTCTCATGGCTGATTTGACCTACTACTCATAGAGCCATTTAAACCAGGTCCTTTTTTGTTCTTAATGTACAAAGTATCATTTATCTGCCACTGAGCTCTTCCTCTGATATTTTATTATTCAACACACAGGACTCTGGATTTTCTCAGGCAATGGCAATGAGATGTAGACTCTACCAAGCTAGAATTCAATCAATCAAAAAGCACTTATTAAGCAATTACTACACACTAGTCACTGGCCTGAGGGGTGAAGAGATGGAGCATAGAAAGATAATCAAACAATTGTTACTATTAAGAAGTTTTGATTCTGGGCCTACCAATGGAAAGGATCTTTTGTTTGAGATTCAGTGTAAGTCAGTAGAGAAATGCCAGAAAGTGATGAGCCTCATATTTCTAAAAGAATTACAAATGTTACTGTAGAGTTATTTTCACTGGTCTTTAAAATATTTGGGAAAACTGAAGAGGTACCTCTGGAGAGACACTGGCTGTGTGACCATGGGCAAACAACTTACTTTTGTTTGCCTCAGTTTCTTCATTTGTAACGTAAGCTGGAGAAGGAAATGGCAAACTACTCCAGTATCTTTGCCAAGAAAATGCCAAATGGGACATGACTGAAACAAATGAATAACAACAAATCTCAGAATTAGAGAGGAAAATTATTGGCCTAATTTCAAAAAGAAAGGGAAAAGAATGGCGTGTAAAAACCATGGATCAATAAACTTTTGTCAATTATTGACAAAATTCTAGGACATAGTGTATATTTAAAAAAAAGAATTGGTTATCACAAAGTTAACATGGCTTCACTAAAAACAGACACTTTACCCATTTCCTGGTTTTTGGACAGTTAATAAGCTAGCATATTAGAATAATATAAAAATTATATTTTTAAAAAAGATTTAATGCAATTTCTCATTTAATTCTTGTGTGGAAAAGGGGAAATTGGGTCTAGAGGACTAGACAATTAGGTTGATTCAGAAGACTGAATGGTCATTTTCAAAGAGTAGTCACTTACTGTTTTATATCAAGTGGAAAGAAAGTCTGTAGTGGGGGATCCCAACAATCTTTCCTTGCCTTTGTTTTATGTAAAATGTCAGTAACTTGAGCAAATAAAAATATGTTTATCAAATGTGGAGATGTCACAAAACAGGTATCATTTGGCTAAGAAGCTGAGTGACAATCACTATTCATTAAGATCATAACAGGCTAAAATGGTGGTGTCAAATTCAAATAGAAGTGGAAGCCAGTAATCTTTATATGAAGATACCTAATGGCTGCATATTGACTTAGTTTGAAAAGGTAATATTATCTATGTTTTATTGTATTTTTGTTTGTTTTGGTAAATATTTCCCAATTATATTCTCATTTGTTCCAGGATGCATTTGTTGGAATGTTGTAGATTGCATTTGACATCTCTGGGTGAGCACACTGTGCTGAATGTAATAAGATGAAATTTAATAGGGGAAAATAAAATCTTATACTTGGGTTCAAAATTCAATTCTACCAGTACAAAGCTGAGCAGGAATGTCTAAAGAGAAGTGCATATGAACTAAATCTGGGGAATTTCAAGGATAACAAGCTCATTAAGAGTTAAAAATATGATCTGAATGCCAAGAAAATTAATATAATCTTAGATGAAAATTCTTAAGACTAAGAAAGAAACAGTGTTAGAGTCTAGGGAGATCAGACTACACCAATAAATCAATCAGTTAGTCAATAATTCAAAAGCATTTCTTAAGTGCAAACTATGTGGTAGGCACTAGAAACAAAAGAAATGGAATTCTTACCCTTCTAGAGGTAGGTGCTATTGTTACTAGTGATAAAGAGTGCTGCTGCTGGTAGTGGTAATGGTAATAAAAACATGTTGACATATAAGTACATAAAATATTATACCAAAAAAAGGAAAGTAAAATTGGGAAGCAGTAACAACTGAAGGAATCAGGAAAGGGCTCTTGAATGAGATGCAATTTGAATTGAGCCTCAAAAAGAACTGAGGAGGAGAATCCATGATGGCAGAGAAAAGGCAGTGACCCACTGAGCTCTCCCCCAAAACCC